>OX402528.1:21005216-21605216 GCA_948098885.1 Drepanosiphum platanoidis
ATATATATATATATATATATATTAAACTAAGATAAATGTGAGATATCATAAATTGCGGTCATGTAAAACTCGTACATTGCTTTTTTAAATTAGGTACCCAGTAACTTTCAGTTTTGATCTTTTCTTTGTAAATAAAGTTATATGTTATTAAAGTTGTATAAAAATTGATGTGTTTTAATAAAATTACTAAATATGCATGAAACGACGATTTTTATAATTATATTCTTGAAAATTAAAACGCGGTCAAAAAGACTGCGGTGCGACTAACGACGTAATATAAACTAGCGCGACTAACGCCGGGTTAAAGTAAATTTGTGTGTTCTTTGCACACAACATTTGGTATTTAAAATATGTTTTATATTTTTTGTATTACAGAAATTTTTTTCTATATATTTTAATACAATGGTTTTTACAGATTGATTGTATAACATCCAAAGGACAATGTAGTTTATAAATGTGCCACTGTCTTACTAGATCAAGTCAAGACATCCATAATCTGCTGCAGGTTTAAAAGTAAATTAGTTTATTCTTCGGACAGCACATTAGGTAATTTTAATATGTACTTGTAATAGAGAAATTTTTTATATCCTTTTATATATATAAAAGAACAGGCTTTTTTATGTTCCCATTTTGAGACAATTTAACTTTTTTCCAACTAAGTTGTTCCAAATACTTTCCTTAGTGTCACCACGTCGTCCAATTTTCAAAATTTTGTTTTTATAGGTTTGAAATCGGTAAAAATAATGTATAAAAATGAATCCCTATTTACCAGGTATCCTCATCACGTGTGAACGGCTGGACCGATTTAGCTAATTCTTTTTTTTTTTGTTTTTGACAGGAGAAGGATTTTACGGAACAAAAATTAAGAAAATTAACTCCAGGGGGGTAAAAATGGAAAAAAATCCGGAGCCGCTGGAGCTTTGTGTTATCAAATTTGGTCAATAGTTTCGTTTTGTATAGCAGACGCATATTAGCAGACCTGGCAATTCAGGAAGGCATTAGGGGCGATGATTTCGGGATGAACTTGTTTTATTAGAAAACCTATTTCGGTAAAAACACTAGTAACTATGAGCATTGATTATAAATACAGTAAAACCTGTGTAATATGGAAACGGTTGGGACCGGATATTTTTTCCATTTTAGACAGGTTTCCATTTAATGCAGGTTGTAAAAAAAAAAATTTCACAATAGATCTTTATTAAATATAATTTATAATTTATTATTAATTCATTTATTTCATATATTTTACATATAATTTATTATTAATTCATTTATTACATATATTTCATATGTTTTACATATTATTTATTATTGCATTTTACTCCAAAATTCATCCAATGTTCTTTGGTTTGTTATTTGACTTGCCATTTTCTTTTCATTCGCCCATTTCCTAAATTGAAACGTACATATATAGAATTTTGAATTTTACATTTTTATAGTTAAGCTTATTGCATACCATTCATCCATTGTTCTTTTATTTCATTTTTTTGCTTTAATATATTGTACATTTGACTTTTTCCACATTTGAATAGTTCACAAATTTGTTTTACTGTTAATTTATCTTTTTCACTTGACTCAATTAGTTAAATTTTTTCATTTAGCTTTAAACATTTATTTTTGGACGTCATATTGTGACATCATATATGTCAGAACACTACTATGGAAGTGTCATATTGGTAGTGTCATAGGTGTCATATTCGTTGCATTAAACTTATTGCAATGAAATAATCTATATAATTGATATAGATTATATTCATTGACTGATAATTTAAAAATAGTACATGTACATATTTCCATGATATACAGGTACATGACAAAATATTGTTTCCATTTTCACATTAAACAGGTTCCATCTTATTCAGGGAACCATGTATTTAAAACTACATTAGGTTCGCCAGGACTGTAACATTTTTCCATAAAAGTCAGGTTTCCACGTTATTCAGGTTCCATATTACACAGGTTTTACTGTACTATATATAATATTTATAATCAATGCTATGAGTAATCACAGCACTGCAGGCGGCGTGAATCACCCGAAGGTGCTTGAAATTTCCTTTTCCGATTAAAATATAAAACGCCACGCGCGGCACGCTTTACAGTGTGAACGTTCCGCCGTGACGGAACGACGATGACCACGACGTCGTGGCGCGCTGCGGACAGAACTCTGGATACCACGGTCGTGGTCGTCCGTCCGGAGGTCGTTTAAAAAAACGACCGTTAAAAAAGAAAACTTACTTTCCATGAACTTCGTAAATTCTCATTGGCTGTTCGTTTTCTCAACCGTTTCGGCCGACGCGGGGCTACTGTGGTTTCCGGTTTTCCCTTTCGTGTCAGTCATCGTCGGTTCGCGAGTATGTGTTGGGGCGCTCCGAGCGGGTCCGTGTTTCGAGAATTTTATGCCGACCGCCATTGTCTCGTTTCACGGTTTCAACAATTCCGTTTCGCGGCGATGGTAACGGTATTTATCGACGAATAATCGCACGTCTCACGGCGGTCGCGTGGGTGGAACCAAATTATTTGTCGCATAAATACTACCGTACTATCGTTATTCCGTATTTTTCGTCTCGGTCGCGTTCGCGGTGCGCCGTTCGCCAAACGGTGTCCGCCATTTTTTTCGTCGTGTTTCGCGAGTGACAACCACGGCTCGGATGGTGTACAAATATAACAATATTGTTCGTCGATAATGTTTCGCGCAACATTTTCCAAATGTTTTGATCTGTGCGTTCATAATTGTGTAAGAAAAAATATTTCGTTTCTTTGCGAGAAAACGCGATCGCTTAAAACGGGCCGACCAACCGTGACGTGGGCGAAACCAAATTATTTGTCGCATAAACACTGCCGTACTATCGATATTCGGTTTTTAGAGTATTTTTCGTCTCGGTCGCGTTCGTGGTGCGCCGTTCGCCAAAACGGTTTGTACATTTTACCGTCGCGCCAAAACGGTTTGTGAATTTTACACCGTCCGCCATTTTGTTTTTGGTGTTTCGCGAGTCACAGCCACGGCTCGGATGGTAATAATATAACACTTTTTTTTTCGTTTCGATTTGTGCGTGTTAAGAATTCGCGTTCACTTAAAGCGGGCCAGCCACAACAGATGCATCACATTCGTTCATTATTGTATTGCGATGGCACCACAAACAAGCCAATATTTGAGGTACAGTTTATTATTATAATAATAATATGATTCATTTGTATATATTCAAACAGCCAACTTATTTATGTTTCGGTTGTACCAACGAGGCAACATATTATTATTATTATTTAGGTCCACGATTCCAAACCGAAAAAAAAAAAAAAAAAAAAAAAAAGGTCCATGATTATTGAAATTATTAGTATATTACAGTTATTACACTGAATAATAACTATTCTTTTCTCCTATTTTTGAACCATTATTATCATGATATTGACCATATTGAATTATTCGTGTGTAACTTTTACAAATGGATTTTCCGAAATTCGACCCCTAATGGGGTAAAAAGGGTAAAACTAGAAAAATTCGCTTGGTCGGAACCGCTGGAGCTTTTAGTATCAAATTAGGCCAGCAGTATACCTCGGTTCCCATTTTTACTTGTTAGTTAGTTTATAACACACACACACACACACACACACACCCACCGACATCAGTCAGTCAATACAAATTAATTTGTGTTTAAATTTTATATCTATAATCATATTGAGTGTTTGTATAATAACAGCAGTCAGCTGATAATGGGGAAATATCAATTATTTTTATTATTTGGGCCATACACATTTTTATACTTAAACCCAGCAAAGACAGGTATATTCAGCTAGTATATTATAATATAATGGTTTTTTACAGATTGATTGTATTACATCCAAAAGACAAAGAAGTGTATAAATGTGCCACTGTCTTACTAGATCAAGTCAAGACATCCATAATCTGCTGCAGGTTTAAAAGTAAATTAGTTCTTCTTCGGACAGCACATTGAGTAATTTAAATATGTACTTGTAATAGAGAAATTTTTTTTTTTGGACGCTATTTAACGACGCTATTTAACTTTTTTCAATTTTTATCCGATCATTGCACATGTCCTGAACCGACCAGCAAAGACTTAACTTAAATCTAAATGACCAAAATTATTTCAAATTTTATTTTACTAAAACAATTTATCTTGACTTAAATCAAACGTATTATTTTATATTGTGTATTTTGGACTGTCAGAGTGGTATTTACAACAACAGCAACCCCAGGAGCAGACTTATAATTTTTCCATGCCTATGCTTACAATGGCGCCCCATAACACCCAAAAAAAATACATTAACATAAAAATATAACTTATTTTTTCACAAATGATTTTATTAACCAAAAAAATTAAATTTGTTGAATAAAAATATTCTTTATTTGAATAATTCAAATTATAATAATTGAAACATTTTTATAAAATTTAAATGAAAATTCAAAAAAGAAATAAAATACAAAATTTTAAATATATCTTTACACCAGTTCAACATAAACAGAAAAGTTACAAATTCCCGGTTAATTATTTTTGCCAATGACTTAAAAAATATTCCGAATAATTAATTCGCCTAATGATGCACAATTGCTCCAGAATGACATTAATCTAATAAATTATTGGTGTGTACACAATAAACTGTATTTCAATATTGATAAATGCAAAATTATGACATACTCAAAAAAGCGCCGAAAGTCAACTTTATAAGTATTATTTAAATTGTAGTGTATACTACAATTGTATACTGTGACGAGAAACGCCATTATTGTACGATGTTATGCGCCTAGATGTTTCAATATTGCGCAATTAATTTCAAACAAGCACAATCTTTATCAAGCAGTTCGCGCAATATTTGTATTAGACACGCAATAATATTGCGTAATATAATTAATCGTGAAGAGGCCGCTCTGGAATTTTAGGATTCTTACAATAGATCAAGATTGCTTCATGGCACTTTGTTCCGCAAAAAACAGGAAATCAGAAAAAATGTTACACAACACGTTATTTCCGGCCAGTTTGTAATGGATACACAATAACATAACATAAGTGATAGTAATAAAACGAATAACAATAGGCGTGTGTTTGCGCAACACAGGAAAGTTCGCATCAGTACAATACTAGGCGTGTCACCCGGCAATTAAGAACCAAGCTGCTCACTCCGCCCGACCAATGACAGCCGAGTTGCGCGCGCACGACCCGACCTATTATGAGACACATGCATCTATGGCAGCAGCTCACCAACCAGTGCCACTCAGTATATTGTGGACAGTGGTACTGATGGCTCATCTCAGTCATATTTTACTTTTCTCCATGACAGTGCTTAATGTCATCGAATGTCATTACTATTTATCGCAACTCATTTAAATTAAATTAAATTTATCGAGTGACTTTCGTATGCACTACCATACTTCCATTATTTTAAAAGCCAACATGAACACTGAACTTCTATAGCAAGCCACTGACAAGCGATCAGTGGTACCGATTATATTCATTCATGGATCAATACGAGGTCATGGGCGCCGACCGAGGATAGCAAAGTAGAAAACAACTCTAAAAGTCCAAACGTGACGAATAACAGAAGGATTATACCCAAGTCTACATAGAACACAAAAATTATAGGACATCTCTATACGGTAAGAGATACTATAATTTATTATTATTTTGATGAAATTTAACTTAGAATTTCATATCTTAACATAACAGTTAAAACAGCAATGTAATAAATGTTAAACTAATATTTTTTTTTACTTTAATTTTGCAGCCAATAGATGGTCCACTATTCGTCAAATGATGAATGCCACAGATTTAATTAAACAGGTCAAAACCTACCAAATAAAACAAGCCAAGTGTACATAGAACACAAACATCATAGGACATCTCTATATGGTAAGAGATACTATAATTTATTATTATTTTGATGAAATTTAACTTAGAAAAACATATCATTACTTAAAAGTATACACAGCAATGTTATTAATGTAAAACTAAATTTCTTTTCTTTTAACTTTGCAGATTATGGATGATCCACAAATCGTCGTTTGATAAATAGCACAGATTAGATTAATAAAAAAAAAAAAACTGTAACACCTATTACAATCCACCAAATAAATATCAATATCAAACCGTTAAAAACATCAATGTAAATGAAAGTAAAATAACTGTTTTTCATTTTACTCTTAAACAGCCTAAATCTCTTTCTTATTGTATAAATAACAACCCTCCGTTAACATTATATTCAAATTTTTCTTCTCATTCATATGACCTTCCAGCTGTCCTGTGGAGGCATAACACAGTAAAAATCTAGGGTGGATGTAATGATGTGAATATCAAATGTATTGTGCTTTAAACAGATAAATACGACAATAATTCCACAATTACTATTGAAATTAATCAACAGAAGGCGGCTTCTTTCGGTTCTTGCACAGACAATAATCATACAAAAATTGCAGACCTTACTGTACTTTCACATACAACACCTTTGTTGCAAGGGGATCTGGGAGACATAGAAAGTATTATTCAAACCCGGAAAACCTCAGAACAAGGCCAAACATCATAGGACATCTCTATACGGTAAGATATACTATTATTTATTATTATTTTGATGAAATTTAACTTAGAAAAACATATCTTAACATAACAGTTAAAACAGCAATGTAATAAATGTAAAACTAATATTTTTTTTTACTTTAATTTTGCAGCCAATAGATGGTCCACTATTCGTCAAATGATGAATGCCACAGATTTAATTAAACAGGTCTAAACCTACCAAATAAAACATCCAAGTGTACATAGAACACGAACATCATAGGACATCTCTATAAGGTAAGAGATACTATAATTTATTATTATTTTGATGAAAATTAACTTAGAAAAACATATCATTACTTAACAGTAAACACAGCAATGTTATGAATGTAAAACTAATATTTTTTCTTTTTACTTTTTTTTGGCAGTCAATGGATGATCCACTATTCGTCAAATGATGAATGCCACAGATTTAATTGAACAGGTCTAAACCTACCAAATAAAACAAGCCAAGTGTGTTCATAGAACACAAACATCACAGGACATCTCTATACGGTAAGAGATACTATAATTTATTATTATTTTGATGAAATTTAACTTAGAATTTCATATCACAACTTAACAGTTAACACAGCAATGTTATGAATGTAAAACTAATATTTTTTCTTTTTACTTTTTATTTGCAGCTAATGGATGATCCACTATTCGTTGAATGATGAATGCCACAGATTTAATTGAACAGGTCTAAACCTACCAAATAAAACAAGCCAAGTGTACATAGAACACAAACATCATAGGACATCTCTATATGGTAAGAGATACTATAATTTATTATTATTTTGATGAAATTTAACTTAGAAAAACATATCATTACTTAACAGTAAACACAGCAATGTTATGAATGTAAAACTAATATTTTTTCTTTTTACTTTTTATTTGCAGCCAATGGATGATCCACTATTCGTTGAATGATGAATGCCACAGATTTAATTGAACAGGTCTAAACCTACCAAATAAAAGAAGCCAAGTGTACATAGAATACAAACATCATAGGACATCTAGGTAAGAGATACGATTATTTAAAATCTTTTTGATGAAAATTAACTTAGGTAAACATATCATAACTTAACAGTAATCGCAGCAATGTAATGAATGTAAAACTAAATTTCTTTTCTTTTAACTTTGCAGATAATGGATGATCCACAAATCGTCGTTTGATAAATAGCACAGATTAGATTAGTAAAAAAAAAAAACTGTAACACCTATTACAATCCACCAAATAAATATCAATATCAAACCGTTAAAAACATCAATGTAAATGAAAGTAAAATAACTGTTTTTCATTTTACTCTTAAACAGCCTAAATCTCTTTCTTATTGTATAAATAACAACCCTCCGTTAACATTATATTCAAATTTTTCTTCTCATTCATATGACCTTCCAGCTGTCCTGTGGAGGCATAACACAGTAAAATTCTAGGGTGGATGTAATGATGTGAATATCAAATGTATTGTTCTTTAAACAGATAAATACGACAATAATTCCACAATTACTATTGAAATTAATCAACAGAAGGCGGCTTCTTTCGGTTCTTGCACAGACAATACTCATACAAAAATTGCAGACCTTACTGTACTTTCACATACAACACCTTTGTTGCAAGGGGATCTGGGAGACATAGAAAGTATAATTCAAACCCGGAAAACCTCAGAACAAGGCCAAACATCATAGGACATCTCTATACGGTAAGATATACTATTATTTATTATTATTTTGATGAAATTTAACTTAGAAAAACATATCACAACTTAACAGTAAACACAGCAATGTTATGAATGTAAAACTAATATTTTTTCTTTTTACTTTTTATTTACAGTCAATGGATGATCCACTATTCGTCAAATGATGAATGCCACAGATTTAATTGAACAGGTCTAAACCTACCAAATAAAACAAGCCAAGTGTGTTCATAGAACACAAACATCACAGGACATCTCTATACGGTAAGAGATACTATAATTTATTATTATTTTGATGAAATTTAAATAGAAAAACATATCATATTTTAACAGTAAACACAGCAATGTTATGAATGTAAAACTAATATTTTTTCTTTTTACTTTTTATTTACAGTCAATGGATGATCCACTATTCGTCAAATGATGAATGCCACAGATTTAATTGAACAGGTCTAAACCTACCAAATAAAACATCCAAGTGTACATAGAACACGAACATCATAGGACATCTCTATAAGGTAAGAGATACTATAATTTATTATTATTTTGATGAAAATTAACTTAGAAAAACATATCATTACTTAACAGTAAACACAGCAATGTTATGAATGTAAAACTAATATTTTTTCTTTTTACTTTTTTTTTGCAGTCAATGGATGATTCACTATTCGTCAAATGATGAATGCCACAGATTTAATTGAACAGGTCTAAACCTACCAAATAAAACAAGCCAAGTGTGTTCATAGAACACAAACATCACAGGACATCTCTATACGGTAAGAGATACTATAATTTATTATTATTTTGATGAAATTTAACTTAGAAAAACATATCATATTTTAACAGTAAACACAGCAATGTTATGAATGTAAAACTAATATTTTTTCTTTTTACTTTTTATTTGCAGCCAATGGATGATCCACTATTCGTTGAATGATGAATGCCACAGATTTAATTGAACAGGTCTAAACCTACCAAATAAAACATCCAAGTGTACATAGAACACGAACATCATAGGACATCTCTATAAGGTAAGAGATACTATAATTTATTATTATTTTGATGAAAATTAACTTAGAAAAACATATCATTACTTAACAGTAAACACAGCAATGTTATGAATGTAAAACTAATATTTTTTCTTTTTACTTTTTTTTTGCAGTCAATGGATGATCCACTATTCGTCAAATGATGAATGCCACAGATTTAATTGAACAGGTCTAAACCTACCAAATAAAACAAGCCAAGTGTGTTCATAGAACACAAACATCACAGGACATCTCTATACGGTAAGAGATACTATAATTTATTATTATTTTGATGAAATTTAACTTAGAAAAACATATCATATTTTAACAGTAAACACAGCAATGTTATGAATGTAAAACTAATATTTTTTCTTTTTACTTTTTATTTGCAGCCAATGGATGATCCACTATTCGTTGAATGATGAATGCCACAGATTTAATTGAACAGGTCTAAACCTACCAAATAAAAGAAGCCAAGTGTACATAGAATACAAACATCATAGGACATCTAGGTAAGAGATACGATTATTTAAAATCTTTTTGATGAAAATTAACTTAGGTAAACATATCATAACTTAACAGTAATCGCAGCAATGTAATGAATGTAAAACTAAATTTCTTTTCTTTTAACTTTGCAGATAATGGATGATCCACAAATCGTCGTTTGATAAATAGCACAGATTAGATTAATAAAAAAAAAAAAACTGTAACACCTATTACAATCCACCAAATAAATATCAATATCAAACCGTTAAAAACATCAATGTAAATGAAAGTAAAATAACTGTTTTTCATTTTACTCTTAAACAGCCTTAATCTCTTTCTTATTGTATAAATAACAACCCTCCGTTAACATTATATTCAAATTTTTCTTCTCATTCATATGACCTTCCAGCTGTCCTGTGGAGGCATAACACAGTAAAATTCTAGGGTGGATGTAATGATGTGAATATCAAATGTATTGTTCTTTAAACAGATAAATACGACAATAATTCCACAATTACTATTGAAATTAATCAACAGAAGGCGGCTTCTTTCGGTTCTTGCACAGACAATACTCATACAAAAATTGCAGACCTTACTGTACTTTCACATAAAACACCTTTGTTGCAAGGGGATCTGGGAGACATAGAAAGTATAATTCAAACCCGGAAAACCTCAGAACAAGGCCAAACATCATAGGACATCTCTATACGGTAAGATATACTATTATTTATTATTATTTTGATGAAATTTAACTTAGAAAAACATATCTTAACATAACAGTTAAAACAGCAATGTAATAAATGTAAAACTAATATTTTTTTTTACTTTAATTTTGCAGCCAATAGATGGTCCACTATTCGTCAAATGATGAATGCCACAGATTTAATTAAACAGGTCTAAACCTACCAAATAAAACATCCAAGTGTACATAGAACACGAACATCATAGGACATCTCTATAAGGTAAGAGATACTATAATTTATTATTATTTTGATGAAAATTAACTTAGAAAAACATATCATTACTTAACAGTAAACACAGCAATGTTATGAATGTAAAACTAATATTTTTTCTTTTTACTTTTTTTTTGCAGTCAATGGATGATCCACTATTCGTCAAATGATGAATGCCACAGATTTAATTGAACAGGTCTAAACCTACCAAATAAAACAAGCCAAGTGTGTTCATAGAACACAAACATCACAGGACATCTCTATACAGTAAGAGATACTATAATTTATTATTATTTTGATGAAATTTAACTTAGAATTTCATATCACAACTTAACAGTTAACACAGCAATGTTATGAATGTAAAACTAATATTTTTTCTTTTTACTTTTTATTTGCAGCTAATGGATGATCCACTATTCGTTGAATGATGAATGCCACAGATTTAATTGAACAGGTCTAAACCTACCAAATAAAACAAGCCAAGTGTACATAGAACACAAACATCATAGGACATCTCTATATGGTAAGAGATACTATAATTTATTATTATTTTGATGAAATTTAACTTAGAAAAACATATCATTACTTAACAGTAAACACAGCAATGTTATGAATGTAAAACTAAATTTCTTTTCTTTTAACTTTGCAGATAATGGATGATCCACAAATCGTCGTTTGATAAATAGCACAGATTAGATTAGTAAAAAAAAAAAACTGTAACACCTATTACAATCCACCAAATAAATATCAATATCAAACCGTTAAAAACATCAATGTAAATGAAAGTAAAATAACTGTTTTTCATTTTACTCTTAAACAGCCTAAATCTCTTTCTTATTGTATAAATAACAACCCTCCGTTAACATTATATTCAAATTTTTCTTCTCATTCATATGACCTTCCAGCTGTCCTGTGGAGGCATAACACAGTAAAATTCTAGGGTGGATGTAATGATGTGAATATCAAATGTATTGTTCTTTAAACAGATAAATACGACAATAATTCCACAATTACTATTGAAATTAATCAACAGAAGGCGGCTTCTTTCGGTTCTTGCACAGACAATACTCATACAAAAATTGCAGACCTTACTGTACTTTCACATACAACACCTTTGTTGCAAGGGGATCTGGGAGACATAGAAAGTATAATTCAAACCCGGAAAACCTCAGAACAAGGCCAAACATCATAGGACATCTCTATACGGTAAGATATACTATTATTTATTATTATTTTGATGAAATTTAACTTAGAAAAACATATCACAACTTAACAGTAAACACAGCAATGTTATGAATGTAAAACTAATATTTTTTCTTTTTACTTTTTATTTACAGTCAATGGATGATCCACTATTCGTCAAATGATGAATGCCACAGATTTAATTGAACAGGTCTAAACCTACCAAATAAAACAAGCCAAGTGTGTTCATAGAACACAAACATCACAGGACATCTCTATACGGTAAGAGATACTATAATTTATTATTATTTTGATGAAATTTAAATAGAAAAACATATCATATTTTAACAGTAAACACAGCAATGTTATGAATGTAAAACTAATATTTTTTCTTTTTACTTTTTATTTACAGTCAATGGATGATCCACTATTCGTCAAATGATGAATGCCACAGATTTAATTGAACAGGTCTAAACCTACCAAATAAAACATCCAAGTGTACATAGAACACGAACATCATAGGACATCTCTATAAGGTAAGAGATACTATAATTTATTATTATTTTGATGAAAATTAACTTAGAAAAACATATCATTACTTAACAGTAAACACAGCAATGTTATGAATGTAAAACTAATATTTTTTCTTTTTACTTTTTTTTTGCAGTCAATGGATGATCCACTATTCGTCAAATGATGAATGCCACAGATTTAATTGAACAGGTCTAAACCTACCAAATAAAACAAGCCAAGTGTGTTCATAGAACACAAACATCACAGGACATCTCTATACGGTAAGAGATACTATAATTTATTATTATTTTGATGAAATTTAAATAGAAAAACATATCATTACTTAACAGTAAACACAGCAATGTTATGAATGTAAAACTAATATTTTTTCTTTTTACTTTTTATTTACAGTCAATGGATGATCCACTATTCGTCAAATGATGAATGCCACAGATTTAATTGAACAGGTCTAAACCTACCAAATAAAACATCCAAGTGTACATAGAACACGAACATCATAGGACATCTCTATAAGGTAAGAGATACTATAATTTATTATTATTTTGATGAAAATTAACTTAGAAAAACATATCATTACTTAACAGTAAACACAGCAATGTTATGAATGTAAAACTAATATTTTTTCTTTTTACTTTTTTTTTGCAGTCAATGGATGATCCACTATTCGTCAAATGATGAATGCCACAGATTTAATTGAACAGGTCTAAACCTACCAAATAAAACAAGCCAAGTGTGTTCATAGAACACAAACATCACAGGACATCTCTATACGGTAAGAGATACTATAATTTATTATTATTTTGATGAAATTTAACTTAGAAAAACATATCATATTTTAACAGTAAACACAGCAATGTTATGAATGTAAAACTAATATTTTTTCTTTTTACTTTTTATTTGCAGTCAATGGATGATCCACTATTCGTCAAATGATGAATGCCACAGATTTAATTAAACAGGTCTATACCTACCAAATAAAACAAGCCAAGTCTACATAGAACACTTAACATTATAGGACATCTCTATACGGTAAGAGATACTATAATTTATTATTATTTTGATGAAATTTAACTTAGAAAAACATATCACAACTTAACAGTAAACACAGCAATGTTATGAATGTAAAACTAATATTTTTTCTTTTTACTTTTTATTTACAGTCAATGGATGATCCACTATTCGTCAAATGATGAATGCCACAGATTTAATTGAACAGGTCTAAACCTACCAAATAAAACAAGCTAAGTGTGTTCATAGAACACAAACATCACAGGACATCTCTATACGGTAAGAGATACTATAATTTATTATTATTTTGATGAAATTTAAATAGAAAAACATATCATATTTTAACAGTAAACACAGCAATGTTATGAATGTAAAACTAATATTTTTTCTTTTTACTTTTTATTTGCAGCCAATGGATGATCCACTATTCGTCAAATGATGAATGCCACAGATTTAATTGAACAGGTCTAAACCTACCAAATAAAAGAAGCCAAGTGTACATAGAATACAAACATCATAGGACATCTAGGTAAGAGATACGATTATTTAAAATCTTTTTGATGAAAATTAACTTAGGTAAACATATCATAACTTAACAGTAATCGCAGCAATGTAATGAATGTAAAACTAAATTTCTTTTCTTTTAACTTTGCAGATAATGGATGATCCACAAATCGTCGTTTGATAAATAGCACAGATTAGATTAATAAAAAAAAAAAACTGTAACACCTATTACAATCCACCAAATAAATATCAATATTAAACCGTTAAAAACATCAATGTAAATGAAAGTAAAATAAGTGTTTTTCATTTTACTCTTAAACAGCCTAAATCTCTTTCTTATTGTATAAATAACAACCCTCCGTTAACATTATATTCAAATTTTTCATCTCATTCATATGACCTTCCAGCTGTCCTGTGGAGGCATAACACAGTAAAATTCTAGGGTGGATGTAATGATGTGAATATCAAATGTATTGTGCTTTAAACAGATAAATACGACAATATTTCCACAATTACTATTGAAATTAATCAACAGAAGGCGGCTTCTTTCGGTTCTTGCACAGACAATAATCATTCAAAAATTGCAGACCTTACTGTACTTTCACATACAACACCTTTGTTGCAAGGGGATCTGGGAGACATAAAAAGTATTATTCAAACCCGGAAAACCTCAAAACAAGGCCAAACATCATAGCACATCTCTATATGGTAAGAGATACTATAATTTATTATTATTTTGATGAAATTTAACTTAGAATTTCATATCTTAACATAACAGTTAAAACAGCAATGTTATAAATGTAAAACTAATATTTTTTTTTACTTTAATTTTGCAGCCAATAGATGGTCCACTATTCGTCAAATGATGAATGCCACAGATTTAATTAAACAGGTCTAAACCTACCAAATAAAACAAGCCAAGTGTGTTCATAGAACACAAACATCATAGCACATCTCTATATGGTAAGAGATACTATAATTTATTATTATTTTGATGAAATTTAACTTAGAATTTCATATCTTAACATAACAGTTAAAACAGCAATGTTATAAATGTAAAACTAATATTTTTTTTTACTTTAATTTTGCAGCCAATAGATGGTCCACTATTCGTCAAATGATGAATGCCACAGATTTAATTAAACAGGTCTAAACCTACCAAATAAAACAAGCCAAGTGTGTTCATAGAACACAAACATCACAGGACATCTCTATACGGTAAGAGATACTATAATTTATTATTATTTTGATGAAATTTAACTTAGAAAAACATATCATAACTTAACAGTAAACACAGCAATGTTATGAATGTAAAACTAATATTTTTTCTTTTTACTTTTTATTTGCAGTCAATGGATGATCCACTATTCGTCAAACGATGAATGCCACAGATTTTATTAAACAGGTCTAAACCTACCAAATAAAACATCCAAGTGTACATAGAACACGAACATCATAGGACATCTCTATATGGTAAGAGATACTATAATTTATTATTATTTTTATGAAATTTAACTTAGAAAAACATATCATTACTTAACAGTTAACACAGCAATGTTATGAATGTAAAACTAATATTTTTTCTTTTATACTATTTATTTGCAGATAATGGATGATCCACAAATCGTCGTTTGATAAATAGCACAGATTAGATTAATAAAAAAAAAAAACTGTAACACCTATTACAATCCACCAAATAAATATCAATATCAAAACGTTAAAAACATCAATGTAAATGAAAGTAATATTAAATGTGTTTCATTTTACTCTTAAGCAGCTCATATCTCTTTCTGATTGTATAATCAACAACCCTCCGTTAACATTGTATTCTTTTAAATCTCTTCAATATTTTAATTTATCTTCACATACATGTGACCTCCCAGCTGTCCTGTGGAGGCACAAATCAAATTAAGTTTAGGGTGGATGTGGTGACCATCATAAATGTAAGACATTTTAATCATGTGTATGACATTATTTCGACTATTACTATTGAAAATTACCAAAAGAATGCGGCTCCTTCGGCACGTGCACTGACATGAAACATAAATAATAATGCAGACCACACCTTTTACATATAACACCTTTGTTGCAAAGGAATCTGGGAGACATAAAAAGTATTATTCAAACCCCGAAAACCTCACAACAAGTAAAAACCCATCAAATAATGGAAGCCAAGTGTACATAGAACACAAACATCTTAGGACATTTCTATATGGTAAGAGATACTATTATTTAAAATTCTTTTCGTGAAAATTAACTTAGAATTACATATCATAACATGACTGTAAAAACAGCAATGTAATGAAAGTAAGACTAATTTTTTTTACTTTTTACTTTAGCTTTGCAGCCAATGGATGATGTACAACTCATCGTAGGATAAATGTCACAGATTTAATTTTTAAAAAAAAATACTGTAACACCCATTACAACATTCCATCAATTAAATATCAATATCAAAACGTTAAAAACATCAATGTAAATGAAAGTAATATTAAATGTGTTTCATTTTACTCTTAAGTTGCCCATATCTCTTTCTGATTGTATAAACAACAACCCTCCGTTAACATTGTATTCTTTTAAATCTCTTCTTTCTTCAAAAGAATAATCTAATAATAATCTTTCAAATTGGTACATACTACTACATCATAAATCTTGAGCTTTGCTAGCTTAGTATGGAGTATGGCATTAGATACTAGATAACCATGCTCGATTGTCAATAATCATTAATCAATATACGTATGTATAATATACATGAAATTTAGTTTATAATGTGTATAAAAATTATAAACTAAAATTCATACTATTTTTTTAATGTTAAAATAAAATAAAATTTTCATGATAAAACAATATAAAATATAATGTAAGAAAAACAACTGACAATTTATTTTGTTTGTTTATAGGTATGTTTCATGTTACTTTATATAGTTTGGTAAATTATGTGCAATGTACTTGTATATATAGGAACTAGGAAGTACCAGGCATACAAGTAACTATGAGTTTATTTGTCTATGATACCTATTGATACCTATATGGAATTACAACACTCATGGTATATCAATATTTTCATTTAATATTATAGTGTTTTTTTTTATTTTTACATGTAATACATAATGAACATATTTGATGAGAGTTGCATTGTTTGACATGATGATAGAAGCCACCCAACGATGGCACTTTCTGTGGTTTTTTTTTTTAATTAGTTTAATTTATCTTAAGAGATCAAGACACCACTTATGCTTCAGGCATCTCGGGGGATTGCCAGGTATGGTGGGAGTGGCCAAGTTTAGTATGTGTTTATTTGGATGGTTATTTAGTTAGTTATGAAATCTTTTATAAAATGTTTTTGTTTCGTCATTATAAGTAGTGTAGTAGTAAGTATATTTTTACTACTCGCTAGTGTACCCGTAGATTAAAAAATGTCAAATTAACTTAATTCATTTTTAATTTATTTTTTATTTTATTGGGGATGCAATATGTGTTACCTTTATCCAATGGTTAAAGTTGTGAAAATGTTGAGGGGGGGGGGACTTTTTCTTTTCTTTTTTTAATTAGCGGGGGGACTATATTCACTAAAAATTATGGAGAAAAATTAATCGTGATTTTTGCACCAGAAACATATAAAAATCGAACAAATCAGTTATTATATAATAGGTACTTAATTATTTAACGATATAATGATAGTTCGTTATGAATACATAAGTATGTAACAATAGTAATTAGTTAAATGGGTTATGCAGCTATGTTTTAATAAACGTTCGAGTACGTGAAAGTTTCCCTCATACCAGTAAAAACTATTCACGGGCGAAGTTATTCAGCTATAGTTTTATATAAATCTTGTTGTCTGACATGAACTCTTTTTTTGCTTATCAGGTTTGCTGTTATCAACTGTTATCAAAATCAGGAAAACTGTACCCGTCCCCTCCTCCGTAGCGCACGACGAGCCGAATAAAATTATCGTTAAAACTTTGCAATTCTTCGAGTCAAGCTGACTTTTCGACTCGCTCTTGTAACGAAGTGCGTGAAATACCGTGTCTTATAAAAAGATTTGAATGGTGTACGCCTTGGGTGCGAGTTATTGAGAGAGAGATTGGTCTAATTTTTCATATAATGGCCGAGCACTGTAGTATTTAGTTTCGACGCATGCCCGACACTGATCGTTGCTCAACAGATAACAGAGTGGCGAGGGCTGATAAAGCGGCATTTATTGTTAAAATTCAACATTTTCTTACAACACCGTCGACCGCAAAGTGTTGGGCTAGTGAATGATCTCAATCGATAATTGTTTCCATAAATCTCTCAAGTCATCAGCTCTATTCTCCCGAAGTGACTATATATAATATAGACACGACTCGGCGTCATGCTTGTTCGCCAACTCAGGCCGATTGGATTCACTGCTGTTCTAAAGGTGAGAAAACTCTGCCATGTGTGAATCACTATCCGGTTAGTGATCTTCACACTTTTACTAACGATCTTACTCTTACCGAGTCCAGTGACGTCCACACGTACACACACATTTTTGCAAATTTATGCTATCCATGTAAAAAACTATAAAATAAGTTGATTATCGTCACATGATTTGAAAACAAATTTAACTTTTTGTATTTTCAGCATCAAAAATTGTTATCAAGACCTACCATCAATGCATCAATTGCACTGGCTAGATTCAAAAGTAGTAGACCATTTAATACTGGTATTCTATTTGTTCCACAACAAGAGGTAAGATTACTTTTTATTTTTAGGCCATATACCTATAAAAAAAATTATTTTATTATTAATTAATTTATTTATAAGCCACAGCTTAACCCAGAATATTATTTTTAAAAACCATATATTAAATGTTATTATCATTTATTATAATTTTAATTATTATTAATTATCAATTCACTAATTACTAATTCTTTTTCTTTCTGTTTTGAAATTATTTTTTCTTCTATAATCTGAGATTCTGATAATATGTAATACATTTTTGACATTCACCATATATATGATTAAGAATAATATGCTAATATTTTTTTAAATAATGATAAAACACTTGAGTTATTCAATATTTAAATATTTTCTTATAAAAAAGTGTATTGGTTTTAATATAAATGTCTAATTTTTAATTTATGTTTTTTAATTACAGGCATGGATTGTTGAACGAATGGGTAAATTTCGACGAATTTTAGAACCTGGCTTAAATTTTTTGATACCTTTTTTAGATCGTGTTGGTTATGTACAAAGTTTAAAGGAATTAGCAATTGATATTCCCAAACAAAGTGCTGTAACTTTAGGTCAGTTTGAAATATAATGTAATTATTAATATTTCTTAAAATAATTATATAATTTGTATTTGGTTTCAGATAATGTAACACTTAATATTGATGGTGTATTATATTTGAGAGTCAATGATCCTTATTTAGCTAGTTATGGAGTTGAAGATCCAGAATTTGCTATTACTCAATTAGCTCAAACTACAATGAGGTTACTAATAAGTTAATTTCTAATCTAATTATCTTATTTTGTTTGAATTAAGGTTTAATCATTCATTTCTCTTGTCTATAGAAATTTGACCATTCAATTTTATTTTTGTAATCATTGATTACTTTAATATTCTGTTATTTAGTTATAAAAATTAGTTTTGATTTATTAACATGAAAGTTGATTCAACTAATTTTTTTGTTCTTAATGTACACTATTGATATAAATTGAAATCCTTGCGAACTCTCCGAAAGTAAAGTTTTTGATTATTTATCTGTTTTAAATATACGAGTACATGGTAATGTTAGTTCTGATAATCTTCCCTCTAGCTTCATTAACAATTATTGTAGAATATTAGTCAAATCATTATTATATTTGTTTGATAAATTTCTAAGTCCATGATATTTCTCTTTATCATGAAAAAGATCCTTTTTTAATATTACAAATCCTAAACTTGTATTGTATCAAAAGTTTTTGAGGCTTAATATCTATTAAATTTTTAGCTTTAATGAGGAAACTCTACTTGGTTGTATTTATACAGATTTTAAAAAAGCACTTGATTAGGGTAATCATAAATTATTGTTATTTAAATTAAAGTGCTATGAAATTCGGGGTATATTTTTAAAATGGATTAAAATGTATTGTCATATTTAACATTTATATTATCAAACACTTCATCATATTATTTTATTGTACATTCAGGAGTATCTCAAGACTCATTTAGGTCCTCTACGGTTTCTTATTTTTATTAATAATTTACCTTAAATTTCTGATATTGGAATTCATGTTTTATTATTTATTGATAATAGAAAAATATATACTGCCATTCGTACTACAAACTGTATGATAAATGTAAATTAATATTTTAATTGTACATAATGATAATCCGATATCTATTCTTTATCAGACTTCTCATCAGTAGGGTAGAGTGTCGACTATCAAAAATCATGGTGTTTTTTTTCTTTCTGAATTTACTTTCAATTTTTAAAAGTTAATTAATAACAAACACAATTTTTGTGGTGAGTTAATTTTGTTAATCTAATAATAATTTATTAACTATTAAAATTATATCTTCATCATGTCAATATTATTATAAGATTTTAAGTTTTAACTGACATAAATCGAAAATATAATAATGCTCTTACATTTTTAATGTATATTAAAGATAAATATTGAGCTTTGCTTTATTTTTACAATTCTATTACAAGTGTTAATTTGAAATAAATTAGTAATTTAAAACAGATTAAAATAAACTTAATTAATTTAGACATAATTATTTACTAAACCATTAATTTATGAACTGATGTTTAGTAAATTGAATAATATAAATAAATATTTTATTATTGATAACAATGGTTAAAAATTTGATATTTTAATGTTGCAGATCAGAATTAGGAAAAATATCTTTAGATAAAGTTTTTCGAGAACGAGAAAATTTAAATTTTGCAATTGTTGAAAGTCTTAATAAAGCTAGTGCATCATGGGGACTAGTATGCTTTCGATATGAAATCCGTATGAATTATTATAGTTATAAGCTATTTAAATTTAATTTTTAATGATTTTCACTTCATTTAGGTGATATAAAACTTCCCAATAGAGTACAAGAAGCAATGCAAATGCAAGTTGAAGCAGAAAGAAAAAAACGTGCTGCTATTTTAGATTCAGAAGGTATTCGTGAAGCTGACATAAATGTAGCCGAGGGTAAAAGACAATCTACAATTTTAGCTTCTGGTAAGTGCATAAAATCTTTGTATTATTCTTTTTGGAGCTCATGCATACATATTGTATTAAATATTTATTTTAGAGGCTGATCAGCAAGAGCAAATTAATAAAGCTCAAGGAGAAGCTAATGCTTTATTAGCTGTTGCTGAAGCTAAAGCAAAAGGTATACGTTTGATAGCTGATGCTCTTAAACAAACAGTTAAGTATAATGATTTATTTATTTTACTTGTCCAACAGGGCAAAATACAATTAATACAATAAGTATGTGACAATCATTTTAATTTGTTTAATAAGACTGCTTAGTTTCAAGCTTGCTAAAAAATACTCAAGCAATTTACCCTAAATATTACCTTTGCTAAAACATCTCATGATGAACACATCACACATTTCATATTTTCCATGTTTAGTAAAATGGTGAATTAATTTATTATAATAAAGATATAAAAATTATGTTTTAATAATAATAACAAATTTCATATTATTAAGTAGCAAACTATGATTTCCTTATAAAAAACTTCTATAAAAAGACATTTACTATATACATTTGTTTTTCCAGTATTTTAATAATTTTTACTTATTATAGATCTACTAGATAAAAATATCTTATTTCAAATGAATATCAATTATCTATTATGAATTCGGTTTTTAATAATAGCTGAATTAAACATTTATAAATTGTATAGATTAATTATTAATTAATAATTAGAAAATTATAAATGCCATTACCCATAAGTTATTTATTTATATTTTTAATTACTTTATTCAAATGGCATACTATAATTTATTATTTGAGTTAAAATGAAGTGTCAAATTCTAAATGTTTATCATGAATGAAATAAAAGCTATGAATATTATTATATATTTCAAATTAAAAATTACCTTATTTGTTTGAGTTTAAAACATAAAAATGCCATTAATTTTTTTGCGAATAACATAAAAATATATTTGATTTTATTAGTGAAGAAAATTGCTACTTAATTTTTGTTACTTTTAAGAAATGCAACACATTTAAACAGTTCAAATTAAATCTCTAATTTTGCCTTTTAACATTTTTCATCTTATTTATCATAATTTGTTTTATAAATTGATATAACAATTAAAATATACCTTGAGAGTCAGTCTAATTCTATAAAACAGTTGAAATTGAGATCAAGACAAAATGTTTTTTCTAGGCTTATATTTTTTTTGAACTTTGTAGTTATAATAATTTAATAATGTAATTTTAGGATGGTTATAATGCTGCTTCACTAAAAATAGCTGAGTCATATGTAGAAGCATTTGGAAAACTAGCTAAATCTACAAATACTGTCATTATTCCCAGTAACACTTCAGATGTATCTTCGATGGTCACACAGGTAATTTTTATTTTGTATTTCAAATATTTTGTGATGGACTAATATCAATTAAATTTAAACATTTTGTTTTGTTTCTTTAAAATAGGCTATGTCTATTTACAAGTCATTAACAAGTAAATCAAAACAGTCAAGAAGAACAAGCGGCGAAGAAGAGAAATAAATCATAGTTAATGAACTGAAAAAAAAAACTAATTTTATTTTGTTTGTGGAAATGGAAGGAAATTATAACGTTAGTTACTAAAACTCATTCATTTTGAAAGCGTTTATATAAATACCTCATGTAAAATATTATACACTCAATTGTTTTATAAAAAAAAATATTTTATGAAAATTTTAAAATAATGTCTCATCATTAATATCAATATCAAATATCAGTAATATCAATTTTATTAAAATATTCTCTAATTTATACACATATAGGTATTACTTTTACATTCTAATAAGTAAATCATAAAGGTTGAAACAATTTCGATTGTATGTGAGTAAAATATACATGAATTAAAGTAGATATTGCTGATCTTGAATTCAATATATTCCAATACAAATTATAAATGTCATAAAAACGTTAATAATACTGTAAATTTTAAACTAAATTCCTATAGGGAAAATAAATTAAAATAACAAAATTTTTTTGATTTTTATACTATAGTCTATCCCACGAAAGAGAGGTACAGAGTTTGACCAAAACCGGTCCATCTTGCGTATACCCCACCGCCTAATTCCCTTACCACACGCGAGCGACAATTTCGTTACCTGTGGCGAATCTTTTGCTGGTTATCGGATTGACGACCCCAGCAGAAGTTTGTAAGCTCAGTATACATGCGCGAAAAGGTACCTTCCTTTCGTGGGATAGACTATAGCATTACATACAATAATATCTATAGCAAAAATACTAATTGAATTTATAATTTATGTATGTTTAGGTAGATGTAGATCTTTAAAATAATTACATGTTGGTGTAGTTGATATAGTTGTCCAAAGATCTTGAATATGTACATATTTTTGTGTTACAACCACAATGAAGTTATGACAAGTGTTAAGGCATGTTTTATTTTTATTTTCCGCCTGTTTCGCCAATTCATTTTATTTCATCTTTTCACTGGATATTTACTGAACCAAAATTGCAGCAGAGCTTTAAAATGTCGAGTGTTTCAACTTAAATAAAAATTAGATGCCATAAGCTTCAGGTTTTAAATACTAAACAGATCATACAATGTTTCTGGATTTTGAAATTTGTACTTTATATTGAAAAAAAAAATCTGAACTGACACGAAAACATGAATGTTGGTTTTTGCAGTTTTGGATTGATTTAGCGCCTATTTAAGTCTATTATTTAAATGATAAAATTCAAATTAAATTACACATCCATAAAATTGTATTGGAACATTTATAATTATCAAGTATTAATATCCTCTAGTTACTAGAATCTAGTATATTATGTCACATTGGGTGCGTTCCACTTGGACGCTTACGCGATTACAGCGCTCACTCTCACACTCACGCTTACGAACCGTTCCACTTGCAAGACATGTTTATAATCGCTTTGATTACAATTCCAAGTGGAACGCAGTATGAGCGCGTGTTATCAGTTGATCACATTTCATGAATATAAACATTAAACAATAATCAGCATTAAATATTTACTTCTTATTTAAGTATTGTGTCCGCGCCACAGATGTCCATCAAATTTGATATTTTCCTACTTTTGTCACAAATTTTTAAATTGTATTACCAACTTATAATGGATAATTTAAATGGTGTACTTATGTGGGCTATAGAACAATGCTGTGATATAATATTTTCTTCTTCATCGGAGGACAGCGCAGATGACAGTGATGAATATGAAGTTTTAGTACAGTGTATTGAAACTAAAATTGCAATACCCCGGTTGCATAATTATATTGAAACCATCGTACCTCAATTTAATGATGAATCTTCCGGTATTCCTCCGGGTCCAGATCCGGTGACCCTGACTGTCGGTTGGACTCGTGGGAAGCGATGTTTCCGACTTCACGGGACAAGAAAACGAGATGTGTGAGACGATATCATAATTATTATATCATTGATCGCGGAATAATAAACTATTTATTAGACTTGATGTACGAATTTTAAAATACTAAGACACAATTTGTTTTATATATTATTTCGAATATATATATTTCCGTTTTCGCTAAAATTCTATAAAAACACAAACGTCTGGAAACGCTTTATTACTGGCTCTTTCACTCAGAATCGTTTTTTTTTTTTTTTTTTCGAGAGCATGGTGCATTTAGTATTTTGAAAACTAATTCACAAGTATTAATCGCCCTACCTGAATATTCTTGGCCCGTCCAACGTACTAATTATTTGAAATATAATTTATCAGTGTTAAATCTACAAGAAAAAACGTTTTTACATCGTATACAGTGTTTTCCCAAAGGTTCAACCGACCGAAAATCGAAATCGGTTTGGTATTGTGATCAAACTTGACCTAACTTGAACGTTGTATCTTGTAGATTTAACACTCATAAATTATTTCTTATAATTAATACGTTGCACTAATCTCGAATATGTTATTCAACTCCGAAAAAATTCGAATCAAAATCCGAAAATTTATTTGAAAAAACTGCAAAAAAAATGTTTCCCGTCGACGGGATCGAACCCCCGACCCGTGAAGATAACAATCCGCGATCTAACATTTCGCCGGCCAGACGACAAATCAGTTAGGTTTCGTTAGGTTTCGTTAGGTTTCGTTAGGTTTCGTTAGGTTAAATTAAACCTAACACAGATTTGTCATTTTTTTGGCGCGGATTGTAATCTTCACGCCGGCCAGACGACAAATATGTTAGGTTTCGTTAGGTTTCGTTAGGTTAAATTAAACCTAACACAGATTTGTCATTTTTTCGGCGCGGATTGTAATCTTCGCGCCGGCCAGATGACAAATATGTTAGGTTTCGTTAGGTTTCGTTAGGTTAAATTAAACCTAACACAGATTTGTCATTTTTTCGGCGCGAATTGTAATCTTCGCGCCGGCCAGACGACAAATATGTTAGGTTAAGTTGGGTTTCGTTGGGTTTAATTAAACCTAACAGATTTGTCATTCTGCCGGCGAAATGTTAGACCGCGGATTGTAATCTTCGCGTCTGGGGTCGGGGGTTCGATCCCGTCGACGGAAACATTTTTTTTGCAATTTTTTCAAATAAATTTTGTATGTATAAAAACAAATAAAAACAATTTTGTTTCCAATATTTTAAATTACCTATTGTATCACAATGATGTCTCTGTGGACAAATAGATTTGGTTACAATGGATCAAAATGCCCTCTGATCAATATGTCCCGTTACCCTGTGGCTATTTAAAATTTAAAATAAGTAAATTTTTCTCACTTTTTAATCATTTGTTTTGAGTGTTTCTTATGAATCAGGGTGTATTTTTTTTATGAAACGAGATGAGAACATTTTTCAAACTTTAAACAAATCACTCAATACTACGAGTACATGCAACACATCGTGTTTTTCGAAAAATAATAATAAACGAATATTTTTATATTCTAAATAATATTGTAGTTCAGTAAATTTTAGGTTTATGACCATTGTTTATGAATTAAAATTTTATCTTAAAATAGGAAAAAATAATAGGTGTGGATATTTCAAAAAATACAACTTGTAGTGTGTGCATGTGCAATCATAGATTAAGTATACTTAAGTATATTTAATCTATGGTGCAATACACTGTGCATGCACGCACCGAAAGAGTTAACATTTCGAAATTTTTCTAAATATTATCCAGCGATTCATTTTCGTGGACGAAATAATCAAAGTATACCAATCTATACGCACGATAATTCTTAGGATATAAAATCCCCCCCGCCCCCTTAATGTTGACTGAATCCGCGCCTGACACAAAGTAACATTGATGTTGATGATGCAATAAGTCGTAAGGAAATACTTCCAAAATTAAACAGTGTAAATATCATTAATTTATTCGTAAGTTATTCACAGTTTATAATTTTGTCAGCTTCTTGTTAGAATACCCAATAAAAAAAATTTTAAAAAAACCGATAAACGTGTACTTTTTTGATATGTTAATGGCGTGTGTAGGTAAAAAATGTTAATTATTCTTTTTAACATAATATATAGATGTTTCAAATAAACGTATAAGTTCCGTAATCAACGGAATTCCAGTTTATTTTCATTTTTTTTTGTCGACATTGAATGTATTTTTGTTGCAATTTTTTCCCCTTCCTGCATATCAATGCTTCTCATCACTGACGGGAGGAACACAGTATTTAAATATTTAATCTATATATGGTAGTAAGCCATCGTCGATTTTTTTCCAGTTTAATTCATTTTTAATACTCACAGTAACCGACAGAGAAATGAAACTAACATTTTGATACGGTTTAAAGCCAAAACGACATTACATAATATATATTTTTTATTTTTTTTATATTTTTTTTTTTTAAATCTTTTTATTAAATTTGATAATATTTACGATCTATAATATTTGTAGAATGAGTAAATTTGATGAGGGTTATTGACAAATGGACAGTGAGAAACCTTGAAGGCAATATATATTTAAGGTAAGAAATACTATGCTTTAATTATTAACATGCCAAATATTGACAAGTGATTTACTTACGATTATGTATAGATAAATTATGATCTCAATAGTCATTTAAATTTTATAATTCCCTACACATATATTACCAATAGTCGAAGTGAAACCAATAGTCATTCAAGGGGTGAGATATTAAAAATATTAAATATCGTTTTTAATTGTTGACCCAAAGGAGACTCTCGTTTCTATAAGTAGGTATCATATTTTATCTGTAGTCACTTTGTTATCTAATAAAATACTTTATGAGATTTTAGACTTTACTAGATTTACAACCCAAAAGTTTGAGCACAGGATAAAAAGTACAGTACAGTAATCGTATAATAATATCACACAATTTCGTCTTTGTCGATTCATCTTTATTGATAAAAATTAAAATAATATATTATTCTTTCTATCGCTTTAACACATTAATTATAAATTATAATACTATCAGTTATTACAATTGCTATAATAAAACTATCATAATTTATAATAGAATATAAAGTTCTTATAAAATGTAATTATTTTGAAAAACTATAAAATGCAATTTGTACGTAATAGCATATAATAAATAGTATTATTATTATTTTATTGAATGACTGATATTTATATAAAAAGTATGCCAAACATTCATTAGAAAAAACAAGATTTTCCACTTACACGGACACCTTTTAATGGTTTATAGGTACTTATAATCAAGGCTCGGAACTTGATGCGCTAAAAAGTACTCGTGTATGCGCGTATGCGTTAAAAAACAGCTTAGTATGCTCTATGCAGTAACATTTTGAGAAATATGCAAAAATATGCAATTTATCGAATTAATAAATTTGACATGAAAAAAATTAAAATTAGAACTACATTAGAAAAAAATTACAAGTTATAATTACATGTAAAATGTACACTAATATCAAGACGCGTGATAAATATTTGACCGTTTCACATAGAAGTTACGTTTCCAGAAGTCAAATCTTTGTCGATTAGTCGAGAAATTAATGTTCGTACGTATACGACACTTTACATTTAGATCAAGAGTAAGAACCTATCGACGTCTGAATGATATCGATGACTGAGAATCAACTGGGCTTCATCAAGCCATTGATAGAAGTTACCCGAATAGTCGAGTGCACAGTGACTAAATTGTTTATTTTTTTTTTTTCAACAGATATATCATGGGTGATAATCGCGGTGCCTAATTATTATACCGCGTGTACGAAAAAACAAGAGCATTTGATTCGAACAATTCGGAATTGATTGCTGTTTCCCAGCCTAGTCGGGTCACAAACGAAATAATACCACGGTGCGGTCGTTTGTCAGTGTAATTAATTATACTTTTTTTTCTTCTCGATAGCGCATCCTTGACTCCCATTATTTGACGTAATTTGAGTCTTATTAACATGTATTCAGTGTACAGTGTACACGCACTGCAGAACTGGTTTTAAGAGCTTTCGATGGTAGAATGTATTTGAAAGTCATCGTATACACACATTATTTTTAAAAACCAAATACCAAATACAGACGATATTGTAAACAGTATACCCAGTTGTGCTATTAATCTTATCTAATTCGAGAAGTGGCTGTGGTTTTTCGGTAATGGAGATGACAATGTGGAAAAAAAAATCAAAGTACATCCTCAATTTTCATTGTCACATCGTTTCGTGCTAATCTATTATACATTTGTGTAATTAGTAATCACTACTCTACTGATTTTATGAAAGAAAAACAATATAAAGACTCGCTTGCGTATCGTGTATTGCTTAGTGCCGCGAAGGTGTCATCGAAGTGAATAACATTTTTTAAAGATATCTAATAAACTAACATAGTTTTAATGAAATATTTAGTTTCCGACCATGGTGATTCCGGAAAAATGTCTATGTTTTATCATCTCGTTGGTGATTACTCTTTGCGCCAACTGTGAAAACGCTTCTTGCATGGAATCGGTAAGTACATATTTGTGTCGAATTTTTTCGAGTTTTTATTTTTATTTTGCCTTTGTCCGAGAACATTACGTATTGCAAAGAATTTAGAGTTCAAAAATATATTTTTCAATGTACAAAATATGCAATTTAAATTTTCCATTTTTTCAACTCGCCATAGTTCGGATTTCTAGCTCGATTTCTCCTATAAATCGAGAGCATACAATATGCAATTCCTACAACTTCCGAGCCCTATAGGCTATAATTAAGTATGTTTCGTTTCACAAATTATTACTTTTAACTCATTACTATAACTAAAAATTCAAGAAAGAGAGTCGCTCGATCGACCTGTTGGCCAGTACTATATTATATTGTAAAACAATAGTCTTTGGTCTTTTGTATATACTCTTTTTGAAAGCGTGGAGAGTAAAATCCTCCGACTGAAAGACCCCCATCGATAATTCCTAAGTTCGCCACTGTTTCCATCTACCTTATGGTAGGAAATCGAAATATATTTTTTACGATGCTTAGTCGACTGTGAAACTATTTTAAAGATGACAAAAATCAAACAATATGGTTATCCACTGGAAACATATCAAATGAAGACTGCTGATAAATATCAATTGGGCATAGAACGAATACCGTACGGTAAATATGGCACTAGAAAAATCGGAAAGCCGGTACTGTTACTGCACGGTCTGTACTTATCTTCAGCTATATTTACGATCAACAACTCGTCACTCAGTAAGTATTTTGTTTTAGTAAAATTATATTTTACCGTGAAACATTTCCGTTATAAATCAGCAATATAGTGTATAACACTTAGAGGGGTACCACGAAATGTGCCTCTTGTAGTACTATATGATAAATTTCCTCCCCAAAAATTAAAAAATAAGACGAGAAAAATGTCTAAAATATTCTCAACTACACTAATAATAATAATTTTAAAATAAAAAATGAATTATAGAGCACCTATATTATAAACTATAATAAAAATATATTAGACTGACGTATTGCTCTTGGATTTAGGTTTCGTTCTATCAGATTACGGGTTTGATGTATGGCTGTTCAATGCTAGAGGAACGGGACTCTCCAGAAAACTCAGCATTTACGAGACACCTAGATCAAGACCAAAAATGAATAGAATTTCATGGGATTTCAGGTATTGATCGTTTTAATTTTTAATAACAGAAAGTGTTTTGTTCTTTTTTTGCTTTGTTTACTTTTATAGTAAAATATAAATATAAACTTACATAAGATAGAGACGAGGACACTGGCCAATTGCATGACACGAGAAACTGGATTTTTTTTTATACGGTCTATATAATTAGTGATTCAAATATAAATAAAAAAAGGATACATCCTGTGTGAAAAAATGTAATACCATATGGTATATCATTATTGCGCGTCGTTTTTTTTCAAAAAAGGTAGATTAGTCTGAATTATTTAATCAAATCGAAATAGCGAAGTGCATGGTGAATAACAGTTACTGGTTGATGATATGCCCATGAAATATTAATAGGCTTCACAACGAAAATGTAAGGTGCTATTGAAGATGAGGATATTAAATACACATTATTTAAACTTAATTTTGGTTTATGACTGTATTAGTACCGTGGCACTCTCTTGAATTAATTCAAAAGTATGCTGGCTTTTGTTTTTATAAAAACGGATTTAATGTAATATTATTAATGAGTCATTAATAATGACACAATACAATACGATTCTTATGTTTGAATCTTCAGATTTTTCTTAGTCATGATTTTCAGATTTTGGTTTATCTAATGTGTGTTCATTAAACGTTACTGATTTTTATCTAATCCGACTACCATAATATATTTAGGTACTTAAATAATTTAAATAATTTAATAAATTGAATTATGCAATGTGTATAATAATAATTAATAATTATAATATAATGCATTATACTTTTTTTTATAGTTTTCATGAAATGGGCGTATACGATATGACCACTGCTATTGATTTCATCCTGAAAAAAACGGGGTATTCGAAATTAGACGTTGTTGGCTACTCTTTAGGAACAACTATCTCCCTCGCCTGTCTATCGGATAGGCCAGAGTATAATTCTAAAATTAATAAGCTTGTTCTCATGGCTCCGACATCAAGACTTAAATCTGCTGGCGTGCCAATCAATATTATCAAATACATCCCCAGACTAATAACGGTAATTTGATCTATTCAAACGAATAACACATTTTATAATGAATTATGTAATGTTAATGAATTGATATTAAGTAGAAAATTGTGCTAAACGAATGTGAATATAATTTTATTTACACATTTTAGATGTTTTTGAATGGATTTAATTTCTTTCCATACACCGAGGATCCGGACAACACGTACCGATTGATAAGAAAAATGTGTGCCAATGGAAACGTGCTGAAATTTTGTAGGATATTCATTAACATGGCACAAGGAATCGATTTACCAATTGCCAATGTAAATAATTTAAATACAAAAACGCACAGAACTTTTTTTATAGTCATAAAAAAACAAATTTTTATAATTTTAACGTGTGTAACCATTACAACAAACAACGACTTAAAGTATTTTCCATTCCAGCCCACGGCAGAGTTATTAGATTTAAATAATAATTAGGAATGAGTGTCCTCGAACAATTTTATCCTTTATTTCTGATTAAAATTAATAACAGTAACTTCCTTGAAAACAATATGATTACGAATTTACAAAAAACTAAATATTTAAATTTATTTTCAACAATAAATACAAATATGGTATTTCTAGTGATTGTATTATATTATATATTGATCATAATAATTTACCATGCGCGTTCTTCATATTAATTTGTCAATATTTGGTTTAAATATTAAAGATTCCGATTCTTATAGCGAGGAACTGAATTATAAATTAAAACAAGACCTGTGCCCATTCAATATCGTTGTCGTTATCATAAAAACAATTTTCAAAATGTTATTGTTTAAGATACTTTCTTTTGATCGGTTTTATTTTCACCAACATGTTCTGTGCGTTAATTTATCATAAGGTGTTGGGTGAATTTTATAATAAATAATGATTATATAATGAATTTTTTTGTTTAGAACACCATTTTAGAGATTGTATCTGAATTTCCACAACCAATGTCGTCTAAATTGTTGAAACATATGGTACAACTAATAGCGTCCGGTAAGTAAAAACAACAGCAATAATATTTTAAATAATATTGTATTTCTCACGTTTACAAAAATCAACAACAATTAAAATATAAATATAATAATCAAAATAATAAGCAAGTTCTAGATATTTCATAACTCATAAAGTCACAAGTAATAATATTCATATCATAATTGTTAGTAAGTGATAAAAGTTATATGACAATGAAAGGTACTTTGCATTTATAAGTTCTGTGTGTTACAGTAAATTATCTCATGTAGGTAGATAGGTACTTAGGTTTTTATTTAGCCAACGCTAAATTATTGTTTGATGGGTATGCTGGTAAGACCGAGCTGTGTCACTAAAGGAAGACGTTAAAATGGCTTTTATTACATTCGCAAATTATCAGATTCGGACATGAAGAAAACGCTTTAGTTATTAATTACGACATAAATAAACATCAGTTAACAAAGTTTTGTTACAAAATCAATAACTCTGTTATTATTATACATTAGTATTAACCACTAAACATTTTTTAATTTTTATCTGTTTTGTTTTATATTTTTATGTTTAATATTATTCTTTATTTCAGGAAGATTTTCTCATTATGATTACGGGCCTTCTGGGAATATGTTACATTACAATACAATAACGACGCCCGATTACGACTTATCCAAAGTCACAGCACCAACATATGTTGTACACTCGAAAGATGATACTCTAGTTTCTCCAGAGGTAACGTTATTAATTTATAAGACATTTGCGATTATTTGTTATTTAACAAAACAGTTAATTTATGGCAAAAACAAAAATACATCATTTTTCTCGCCATTTCTAGTAAATAAAACTTATCACGTTTTAATAAGTCATATTTAAAAATAATTGAAATACATTTTCGACATTGGTTAAATACATAATTTACCATAGTGTTAATTAAGAGATTTGTCGAAAAAAACGAGATGATCATTGGCAGACGTTAAAATTTGATCTAATCGTATTTATATAATAATTGTAAGCACGAAGATTATTTGTGTGTCGGTAAGCGCTAATGCATCGTTTTTGCTTATTACGTAGGTATTAAAAATACTTGTGAAAATTTAAATATCGATGAATTTACTCGTGAATTGCTAAATTTGATTGTCGATCAATTTATTATATCCAATATCAAAAGTTATATCATACTAGTTGAATACCACCCAGCCTTCGCCTGTGAAAATGAACGTTTATCTTTCCGTTTGGTCAGACTGCTGGTCAACACTTTTAAATATTTTATTTTTACGACGTCAATTAAAAACACTACTGGTCAGACCGAGGATTTCAATAGCCTTCTTTGGATAACCCCGATCATTTTACATAAAGTCGCACGTTAATCAGTTTAAAATGTTTTTAGTCTATAGAGGACAAATAAATAAATAAACAAACATCGATTTATACATGAGTATATTTACGTATTAGGTAATTAATTATTATCATACAATTAAATACTTATATACAGAGCCGTATCTAGGGCTTGACGAAACTGGCCTAGGCTAGAGGCGCACCGAAGAAAGGAGCGCAGAAATCAAAAAAGGAAATAATACTAAATTTATTTAAAATATGAGCACTATAGTATTTTTCATTAATATTACATAATTTTGTTATACTTAGTTCAGAAGTATTTTTTATTCTTATTAAGTATTATTATCATTTATAATTATAATTTTTTAGGGATGTTTTAATAAATAAAATAAAAAAATAAAGGTATCTATGTATAAATATTTTGCGTGTGTGGTGAGGGGAGGGGGTACAAGTCTACAAAGGCGGAAATTCATAAAATATCTAGAGGCGCAGATGAACCTTGGCTCTGCTTATATACTGATTTTAGGTACATATTATATGATATAAAATCACTTATATAATTTACGTAATAAATATAAATTTTTATCTGAGCTATATGTATAATTCAGTTACTAAACGGGTTATATCTGTGTTGATGATCATTTTAAGTATTTTTATACAAATGATCAATGCATAAAAACAAATCGTTATAGTAATACTATAACGAAATTATTCAATTCCTGATATATTATATAATATTACGTGTATACGATACATTTATAATCATGAGATATTCGTATGTGTTTTAGGATGTTAAATGGCTCATAACCAAATTACCAAATGTCAAGGAAGTAAACTACATTGACAAAATACCATTTGGTCACTTAAGCTTCTCTCTGAGTCCAAATATGAAGGAAGTCGTTAACTCGTATATAGCTGATAAATTATTAGAAAAAAACGTATAGTCGTATGGTATGTAAGTTATTAAAACAATATTCTTTTGTTTGAATTTTGAAACTATTCCTTTATAGCAAATGCAATTATAAAATTATTTTTCCAAGTACATACTCGGAGTGTAAAATATGTATAAATTTGAAAGGCAATAATTTCTATTGAACATTGTGTAACTTATGCCGAAAAACGCCCGTTAATTTAATTAATTATTTTACACCACTATAACTGTATAATATGCATGAGATTTAAGACGTAATTAATTTTTAATATCTTTGTTATTTAATAGGTAAATACATCATATTGTTTGACTGTTATATAGTCATGAATAATAAAATAATATAAAATGTATTGTTATTAAAGATAAAGTTAAGTTCAATTATACTCAAAACTCATTTTATTTTTATACACTTATACTGATGGAAAAAAAATACAAAAAAACTTTTAATAATAATTTTTAGTGTTTTAATTACTTTAAACCTTTAGCTTTATGTGGATTATAATATTGTTATAAATATAATATAATATATGGATTTTTTTTAAACTAAGCATACATAGTAATGAAAAATCTACTAACATATTTTTCAAAATTCAACCCTTAAAAGGGGTAAAAGGTGTTAAAAATGTAAAATTTTATTTTTTGGTCAGATTTTTTTTTAAACTTAGCATACATATTCTGTTAATCAAATAATGAAAAAATCTATTAACTTATTTTTCAAAATTCAACCCCTAAGGGGGTTAAAGGGGTCGAAAAGAAGAACTTTATTTCTCCCTCATACCGGGAAAAACTTTTCACGGGCTATAAAAAATAGATTTTTAGATGCAGCAATCAGCGAGTACGCGGTAATTTGAATTGTATAAAAAATAGATTATTATGTCATCAAAAAACCCGACGATCTTTACCAAAAGGTATTGATTTTGCAATATCATATTATTACATAACTTTTATCGAAATTGCGTGCGTGCGATGAACAATAGAACGAATACAATAGAACTTTTTTCATTGGACGATCGAATACGATCGCAGGCACATCTATTGTCATTGGTCGATAAGCTCGATTGACGTATACAATTAAAGCGAAAACCCGACGATATATACCAAAAGGTATGGATTTTGCAACATCGTATATTATGACATAACTTTTACCGAAATTGCGTGCGTGCGCGCTCCATTCCTCTTTCAATCGTATACGCCGTCACCACATACACTTACAATAAGTTAGTTATTTTTTATACAACAAAATTCACTAGAAATACATATGTGGCAAAACGACGTTTGCCGGGTAAGCTAGTTAAGGAGTGGATTGAAGAAGAAAGAAAAATAATGGATTAGTGGATTCAAGTGCAAATTGTATTTCCTTACAGATCCTCTTAAAAAAAACCTTTCCAATCACAGAACATTTGTTGAATAATGGCGTTTATCATAGAACAAAAAAAAAAATGTTTTTAATTTTTTGAAATTTATTAGGTAATATTCAATATTGGTATCTGATTATAATGATTGTGTACTCGTATAAAAATGGCAAAATGGAAATGTTCATAAAAACTACTAACACGATTATTATTTTATTAAATTATGTACAAAAGATAGGTAAATACTGTTTCATAAAATTGTTGCAAACATTTTTTTTATTCAGATTTTTACCCAACAATTATTGCGGAATTATCTGACAAGCAACGACCGACCTTCGGAGTTACATTTCCTAAATTCTAAATCATTATCAAAGCAAAAAACTAGGTAGTTATTATTTTTAATTTTCTGTATTTCAGATTCTGAGTGAAACGAGGAAGTTATTATTAGGTTTTGCTATGATTTGCATTTTTTTTAAAAAATTTTTTCTGTCCGTCCTCACGTTTTGGACCAAAAGACTTCATCATCTGCAGTAGCAGATATGCAACAGCAACAGCAACTGTTATTTTTAAGCCAGAAATTGAAGATCTCGAAAAGTCTTCTTTTTTTTTGTTTAATTTACAAAGTATATACTCGTAATATTGTAGTGTATCTATTGTAGTGTTGTACAAAATAGATACATTTTACAAATGACATTGAATACTTCGTAAGTTGTACAAAAATCGCTATACATAAACCGCAAAATTCTGGGCTTAGAACGTAACAATACTTTAGTATTACCTATTTGTGAATTTTTAATTCCAATTATTTACAATTATTTACATTATTATTCGTTTGCAACAACCGAGAACATAATATATTAGATATTATGTGAGCAGTATTGAATTTTTACTTTTACGCAACAACAATAAAATATGGTCTGTCTTGAATCCGATGAAATTTGCATTGCAATTATATAATTTTAATTAACAATCGTTAAATCGAAAATGCATCGCCTTGAATTGTTAAAATGACAGCGTATAAAAATAAATTGTTTAAATTATGTGCATTGCCTTATGATGTAGATGTTAATTTTACTTCTGTCTGTTTTAAACACAAAGCCATATTGAAGTGTATTCATGTCTCATCAGTCATCAGTCATCAGTCATCATCATATATAATATAAGCACATTTCGTTGCCTGCAATTCTAAATAATCAAATCCAACGTGGCTCCAAAGATGTTTTGATTTTATTTGATTAAAAAACTGGTCTTGTTAACAATACATCAAAACTAAATATTTCAAATAAATACTATAGCAATTGAATTGTTCGTCGTAATTGTGGTCGTAAAATAACAATGGGCAAAAATTGCATACCACGTGCTCTAGCTTTTACAGTCGTTTTAATTAATATTCAGCTACATACAGTTTTCGCTTTTTCAACAGTAAGTACCTATTACATTTTAATAACTTATACCTGCTTAATATGTTTTAAAAAATAACCATGTGTATGTTATGCTTTTCAAATGAAATAAGTAGGTACTAATTATTGAAACGTTGACATTTTATTTATAATATAGTAGCAGGTCTACTGAATAATAAAGTTATTCTTAAAACGTCTACACATTTATCTTAACCAATATTATTTATATTGTGTGTAAACTAATTATCTGATAGACATAATTTAATTTAAAAATAAAACCTAATCGTTATTCAGTTTCATGATAACTCGTTTCTTTCTTCTATAGTTAAGTAGGTACAACAGATGTTTGAAATAGTAATATATTTTTTTCATTCTAAGGAAGATCAAATCAAAAGTAACGGATATCCAGTAGAAACATATGCAGTTGAAACTAAAGATCATTTCATGGTAGGTTTGGAACGAATACCACATAGTAAAAATGGGAATAAAACAATCGGGAAACCAATCTTGCTGTTACACGGCTTGTATGGAACTTCAATGTATTATACACTAAACAACATATCTCTTAGTAAGTGTTATTGTTAAATTACATTCATCGTTTACCTTTAAGGAAGGTTGAGATATCCCAAATGGTCGTAATTAATTTTTTTTTCCCATAAAATCGAATATTTAAACATAAAGATTACCTGTAACTAAAAAATACTAAAAAATAAAAAATACAATGAACCCGACCTCTTCAATTATAATTTTTATTGGATGTAAAGAGATAGTATCTACGAGTATTATAAGATACATAAAACAAATTTGATTCAAAATATACCTTTGAACAGGAAAAAACCATAGATATACATATTATATAAATGTTATTTTATTTTACATTATATTCTTTATACTTAATGTTATTAACTGAAATATTTATCGTCTTAAGGTTTTACACTATCCGATGCTGGTTTCGATGTTTGGCTGCTTAATTTTCGCCATGCCGGTATTTCTAAATACTTGAAAAATCCAAAAACCGGTGTAGTAACTCCATTACAAAATGCATCATGGGATTTCAGGTGAGATTATCAATGGACACAATTAACATAAAATAGAACGATTACTATAAGAACACTATTGAGCATTTGCCGCCCACGCTCACGCACACTCCATAGATAATCATGTGATAATACTGATAATTATATGTTTCATGTGTTTTTAACTAACCCGGGTCCTTCAACAGTTCCTTATGATATTGGTTCTACGTAGAATAGCTTTTATCAATATATAATATGTATATATTATAAATAAATACTGAAATATAAGTTTTTTTTTTTATTAAAATAAAGAAGAATATATTTATACAATAGGTAATATGGATAAATGATTACAGTGTTGGACAGCTTGATTGAACAGAATGTATAAACAACACTACTTCACATGAAATATAAGTTATAGCGCCTTAAAATAATAACTAAATATATGCTATAAAAGCATACCTACATAACTTTTTAAATATTTGAATGAAATTCGTATGACGTATAAACACGGCAATTTTTTCAAACATTTTTATAATATTTTTAATCTTTGATGTTTATACTTGAAAACTTAACAATATAGATTCTTCTTGATTTTACTTCATCGTTATTATAATCACGATGTTTTATAATAGTGTGTTCATAATATATATTTTGAATACTGTTTGTAATGTTTATAATACTAAAAATACAATATTATGGACAGTTTAAATTACCTAAATATATTGTTTTATATTTAAATTGCTTTACACACAATTATATTGATCATATCAATATTAATGTTTGTATTCAAGCTTTGACGAGTTGGGAATATATGACACGACGGCCGCTATCGATTTCATTTTGAACAAAACTGGACATACTACTATTCACATGGGTGGTTATTCTTTCGGGGCTACTATATGCCTCGTCGCACTGTCCGAGAGGCCACAGTACAACGATAAGATTGATAAACTGATATTAATAGTGCCAACAGCCAGGATGAAGTATTACGACAGAAGACTTATTCTTTTGAAGATTTTTCCCTTCTTATTTCACGTAAGAACCCATAATTCAATTGATATCTACCGATATTCATAATCAAAGGAACATACGGTTTTATATGACTGTAATGGTTTTTTTGATCTACTAATTTACATTTAAAAAAAATTGATTTCATACGTCAAAATAAATTAAAAGGTTTGATATTTTTTCTCACACGTTTATAAAAATTAGATACAATATAACAAGAATTTTGTACATTTTATACATTTTATCCTCTATAAATCTCTAATAAGTAAAATATTTATGTTCTTTTTAGAGGCCATTAATTGGTAAACAATACATACCGAAGATGAAACATCCAGACGATCAATGGTTTGGACGCCAATGTAAAGAAAATAAATACATGAAATTAATATGTGTTTATGTAATGACTCAAGTTCAAGGCAACTTTTTACCAATAGATTACGTAAGTGATACATAATAATTGGTACCTAATGAACTAATAAATTAGAAGTGAAAAATTTAAAACAAAATATCTTAATATAAAAGTAGAATATTACGATTAGTACACACTACAAAGGCGATTTTTAATTTTATAACTATATCTGAAACACCTTTAACTAATCTAAACACGATATTTTTAGAGCACCATTGACATCCTGAGAACATATCCTCAGCCAACTTCGGTCAAAGTAATGACACATTATTACCAACTAGTACTTGAAGGTAAGAATAATTATTTGTTTTTATATAAAATTCTATCGTTATAATCATTAAAGTATATAATTTACTTAAAATCACATTATTTCATTACTATTAGTTTTTAATATTTATAGTTTGGTAAGATTTTATCGTTTCTTGGTTCGTATATATTATTAATTGAGTTTATGCAGCTGCAAGTAAGACGGAAATCGTTTACTTTTACATATTTTTCAATCACACGTTCAGTTATATTAGCGCATCGTCTGTATACTATTTTAGCATTTTAGATTCGTTTAACCACGTGGTTCATATTTTAATTAAACTAATCGTCTAAATTATATTTTCAGATTATTTCCGAAAATATGATTACGGAAAAGAAGGAAATATCAAACATTATAACTCCGTCACTCCACCAGAATATGATTTGTCTAAAGTGACAGCAGCTACCTACATCTATCAATCGAGACGTGATATCATTGCTCCACCTAAAGTAATTAAATTTTCGTTGCCTTTTTATTATTATTATAAACACTTAAACAGATATTTTAATATCAACTGAGAACTACATTGATGAAATAACATAATATTAGGAAAACTATTATAGTAGGTATTTCAAATTTTGCCATCTCGTGCACGAGATTGCACGTGACGTGTTCTCTCTCTCTCTTCTCTTCTACACTTAAACGAATATCAGGACAATAATTTCGATAAATAATTCGTGTACTTTAATTACAGAACGTGTAAAACAATAACTGGTTCTATAAATTTGGTATGAAACCGCCAACGTAATATTAATTAATAACAATCACAGAACAATAACATTAATAACAACTACAGTACAATGTTAGTAAAATCAAAGTCTTGATTCACATTTATAACAGAATAATACGATTATACGTTTTAAATATACACATAGTATATTAGTATATATGTTAAAAAAAATGGAATATTGAATGCGTTTTTTCTAAAATTTCAGGACATAAAATGGCTAATCAACCAACTGCCCAATGTCAAGAACGTCACTATGGTGGAGAAATTTAGCCACATGGGATTTGCCATCAGCCCGTACGCAAGACCCGTCAATCTCTTAATTGTCAAACATTTGATGGAAAAAATCAACTAAGATGAATAAAAATAAAACACGATTTAACAAATTGTTATATTGTTATTGTTATAGGTACATCAAATGAAGAAGTTCAATAAAATTGAAACGATCGTATTGTTATTTAATTAAATCTCAAAATGTTTAATTGAAAAAAAAAATAATAAGACGTTTGCCTTATCGTCATTAACATACTGTAGAAATGTATATATGTATAAAACGAAACTATTTTATACTCAAAGCTCCAGGAGTTCCGGCTAGGCGATTATTTCTAATTTTATCCTTTTCATCCCCTTAGGAGTGGAATTTTTTCGAGACGTTCTATAGCTTTAAACCTTCCCCGAGACTTGACCAATCCATTAGTGAAAACCGTACTAAAATCCACCGAGTACTTTTCGAGTTATGCACATACATACAAAAAAAGAGCTTCTATTTTATATGTATAATAAATTCTGGAAGAAAATGTTGTTGTCGGGTTTAATACGCGAGCGTTCTTCAAAACTATTAGAAAACAACTGTAGTACATTATTATAATATCGGGGTTTCGATGACCGCGTCATCGAAAACATAAATACGGATATAATACTTAAATTGTAGGTATAAGATACGTCATTTTATTTATTTTAATGCTTTTATTGTTTCCTTATAAAATAATTAAATGTTTTATACTCATTGATCAAATAATATAAACAACAAATTATTTCAAAAATGTTGATTTTCTTTTTCAATTTCTTTTAAAACTTCTTCAGTGTCAATTTCCACCTAAAGTACATAAAACAAAACATTACTATAATGTCCAATGATACAAAAAATAAAATCGTTTAAACATATCATACATCAGAGTATTTTAAAAACTTTTCATTGGTCTCCTGTTTTTTATACGAATCCAGATATCTTCTTCGTTCATAAATAACTATGTTTAAATATTTTTTATGTTTTATAGCTAACTCCAAAACTCTGAAAAAAGCACATAAGAGTTAATCACTTAAAAAATTACCATAACAGTATGCATTGACAATTCTATCAAGACATAACAGCAAAACTTGATATTTAAAAACTGTAAATATTCTGTTGATATTAAAACATATTGTCGTTTTCGCAGATTGAATTAAAATTGTTTCATTGAATAATATAAAGTTCGGTTTACTCATTACTCGTATGATTGCGAAAATTATCATTCAATTACGTCTCGAGTGCAGAAACACGCACCCTACTTTAATTTGAACAGGTAAATACACCATTATTTCACAGCGATTAACTACTTTTTAATTTTCATGTTGTAATGTTACGCCCGCAGTAAGCAATACATTTTATAAGCATTCATGTATGTTTGTGTTTGTATTAGACATAATTTGGTATTCTTTTGATGTGGACATGCTCAAATATTATTTTCACCTCAATCACCTCTGATATTCGTACTGTGCTTCTTATGAATATGTACCCATCTACTATTTAGATTGTTTGGAAAAAACTCAAAAAACACAAGAAATATAGATGTGCCATGGTCCACAATGTAAGATGTTGTGTTACATATTTAATGAATAGAAAAACAGGTTTATACGTACCTATTCCAGTTATGTATGTTTACGTTAAACATGATAGCTTTGAATGTGTTTCCGTTCCTGAGCAAAATTGATTCTGCCTCCGATATTTTGCCACACAACAAAGCAAGCGACGACTCTTGAACCGTTCTGTCGGATATTGTCTGGTGAAAAAAAAAACAATTATAATATTCTCTGTTCACAATGTTTAAAACAATTTACCTAGACACCGCTGTGGCGCCAGTGGCGTATCTGAGAAAAGCGATAAAGGTCGGGATAAATCACTAGCGTGCTTGACCGCGAGTGGCGCAAATGGTTTAATTTATTTAAAACAATTTTGCGCCCGTTTGCTTCTTCCCCTTCCCCCCCCCCCCCAGGAAAATGTCTTAAATACGCCACAGATATCCTATACGTATTAATCGATTTTGCAATGCCTTTATGTGTTGAATAAACGTTGCTCGTTCGATCTGTCCAACGGCAAGAAAACACTCCTCCGCGGTATCCAACTGTTTGGCCAACACGGCGGAACCGGCCAGAAGCGCCCAAATCGCTTCGTTTTTCACGTTTCTGCACACGATACGACATTCCATCCATTTGCTCGCGGCGATGTAATTCTTCATGACTTCCAAGTGAGGTGACACTTGCACGCACACTCGGACGCCGTCTGTGTTGATCAAATTCACTATATTGTCTTCGTATGATTCGACATTTAACTTGTTGCCATAAAAACTATTCGGATGATAAAATCAACGTATAGATATGTAAAACATCAAAGCATAATGTACTTGTAATATTATAATATGCCACCACGAACAACGAACACGTCATAATGATATTATGTAGGTACCTCAAGTCGTTTTTTTCTAACGCCTTTCGCACGAGTATTTGATCGTTCAATAAAAACAAAGGATCATACCACACTATCAAGTTCGTGTACTGTAATGCCGCCAAGGACGACGTTTGACTGTTCCAGCACATGCTATGAAACATGGAACCTACAAGAAGAGCAAAAAACCAAGTTCAAATCGCCATTTATATTCCGAACTACGAGTATAGGTTATAGGTATCTATTATTATAGTATATTTTGGTATCTATTATTCACCGAGTTTATATGTTTTGGTACCATTTTTATGTTCCATATGGACGATAAATATGTTCATACTTGAATCGATCAATGCCAAATATCGTTTGTCTTGACTTTTGAAAGTCATCAATTGTATATCGGTCACAGGAAATCCGTGTTTTATTACGGGTAATGTATTTAACGGTATTATTTCGAAAACATGTATCGCTAGAAGAAAAAAATTAGTTACATGTGAATTAAGTCATAATAATATAAATGTTTTGAAAATTTTATTGTACTTTTGTCGTTCAGTTGGTCTCTCACAGCTAACATATGATCAGATAATGACACGTAGTTTCTTTGAATTGCATCACATTGCATATTTGGCCATTTAGGTGAAGAAACCAATTTACAATCAAATGTATAAATGTTGACATTGCTTATTGAAAATATAGCAAAATATCTAATGAAACGAATAAACAGTGTAAGTATATTAACGATTCTGACTTAAATCATCTGATATAACATATTATTTCATATTTCATATGCACAATAATTTAATAATCAACTACAACGTTGATAATTAATAACGGTAGGTACCAAAATAAATGCATAGTTATTATTATTTGTAGTTTTAAAAAAAATGCATATGTTAACGTTTTTCATATCAATATAATATATTTATATTGTTTACTTTTCTGTCAAAATTATCCTAAACACGTTCATGTCTTTTAAATTGATGATTTGCGGAGTGTTCAAATTCGGGAGTTGATAAACAAAACATTGCGTACATGTGGTGACTATTAAATGATTGAACTTCATGGCCACATGAACAATACGTTCGGGAAAATCAATATTTTCTTTGGTTTCATTTAGTACATCTTTAACAATCATGGTTTTTCGTGACATGGTCAAACAATGAAAATTCTGTTGTGAAATACATCTGTAAATATTTTTGAATACATTTAATAATAGTTAAAAACATCTAAACCTTTCGAACCTTTCTATTAAAGTGGAAACCATTAACCTTCCATTAGCGCACGCAGCAGCCACTTGAGTACTATCAGGCGACCAATAAAGCGTACAAATACTACCACAGTCAATGTAATCTGTTGACAAAATTGTCTGTCGAAAAAAAATAAATATATATATAATTTCAGAAGCATTAAATTCAAAATATATATTGAAAATATTCATAAAATTATAATTAATAATTGTATTATAATTCATTTTCTATTTGAAAAGTAGGTAATAGGAGTGATAATAACGGTTGGTAATTTGGTATAATAGCGGTACGGTACCCATATGTGAAGAAGGATAGAGGCTTGTAGAAAATGAAAATAATTACAGGAAAAGCAAACAATGAAAAATAAAAGATGAATTATTATTATTATAAATGTATGAAATATTACTTACACCATATTGGTTACAAAGAAGAATTGTGTTGTAAAAGCTTACAACTAGCAAAGTCCCATCAGATTTCCAACTAAGAGATGTAACTGGATGTCTAAGTTTATCGCTTATAAATACTGAATTTCCATATTCATCCCAGATCTTAAAAATAAATAAAAAAATCAACTTATACTTATAGCAAAATTTAAAATTAAAAAAAAAACAAGGACACAAAACGCTTATAAGAATACCATTTATATTATATTATACAGGCATAGTCCTAGGTATTACCTTGAATAATTTCACTATTATTTTAGTCAACCCTTAGAAAAAACGGTAAAACATAGATTTAATAAATCCCCTGATTAATATTTATTCCAAATGTATATAGACTATAACTACTGTATAGTAAACACATTCTAAAAATTATAATTATGTTCATGGTTAAATTTCAACTTGATTGTTAACATAGTTGTCTTAAATTGCTACTTTTTATTATATTTAAAAAGTCACTATAGATATGAAATCAGATAATAAAAAACAGTTTAAAAAAATGTATGCTCTTTACCCTGAAAACATTGATAATAAGTAATAACATATTAATATATAATCAATGCTTAAACTATAATGCCTATTTTCTTCTATTTAAATAACTTGCAAAGGTTTAATTTAAATAATTTTGATAAATTTTGATTTCAGCTGATTATTAGTGATTTGGAATTTATTTTAATGTTTCTATGGTAGATAATATTGTAAGACATAATTATTTCGCTTGACTATTTTTTCAAATCAATTTATTGTATACTAAATACCTATAAAGAAACCGTAATTGCATGACATCAAATTATAATAAACTACTCAAGTAAGACATTAATGACAACCTATTATTTTAAAATACCAATAACAATGAATAATTTAAATATTACATGTCATTGATTATCTAAAGAGTAAACATTTATTCTATAATAAATATTATAAGAAAATTTTTCTTTATGATTTCTTTTTAAATACAATTTAAATAATATTTTATAATTTTGTATTTGTTTTAAATAACGTTTAATAATGTAATTAAAATAACTTATTTGTGTAATGTAGTCGGTAAAATTAGGTTAGGTCAAATATAATAATTTGACCTAAATTATTCATTCTTGAAAGTTGTTGGCTAATTTTCAAATCAATCATTACTCAATAGAAAAATGTAATATTCTCTCGATTTAAAAATGACTTATTATATTTAACTGTATGGCGTAGGTATACTAGTTTCAATTGAATTATGAGATTACGACACAATACTTTTACAACTTGATAACATTCCCGTTAAACTTTTTTACAGCAAATGACATAACATAGTTCCTACAAGAAACTTCTTCATAATGGTGTCACGTCGTTTACTTTTCTCTGAACTTTTTAATGCCTATAAACGCGGCAAACCAAGAGTTTTATATAATTTAAAGAGATATCATTTTCCATTATCTCCCAAACAACATGGATCGTGTGACATTGACCGTATGCAACCTAAGAAGTCGACATTGAAACAAAGACCTCCGAAGATGACACATAAAATAATAATTGTGTCAGTCAAAGTGTTAACAATGGGAATTTTTATGTATGGAATCATATGGACAGGAATTTTCGATAAAGATACTTCCGAGATTCAAAAAAAAGTTTTTGAAAAGCTACATGAACTATTTGGAATCGAAAAAAAACAAGTATTTCATCATTATAAACTTAACGTATATTCAATTCTTAGTGAAACTAAGAATTTATTGTTTTAAATATTTAATTACAATGTGTGACTTTTTCGTAAAACGTCGATAAAATAATTTAGGTAGATCAAAAAATCTTGAAAATGTAGTATTAAGTTCCTCGTCGATTATTCAAGCTTGTGTAGAAAATATTAAAAATCCTAAAGTAACCAGATTTTTTATTTACTTATTAAATATAATTCAATAATGACTTTTGATAAAATCACGAAAATCTGCGGTTTTTTTGTTGGTACCTATCGTTGAAAGTTCATAACATTTTCAATTTTATACTTTTAGATGAAAATTTAATACACCCTTTCCCTCTTAATTTAAATCCAACTGAGTCCATATTCTATACTAATTAATAATTCAAAACCAATATAATATAATAAATATTGAAACCAAGATAAATTATACATACATAATGAATCAATAAATAAAATGGTTTCATTTATTCGGAATTTAAAGCATAATTTAAAGGATACAGACAAAAAACAGTCATTTTACGCACTTTTAACCTAGTCGCGTATAAATTCATTGAATATCAAATATATAGGACATATGTACATTTAAAAAATATGTGTATACCTACAAATTGTTTGTATCATAATGACATAATCTATTATTGAATTGTTTGTGTCTATTTTATTTTAGGTAGTTAAAAGAACTACGTTTCCAGCTGTGTGGAATAATTTTATAGTTTATCTTGGCCATCAAATTTTGGTCGTTGTTCCAAATAAAATGAAAGAATTGATTAACAAGATATAAGAGCACTCTTTAACTTTTGAAGAGTCAATGTCACTCATTAGTAATTGAAAAATATTCACCAAAAACAGTGATTTTGTGAACTATCGATTAAATTTATTTCAATAAATTATGCTTACCTTGTAGTAACAATCTTCACCTCCTGATGCGATTAATTCGTTAGCTTTACACCACGATACCTTAAGTATAAGGTCACTGTGACCCCTCATCTATAAACATCATACACCATAACAATAATTGTTTCAATAACGAATTTTATCTTTTAACAGGTAAAAAGCATTCGAAACATACTCTGATTGTTTTTACGTTCGCTTTTAACGATTTAATACAAAGCGTGTCGTGCTGAGTGTATACAATTTTAGACGAATCCGAATTCCAGTCAGCAGACACTATGGGCTCAGCGTTTATGACCAATTTTGTTCTCAGCATTCCGATACGAGACCATATTTTTATGCAACCATCTTCTCCAGCTATACAAATCAATTCATTTAATATCATTATTATGAATCACTTTATTTTTTAGATTAAGTGCTTTTAAGTTGCTATTGAATGCGCAATTCTGAAATATTTTTAAAAATTCTTGAAGACAGAAAAAATGTATAAAATATTATAGATAAATACTATGGCTAATCAGTTAGTCACTAAATAATAATAGGTACACCTACTACAACTCAATGCTCTAAAATACCTATTGTACTAGCCTGTTAATAAAGTAGAACCATCAGGACTCCATTTTCCGACTGTCACGTTTCCTTCGTGAGCGTCAATGCTTTTATCAATTTTCGTAGTTTTACTCATTAAATGTAACTTACCTGTAACAGAAAACCGTATATAATTCATTCAGATCCAAATTGTTTTCGGTTTACCCAGAGCCATACCATTCGATGAAGTAATAAGAATTTGTTCAACTCCGGCAGCGATCTTGCTGGTAACCCTCTGCGTATTAGGTAACAAATGCAAATCTATAGGGTATGATTGATCCGGTAGATCACATAACTTTATGACTTCTTTTGTGGCTTGATTCCATTTGGATAACGTCAAATCACTTCTGAATAAAAATAATGAGTACCTGCCATGATTTAACTTATGGACAAAGAATCTATTGAATGATTTTTGGTAAATGTATTATTTTTTTTAGTTTTAAAAATAAATTGTAAATATAAACGTACAACTTTAACTTTTACGCCACGACCGGAACATTAAAAAAAAAAAAAACTATACTCACAACTATACCAATATTAATAATAAACGTTAACCCGGTTACCCGGTTAATTTAAAAGTCGGTTATACACTGGTAGATAATCATACCATTTAAACCAATAGATAAAGGCATACTGAGACAATTAGATAAGCGAGCGAGGATAGAACTAATGGATTCATTTAAATATATTTTATTTATTGATATTTTTTCCGACCTAATTAGCTAATTAAGTGCAATCGCAGTTTTACATTATAAAAATCACAACGAGCAGTCATAGTATAAAATTCATCTACCTACATCTAAATACAGCTGAAGACACTCAACCTAATCACAAGTTATGGAGGACTTGGAAAATCATGAGTTCTAGAGACTTTAGAACTTCCAAAGCTGCACTACTGCAGTCCGCGGATCGTACTGTTCAAATCATTAAAATTAAGATATCTACGACGTAAAAAGAAATTAAAATTTATTCAAACCTTCCGATTAAAATTTCATCGTATCCAGTCCAACCAATACAAACAACAGATTGATCTGCAAATTCTTTAAGTATTGTTGATTTGAAACGCATGGTGCAAAAAACACAATGTAAAATATAGTCAAATTTTAGGTACGTATCATATTATATTATGTACGTTTAAATTATGAAACAGATATTTAAATTTATGTTTTTGTACATATTGTTTGACATTTAAGCACAAACAGTTATAGTTGAAAGATAATTGAATACAAAATAAAATCACAATTAAAATGACGAGTCACCCAACATTGAAAACTATTCCAAACATATTATTTATATTCCGTGTACAAAACATTAACAAAATGTTTGAATCGTCTGCTTTCCTGCAGTCGGAACTTTGATGATAGATTTGTTTGTACGTGCGTTTCTATAGCAACATGTAGATACATGTATCATAATATAGTCATACTGCGAGCGGGTAGCATTGCTACTAACTAGTCTCATACCCAACCAACAGCCAGAACTGACATAATGGGTAGCAAGTAGACTTGTGTATAATATATGGACGGGGGTCCGAAACATTTTATGGATTTTAAATTAATCTAACAGTGACTTTTGCCACCAATGGTTTTAAAAATCACGCAACTATTTTAACTGAATTGACAAGTTAGTATATTTTTAACAAATTAAAAACCACAAGGAGTAGGTAAAAATACTGAGAATAATCTGCCATCAAAATAATTACATAATTAATGCAAGAAGTACATTGCAAGTTGTTAATGAAGAACATTAAAATTTCACCATAGCAACTAAATCTAAAATGTTGTGTTGATTTTCTTCATCTGTTTTAAAGTGAAAAGTTTCAAAATATTAAGACCATTTTATCTACCTATTCAATTGTATTTATGTTACTACTAAAAATTTGAGTCAAGTCTGCAACATCCGATAGAAATTTCAATTTGTATTTAAATTTAAATTTCAAATATTCGCATTCATCACAATAACAACTATCGAAAAGAAAATGAACTGTTGCACATAAATCAAATCTCTAAGCACGGCGATAGAATCATGAAATAATTATTACCATGATCTTTAGTCAATATATTTTGTTTTTAATACAAATTTTATTCTTTTTAGTATGATAAAAACCTACTGAAGAATTTTTCACATTTGTAGACATATATTTAAACAGGATTGAATAAAATTGTGATTTATTAACCCTATTCAAAAATAAAGTCTAGATAACAGCATTTTTTGGGGAATAATAAATTGTAAATTTTAGATTTAAAGCTATTTATACCCAAGTTCCATCAATGATGACTGCTCTATCATGATTAAAAAAGAAAAAAAAGTATGTAACATAATTTATTTTGCATCATTAATTTGTAAAAACATGTATAATAAGCATATATACTGCATTTAACACATAAAATTATTGTTCCTATTAAGTATGAATTGCACATTACAAATCAAGAAAAAGAAAAGAATATTTATGGTCCTAATAATTAACTATACATGATGTGAACTTGTAACAAGTAAGTACCATTAATTTAATTTCAATTTATATGTAAAGCTAATACAAAAAAATAGATGACCGTTTCTAATGGAATAGTACTATTTAGATTTCTAATTAAGTTACGGCATTTGAATATGGGTCAATATTTTTATAAATAATACTTGGACATAAATAGGAAATATTGTATAATTATCAGTAATTGTCAATTGACAATTTGAAAAACCTCACCCAAAACAAATAAAATAATAAACATAAATCATAACAAAAATCACGGCTTCCTCTTTATTATTATACATACAAAAGAAAAGACAAATATAAACATGTATGTACTAAGTTTTGATTTTTTTGAGTGGGAGCTCAAAAACAGTATTTTATCAAGCCCATCCCAGTATTATGGTATGTTAACAAATATATTATGTTATTAAATTATTTTTTGTTCATTGAAATATTATATTAATATGTTGAATATCTTTTTTCAAATTTTAATTTTAATTTTAAATACACAGGAACTGGTGATTGATTATCATGTAATATGTATTATATACATGTAAACACTAATCTGTTAACTTAAAAATATAAATACAGTGGAACCACGATAACTCCAAACAGTCACAAAAAAAAATGTGAGTAGTTATGGAATATATTTTATTAGACAACACAGACAAGGGCCGAAGCACTTCTTTGAGTTATGGAAATTCCAACTTGTACATGTTTGAGTTATCGAGGTTTCACAGTAAATATATATAGATGGTGTACCATTTGGATTTATAATTATTAATTTATGGGAGTAAATAAACCCTAGTACACTACTACTTTCATAAATCCAAATGGAACACCTTGTATACACAACATACCTTTTCAAGCAACCATTTTCAAAATATATCTCACGACCAAATTTATTAAATTTTTTCAAACATTGTTATCCATCATTGTTTAACATCATTGAATATTGGTTGATAGGTAATATAATAAATAACATACGCGGACTAATTTTTTTTTGAATAATCAGTTAATTGAAATTATAACTTAAAAGTTACATTACACAATATTCATACTGTAGGTTTTTCTTCTTCAGTTTTCTCTTCTTTATTTTTATTAGGATCGTCTGGTTTCATTGCCGGGAAAAATAATACTTCCTAAAAACATTAAAAAATTAAATTAATGGTCAAGAAGATTAACTATTATTTTAAGCCCATAATATTTTATCAATGGTTTTTAAATCATTTTATTAATAATCCACAAATGTTCAAGTACTGATTGATATACAATTAAAGGCACAATCTATACATTAGAGCAAATCACTACAAAAATATAAATTGAACTCTTTTATCTTATATTAAAATATTTTTACTTGCTCATGCATGAAACTTACTTTAATATTATTAGAGTCTGTTAAGAACATGGTTAAACGATCAATACCAAGACCCCAACCAGCTGTAGGAGGTAAACCATATTCTAATGATGTACAGAAGTTTTCATCAATCAACTGTGCTTCATCATCACCGGCTGCTTTATCCTAAGTACATTAAATAAAACAATGTTATTAGTAAGTAATTGTTATTTATATTAAAAGATGCTTTAGATAGTAATATAAGTAATATCTAATCATGATGATTGAAATTATGCCAATCATAAAATGTATAATCTGTTTTAATGTAAAAATCTGTCATAAGTTGGAAAATGTAAAGTTAATTTAATTAAAAAAATATCTTAACAGCTGAAAATATCATGTCATTGAACTCGTTTAGTAATATTATAGAAAGTATGAAAAACAAGGAAAAATTCAATCTTTTATAAACAATCAATAAAAATATAACATTTTTTATTTTCATAGGTACAGAAAAATACTATTAATAAATACTACTAATTAATTTGTATTATCATATACAACGAATAGTCTTTAACCTCAAATATTGGAAATTTATGCCACTGACTAATTTAGATGAAAATTATGGTAAACAATAAATTTTGAACATTTCAATAATATTTCCCTACATAAATATAATATTTTTTATCAACATTTTTCAGTCAATTACAGTCTTTCCCAATCATGAATAATAATATCAATAGATAGTAACATAAATATTAAAATTTAAAAGCTAAAAATTAAGATTTTAATATTACCTTTGCTTGTTGTTCAAATCGTTCTCTCTGAACCATGGGATCATTCAATTCAGTGTAAGCATTACAAACTTCTTTTTTCATTACAAATAACTCAAATCTTTCAGTTAAACCCGGTATAGATCGGTGCCATTTAGCTAATGGTGACATTACTTGTGGATGATCACATATAAATGTTGGGTTTATGCATTTTTCTTCTAGAAATTCACCGACAAGCTTGAAAATACCAACATTTATTTGTTTAAGCATTATACAATTTAATATTTTCATGTAACAAAAAATGTTTCTAAATTTACCTTATCCAATAATCTGGCTGAAGTTCTTGGGGGTGGGCACTCAATTTCATGTTTTAAGCAAATACTTTCAAGCAATTTATTAGATTCACTTGTAGCTAGTTCTGTAGGTTCAGGAAGCTTAGTGGACAAAGCTTCTTCTAAAGCTGGGAACATATACAACCTTTTAAATGGAGGAGTAAAATCAATTTCAACTGCTTCAGTATTAGCTTCTATGCCGTCGGGATGATATTTAATTTTATATGTGCCATAAATACTTTTAACAAGCCCTAAAACATAATTATTAATTATTAATATTTATTTTAAGTAAGTAGATAGTTAGTAAAACATACCAGATAAAAGTTCTTCTGTAATTTTCATAAGATCATTGTAGTCAGCATATGCCATATAAAATTCACAGGTGGTGAATTCAGGATTGTGAGTCAAATCTATCGCTTCATTACGAAATTGTCTTCCAATTTCATAGACACGATCAATACCACCAACTACAAGCATCTATAATTTTTTTTTTTTTTTGGGATTAAATAAGTAATTTTATTGGTAAAATTTATATTTATATTACTTTATGATAAAGTTCTGGCGCTACTCTCATAAACAAATCCATATTTAAATCATTATGATGCGTGATAAATGGTTTAGCTGTTGCTCCACCAGCAATCATATTCATCATTGGCGTTTCAATTTCAAGGAATCCTAAGCTATCCAAGTATCGGCGAACATAGGAGATTATTTTAGCTCTAACTATAAATTTGTTTCGCACATGTTCATTGATGATCAAGTCTAAATAACGTTGTCTATAACGAGTCTCTTTGTCTTTTAGACCATAATGATGAGGTAAAATGTGCAGACACGGAGTCAGTAGCTTTATTGTTTTGGGGAAAATTGATAACTCTCCTTTTTTGGTTTTTCCTGGACTGCCCAATACACCAATAATATCACCACGTCGTATTTTTGATGTATCTGCAATAAAACTTTCTTCGGATGTATATTGTTTAGCATTTGCCATCACTTGGATTTTAACACCTTCTCCGCGAAGATCATAAAAAATTAATTTAGGACCGGATTCACGAATAGCATGAACTCTACCTAAAACCAAACGACTTGTTTAATATAATATGTTAACATATAAAAATCAATTAATATTATTAAACAAAATTACAAATGTATATTATTTGAAAGACATTTTCTATACTTATTTTAAGATTTAAAATAAGTCTTAAAATGTGTTTGTTGTCTACAATTAACAATAATAAATTTTAAACAATATAAAGTTTACATATACAGGGTGATCAGAATTCTATGTGATAGTTTTCTCTGTATAATTATAATTATTTAATCACTATTAAATTTCTAAAATACCAAGAACAGTAAAAGGCAAAACATAAAAAAATTATGCACTTAATTTTGACATAAAAAATGTTATTGATATACATACCAGCAACACTATAATGTTCGTCATGTAAAATTTGAGTTTCTTTCAATGAACTGAACTTTTCAATGAACTCTTCTAAAGATATAGTTACATTGAATTTGTGTGGATAAGGTTCTTCGCCATCTTTTTTCATCTGAGCAATGGTTTGCAAACGTAAACTGAAGAATTCCTGTAAATAAAATTTTGTGTTCAAGAAACCTCTTTAGACTAATATTTTTATATTTATTTTACATTAGGACTGATGTCAGCAGATTTAGTAGCATCGATTTCTTTTTTCACTGCTGTCTCTTTTTTTTGAACCGTAGCTACTTCTTTTTTCAATTTTTCTTTAGCTTTTTGTTCTGCTTTTAATCGTCGCTTAAGCTCACTAAAATGAAAAAAATTATGAAATAATTGCATTGCTAATAAATATTTTAGCTGGGCACAGAGTGAACGTGAATAATTTTATCAAATTTTGTTGTATAGATATTTAAAAAGTTAAATGACACGTTAAAATTAAGTAAATCAGTCAATTAACATCAGCCAAAACATTTCATTTGGTTAAATTTTACAAATTTACCTAATATTACCTAGTTGATATTAATCAATATAAATCTTTAATTTTGGTGATTTAAGTATAGATAATACTTATAATAAAATTTGGATTTTTAAATAAAAACAAATTTCAATAAAACTGGGCTATTATGAAATCACATACTATGAAATATATTACTGGTTCGGTATTTAATGATAACAATCATTTCATTGGAAACATTCACTCCGATACCAGTTGCCAAATGAAACGTTACTATACCTTTGCACCCGAAAAGATGAATGTATTAATCTTGTTTGGATTATAGACTTTTTTGCCCAACGACTTATAAAAACACTCATTGTGTAAAACCATTAACTCTAAATCTGTATCTATTAAAGATTGAGAACTCTCATGACTGTTTAATCCCTATTCAAAAATACATTTGTTTAAGGGATAATAATTGATAGTCAATAATAAATTACTTAAATCTAATACGTGTCGTTTTTTTTTTTTTTCATGCTTAGTAATAAGTTAGCTGTAGTAGAGTAATAAAATGTCAAGTTTTTTACGTACTTCTTTGATAATGGAGCTTCAGTAGTCTCCATTTTTTGAAAAAACGATTGAAATTCGTGATTCAATAATACTTCGAACCAATTGGCAATCACACGTTCACACGAATACTAATATGGTAAGTAAATTTAAAAATAACAAAGATTGAAGATTCAGGATTCTGACCGGAATCGAAAAGTTAGGTTATGAGTGTTTTACGAACTATAAAAAGCTTTAGAAACCCTGATGAAAAAACACCACGAGGCGCGCTAGCGTCGAGTCGCAGTTGTTGTGAAACCTGCTATAAAAATGAACGCGTTATCATTATCGATAGTGATATAAACTACTATAGTATACCAAATCATAGTGGTTTTCAACAAAAATTTCAAAATTCTAAGCTTTTTATAAAATTTAAATACCCGATAAAACTAATAAGACGTAATCAAAATAGAAACGATACGCGTGTCACGTGTGGCGTGTTATTTTACTACGCAATACGAATGAAATACGCACTTTTCGTGTTGTAATTTGAGTTATCAGTCGATACCGCTATCGGCAGCTAACTGGCAGCGGGTAAAATGTATCGATAAAATATTATTATCAAATTATAGGTCTATAAAAAATATCGATATGAACTATGAAGATATATTTAATTTTTTCATACCACTGGGCACTGACATAACAAACGTCAAATAACTTATAGAAAAACCAAATAACAAACCTGTTGAAGTTCAGTTCTTATCGAAAAAACTTATAATTGAATTCGATAATCGTAGAAATAAAAAGCTATACACATAATCAGATAATTTGCACGTAATCGATTGACATCTTGGAATATTTGTATGTTCTGTTGTTAAAATAGGTTTAAATATATGTACATAGTACTGGTTACTAATTTCTTATTAACCGAATATTTAAATCATTATTAATTTTTATTAGGAAAATGATATCCTGAATGAAGTCAGACGGGGACAAAAATGTGGACGATCGTTGAACACTGTAGAAAAAAATTGCCAAAGCATAACTATTTTATCAAATTTCAGGTAACGATAATGTGGAATACAAAGTAACTATATATAATATATATTATACTGTGTCATATTTTATTCACTTCATGAAAAAATATATAAAATATAGCGTAAAGTAAAAAGTTGTGCCTAAGTATTTCCGAAATTTATAAATCGATGTAAGATCAGTTTATGAGGAATGTTTGTATCAACTTTTCGATAAACCATAATTATTTTGATTGAATGTTTTGCAAAATTTGAATTTAAAGCAATCTTTTTAAATTTTATTTCAGAAACTATTCTTCGTATCTAGTTTAGGAATCTCTTATTTGTTTAATCAATAAAAAATGTACTAAAACTACATTACAAATAATGTACAATACACTAGTATTATCAAAGGAAGTATTTTTAATGTTTTAACATTTATTTATTTTACTTAATTATTACTATTGGCTTCAATCGTCACCTTGACATTATTTAGATTATTAGATTATATTATTTAGAACATAAAGTTACAAAATTTTTTTAAACAAATTTCAGTAAAATTTGATTATTGAAATGTTTATAAAAAAAACATTGTGCTTCCTCATTTAACTTAGAATTTAAAAGGTGGTTCTGCCTGGATGGTAATAACCTAATGATTTTCTGAAAGCTATTTAGACATTATTACATCAATTTTAAATTATAGAATTGGAATTTTAATTTATTTTTAAAGGCAATATAATTGTGTAAATAAATTTAATAATTTGTTTTATATATATTTTTTTCATTCATTTATTTTTAAATGATATTAGTATATTACTAACAAAAATATGTTTAGAATAACAAAACATATATCATTAGCCAATAATATTTGTTTTAATTTTTTACCATTTCCAAAATCCAATAGAAAATGTATATATATTTACATGATTCAGTATCAAAAACTAATCGTTTTATGTTTTTTCAGCAATAGATTAAATTATTCTCATATTACATATGAGTTTATTCAGTTTGTTCCAATCATACATACAATAATGCATTATTGTTGGATGTTAATTGAAAAAAAAAACATTCTATTTAGTAGAACAAATGTTTATTAGTAAAATTCAATAAGTAAAAACATAGATTAATTTAATATTTCATATACATGTGTATTTGTTGAACTTAAGGTCCTTTGAAATTTCCAGCTGCTGGTGGTCTACCTGCGTAATAGACATTATTACACATTTCACAGTATCCTGGTGAACCTTGAGGTCCAGGATAACCTTGTGAACCAACTGGACCTGTTGAAAAAGCATTTTTTTTAATTATTTGAAAAAGAAAACAACTGTTGCATAATATGCATTATTGGAAATCCAATTAAACGAGTAGTGAGTTCAAATGTTCCTCCTTTGTGTTATCCATTTTTTGATAACAAGTAATAGTTATAATATTCATAATGAGGAACTAAACTTTTATTCATTATTCTTATTAATCTTACCTGGTCTTCCCGGTTCACCTCTGTCTCCTGGTCTACCATGTGCTCCACTTGGACCTATAAATAGACATTTTAAAAATCACAAATAAAAAAATACCACATTGAACATTGAAGAATTACTATACATACCAGGTTGGCCAGGGGGTCCAGGAGGTCCTTCGTACGCCGCAGCTTCTGTTCCACGTTCTCCTTTATCTCCTTTTGGTCCTACTGGTCCTTCTGGGCCTATGAACAATAATTCAATGAAATTATAATACTTGTTCATCAATTTAAATGTTCATTGACATATTTTATGTAATATGCTGGATTCAGATTAATCGTTATACACACATATTTCTTAATAGCTAATGGTAATGGTCACTATTATAATATTGCAGAGGCGTATTTAGATTTTTTGTGTGAAATGCAAAGGCGATAATTAAAAGAATTTTAACATCTCTATTGCATTTTACACATTATACAATAACGAGAATAAATACCTATATTAAGATGTTTATAAATCAATTAGTTTACGAAGAATACACAATTTATACAGGGAACAGTATAGTAATAAAAATGAAGAAAAAAAAATGTGTGAAAACAATATAGCGACAATTTTGTGGAGATTTTAGGATCACAACTACGAAATGGTCGAAAATGTTGATACATAACGATAACACTCCGAGTAGTGTTATTACGACATTACGCACACTGCCTATTGTTGTAATTTACGAAACGAAGTACTTATCTACAAAATCCTCTGATGAAAAAAATAAAAACACGCAATTTGTAAGGATCACTGTGCATAGAAATGAGAACTGTGTACTATAGATCATGAGTTGCCAACCTCGCCGAAAAGCTGGGAAGAATGAAAACCAAAAGAAAATTCTTCCCCTCAAAGGACATTTGCGTAACTACGTCGGATTACCTGTTTTTCTGTCATTTTTAACTGTTCTCTCTTTACTTCATAACAAATGTTTAAGAAACACAATCAATCCAAAACTTACCTGTCGCTCCTTGTATACCCGGGGATCCCGGAAAACCTCTTTCGCCCGGCATACCCATACCCGATGGTCCTGGTTCGCCTGAATACAAAACAAACGCTATATAGTTTTTATTTCCGTTTTTATTTTATTGTCTGCGCGATTAAAGTTTCAAATTACCCGGTGGTCCTTGAGTGCCAGGTAGACCTGGTTTGCCGACAATTGCCCGACCTGGCGGTCCGGCTGGACCGACGAGGGAGCTGGTTAATTCGGCCAATTGCTCTAAAACGGTTCGTCAGAATATTTACAAAGTTAAAGTGATCAAGTAACCTATAACGTTAAATTGATTTATTTCACACGCTTACCCTTCAAAATCGACAGACACATCTCTCTTATCTCAGTTTCGGTAAAACCATTTCCCTGCTTTAAAATATTGAAACAATTTAAACATGATAATGTAATGGACTTCTACTAACGCATTGTTATTTATCAATGTAATTTATCATAATATACTCGTATGTATATTATATTTATTCGTATATTGAAAATTATAATAATATTTATTTATTTATTTATGTATAATAAACGGGTATTAAACCCTTTAGCAATTAGAAAAAAAATATAAGTACAGTAAAAATCATTAATTAACAATAATATGTACTATATTATGTTTATGTTTATAGGTTTATATAACTGCGGTAAAGTATTATAAACAATAATCAATGGTAACGGGAATACTCGACAAATATATTATGCAGTTTAAAAAAAATCGTTGCAACAATATTGAAAAAAATATAAAAGTGAGTATTTAATACTAATAAATAAGTATCTATTTTTTTATACAGTGTATATCTATACTATATTTTCATATTTAAAATGACCATATATGTAAATAATAATTAAAACATCGAGTCCAATTATTATCACATTTTATATTAGTACTTTTATAAATAAATTTCTATTTTCAAACATGACCTACCTACCTAACGTTAATTATTTATTTATTTACAATCCGGTATGCGGTAATGGTAACATTCGTAACTCTATTCGTAAGTTTTAATACGTCGAAATATTTTTAAAAATAATGAATTAATACCACTAGTGGTATCTAGTGGCCACTCGTGTTCGTGCGTAGCGTTTAGTGATTTTTGTCGACGGTAGATAGCGCTTTTGGAGCTGTACAACGAAGTCGTCACGTTTTCGACTATTTAACAGTCGACATTAGTATTCACACACGACTCAAAACCGATACAGTTGATTTATTTAATTTAAAATTTTATCCGATTTACGTATATATGCCGCAAAAGTGACGTTTAAACATTTTCGATCAGTCGCTACGGGCATCGTTCAAATTTCGAGCTACATTGCTTGACTTCGTGCGTTTTTCCTTAAGAGGGATCCCTGGAGTTGAAGAAGGCATCGCTTCTCGGCCTATCGGCTAAGATCAAAGTGTAGTATCTGTTCTTATCAGCTTAACATCTGATACACCCTTCATAGAAGGGTTCAAATGTTAAACTAATTTTTGCTAATTTGGCGGAGAATTTGGAGCTTGCTCCTGCTCCGCCGCGGGTTGACCCGGTATTGCAGTACCACCGGGAACGGCCCACATAACAAATTGATCAATCTCTCATCTCCATTACGCTTTCATCGATGGGTCCCTTGGAATTTGGGATCCTAAAGTGACTGTTTCCTACGAAGATGCAGTGACAAAACACAAGGCGAGTAATCATGCGAACAATTAGGAAGTCCTACGGTCGAATAGGAGCGAGGATCTAGTCAGCTAACCTGACCAAGGACGAGCGATAGTGTACGGGTCCGCGAAACGAGGTGGGTGCGGCATACGACTACTAGCTGAGGACGCCGACATAGCCGCCATCGACTCAGCGTTTATATTACTGACCTCGCCTGACACACGGGTGTCCAACGAGGCGTATGAACATGTCATGAGCACCACCGAGAGGAGGATTGGCCACCAACCGTCCAAGACTGAGGCAGCCGACTTCCTTTCCGGTGAGTGCGAGGGCGTGTTCAGGGAAACCCGTGGGTCCAGCACCACCAACATTTGGACCAGGGCGAGGGCAGCATCGAGGCGATTGACGGTGGGCTGGGGGTTGGACCCATGCCCCGTGATAAGCCATGCCGACAATACATTGAGGCCCAAGCAACGTAGAGAGATAATGAGAACGATCAGGGAGGTTCTACGGTCAAGGAGGAGCGAGGATCTGGTCAGCAAACCTGACCAAGGACGAGCGATGGAGTGTGTGGGAGCCCACCAGGACTCACACCATTTCCTAAAAAACGGAGATTTCACAACGTTTGCTGACTGGAGATTCGTACATCGGGGCCAGGCTCTCGTGCCTTTGAATGGCTCCTCGTCATGGCGATCCGGTGACCGCAGGTGCAGGCGATGTGGGTATATAACAGAAAATCTCCCCCACGTCGCCAACCACTGCATGCGGTACACCGCGTTGTACATGGCGAGGCATAACGCCATAATCACTCGAATTAAGAAGGGGCGGTTCGCGAATTTGGAGCTTGCTCCTGCTCCGCCGCGGGTTGACCGGGTCAACTTGACCCGGTATTGCAGTACCACCGAAAACGGCCCACATAACAAACTGATCATTTTCTCATAATAATTGAGTCTCCGTAGAAGAATATCTAACCTTACGATTATTACATTTTTGTATGATCGTAGTGGGATCTCAAGATCTTCCTGTCTTCGTAAATAATGTACGAAATTATTTCTGAATGCACCAAAGCACCATAATCGCGTGCATACTTCCGTACTGAGACGGCGAACATGCAACGCGTAACAATAATATGGCCAACGGATTGATATCAAATACAAATTCAATCTCCAGAGCGGATTGAAGGTAATTATCGAATATTATTCAATTAATTATAAAGATATTCCGATTAAAATCCTCGTGTGTTGACTGTTCTTTTTCGCGATTAGAAAACCACACTTTGCCAATACGATAAATGAAAAATGGAGAACGTTTAGGCCAGGTCTTACGCAAATCGCATATAAATAGGTACGTTACAAAAATATCAAATTATTTTAAATTTAGTAAAAAGTTTTTACTAAAAACGATCGAAAGAGTCGTATTGCCTTAAAGTTGTTCATAAGGCACAACCTACCTAACTCGGTACAGCTTTTTAGATAAATATTTACTGCGGTCCAAATATTAAATTATTTCACTTACCGAATAACCGGGCGGTCCGGGTTCTCCGCGTTCTCCCTTTTCGCCTTGAATCCCAAATGTGCCCTGTCGGCAAATAATAATCACAATAAAATAAAAAATTATGAAAAAAATGTTTTTGAAAGTTGTAGGGAATAATTGGTTGTCGGTTCTTTTTATGTAATTGATAATAATTATTGATGTTCGTGTTGTTTGTGGAGACAAAAAAAAATAATTCATAAAATGTTTGTAGAAAAAAAAAAAATTGTCAGCGGAAAATCGTTCGTAATACCGTAAAATGCAGTAATTAAAAAGAGAATAACGAATTTAAAACAATGCGGAGTTTTAGTTTCAAAATCGGATTTACTGCTATATTATAATTTAAGGTTCGCGTTGAGAGAGAGATTAACTAAAAAATAATACATTTGACGACAAGGCGTTAAATACTTTATTGGTATTACACTAAACCCGCATAAAGGGTTGAAAAGTAAACGCTAATGCTCACCGGTCTTAGATATTGTGGGTCTTGTTTTGCTGGAATATAAACTGTGGTTCCGGGGATACCGGGCTCACCTCTATTTCCTGGAAATCCTGGTTCTCCCTATAATACAATCAATTCAAAAAACCGATTAATATTATCTTAGACAATAAAATGCCGACCGTTTTTAGTATTTACTCGCTCTCCTTTTTCTCCCCGTAAACTAGGCAACGATGGTAGACCTGGATTGCCGGGTAATCCTTGAAGTCCTCGGAGGCCCTTAAAAAAATTAATTTTCTCTAATATTAGAAATGGAGTGGAAAACGGATATTATTATATATACATATTTCGATAGATAAGGAATAACATGTGTAAAAAAATTAATTTTGAATCATTTTCATTACTTCAGCTCCCGGCATTCCTGATTCGCCCGGAGGCCCTTGCGGTCCCGGTGGTCCTTGAAGCCCTTCTATTCCTAATAATCCGCGAGGTCCAGGTGGGCCGGGCGGCCCCTGAAGTCCTTGTGGTCCCCTATGTAGTTCAATTTGAGTTTGATTTATACTTATTTGCTGATGTGCTTTTGAACATAAATTTTCTCGAGGACACTTGCTTGGAACTTCCCCTCCAACCTATGCGAAAATATTAAATTGTATAAAATATCTTTTGAAAAACAATTATAAATCTTTGATCGTTACTGCGATGAGCTCTGAACATCCTTCCCGTTGCGGTTTTGTCGGGTCACAGCTGAATGTAATCCATTGTACGTCCACCTATAATTTGTTTTTTTTTTTTATTTTTAAAATGCAGTTGAATTGTTTGATATATTTATAATAAATTACAATTAAAATAAAATAATACATATATTTATATACCATACTGGTGTTGTTATTCACTTATGAATAAAATTTGAAAAGGAAAAGATCTCGACTCGTAAGGAGATGATAATATGTATATACCATAATATAAATTATAAATATTATTAATCATGTCAAATTAATGTAAATACGAGTATATTATTAATAATAGTCTGTAATGATTTTACACTTTTTCAGATGCAGAAAGCCAATATGCAATCTTGCGTAATAATGAGTTAGACAATTTAAAAACAAAAAATTTATTACAAAGAAAGAATACAATTTTCTCCGCGAATTGATGGCGTCTTTAGGAAATTATGAAAATCGGAATAAGGAATTTTAATAGTCTGGAAGGAGTGAGAGTGAATCGAAACCGGATGGCGGATACATACGTGTACGTAAGTATAACAAATCAGGGACTTGACCGTTGATTAATTCACTAATTAAATCCAATTTATAGTTTTAATGAAACTTACCGACGCTGTCTGGTAATCGGAATTCGTTATGAGTGATGTGTTACCGAAAATGCTCACTGTGCCCCTGGGTTCCAACGATTTAATGCCGACTTGCTTACAATCTATGAAAAGTACTATTCTGTCGAAGAATACTCCGAAATGGAGTTTGTGCCAGTTTCTATCAAATATCTGTTGAAATATTTAAATCGTTAATGACGTATCACGTATAATATCAACCTTGATAGATATCGTAACCAAACGATATGGCAAGCATTCACTAAGTAATTGTAAGTAATTGTGGTTTTAAACATAATTTAATTTGTGCGTTTATGAGTGTGGACTCGTATTAGGTATTATTATTTATCTCAAGTGTGAAAAAATAATTCGAATATTATTGAACGATCGAGTAAAATATTTAATGATTCGATAAACTTACGTGGCTCGCTTCAAACGTAACAGTTTGCAAATAGCCTTCGTAGTTGATTACAGAAAACTCTACGGTCCCTTTAGCCTGGTACAGCGTGATCTGTAAGTTAACGTTATTCTGATCGTCTGTGATCGTAATTATGTGCCACTGTGTCCTGTGTGTCATTCTTGAACTGAATGTAGCGATGAAAGAGAACTGCAGAGGAACGCCAGTAGGAAATACTTCCCTGTAAGACATAATAATAATTCCTAATTGGATAATTTATGAAAACATTTTTCGATTGTAGCTCTGTATAATTTGATTAGAAACATAATCTATATTTCGTCTATTTCATATTTGTATATTATAAATAATTTATAATTGATCGAATTATTGAATTTTCAACTTGTTAATCGTTATTAATGGGTATCTATAAATACCTCGTGGGCAACATCAAATATGTCGTTTTCTCCACCCTGTAAGCCGTCTGCCAACGATTAGATCCGGTCACTTTGGTTATACTTTTCCGGTACATTTCCTCCGCCGAGTCCAGACCGAATTTTCTAATCAAATCGATTATTTGTAAGTCGTCTTCGCCCGGCCTGAAGTCTCCGCACGGCCCCGTCATCGAGTCTTGGTCTTTAACGGGCCTGCTGGTGCCATCATCATAATCTGCAGTGTATTGCATAACATTTCCGATTACTTTATTACTTCCACAACTCGGTAACTCGTAATGATTCGTACAGATTTATTATATTATCACGTTTAACAGGTCGATATCGAATAACCATATCGGATGTCTGTAGACGAAATCAAATTTAATTCGATACACATACTTTTTTTTATATATTATTATGTAGGCACACAGTTACTATAAAATGTAGGTTAAAAATACCAATGTACGAGTATAGTATATTAATAATAAATTAATATATTAATTAATATAGTAATTTTTAATTTTCTATACATATTTTTATACTGGATATACACTATACATTCTAATAAATAACCTTTCTGTGAGTATAATTTCTCTAAACTGTGACCTTTTAATTGTTGATATTTCATAAGTCACATTTCTAAAATTTGTTTTGATAATAACGACCTATATAAATAATATAATTAACCAATGTCTTTAAACAGGTAAACACAAAAGCATATCGACTATAATTTGTAAACAGAACACGTACCTACCTCGTAGTATATTATTTATATAATATACCTACATATTTCTTATTACCAACCTGAAAAATCAGTAGTATATGTTTTGGACGTTTTGGGTGTATTATCTGTAATCGAATCAAAAAAAATAAAAAAATAAATACTTTAATTGTAGGTAGCGGCTCATTAAGTAGACGTCAGCGCAATTCGTAGTCAAACTATTCGTATGCGGCAAACTGCATAGCCCATTACAGAAATATCTAAGGACGATGATGTATTAGTTGATCTAATAATATTCCGCCGGGACTCGATTGAATATTACGTTTTTGAACAGGTAATTAACAATATAAAAACATATATAATTATTATTATAATAATATTATGTAATATATTCCCCACAGACTTGAAGTTTAGTAGGTACCAAAACCAAATTGCTGTAAACATATTTTTGAAATACGCTTGGCCCTCATCCTCAATTCTCATTTCAACGGAAAATGAAAAAACCACCAGAAAACGTCGACGAAAAACATAATAATCAAAAGCGGACGACGGGAATGAGCACTATAAAGTATAGTAATACCTACCCTACCTATTAATGACATGAGTAATGTCGACTGTCGTCGTCGTATTAATAATTTTTCACGCCGCTGTGAAGCACTGAAGCCGTCTATTGGTAAAATATCTAATGTCAATACGAATTTGACCACACCCAATATTTATATTCATTGAATTCGAGTCGCAACAGCCAATTATGCACGGGCGCAATTTGAACCTTTTTATTTGTAGCACAAAATCGCACAATTCGACTGTTTTGAGTCGAAACAATGTAAAATACTCAATTTGTCTACAATCCCTCGACTTATTTTTTTTTTATCGCCGCTTTCCAGAGAAAAGTCCTAAATAATACCCACGTCGCCGGACAAAGACAACACAAGTATTGCGCTGACGTCTTGACATATTTTAATAGGTAAGTGTTTTTTAAAATTTATTATCAGGCTATGGTACCCCCGCCATATGATAAAAACCATATTCATACAGATGCGATAAATTTTTCTAGTCTAGTGCCTAATGAAAATATTACTCGCCATCTCATCACTCACTATCTGGCCCGATGATAATTAACTCCGGACGGTTATATAAATTTATAATTACATAAAAAACAAAAATAAAAACACGTACTTGCGTCTATTCTAGTTGGAAAAACGATCGCTGCTAACAAAACGATTTGTATCCATCTCGAATAATTTCTAGAAAAAAAAAAAAAAAATCAAGGAGGTATATTATATAATAAAACCACGCGCTATGAAATAATATAAAAAATATTATAATTAATTGCAACACATCGCACCCGCGACTTAAAAATGTCTAGTATTTACGAGTTCCATTAAAGCGCGATGACATAATCGTGATAGGTTTATTGCCTAATTAAAAAACAAAAAAAAAAAAATTAAAAAAAGATATCCAGAGAGAGAGGAGACCGTCGTGTTAAATTTAGAAGGATTAGAGCACGTTGGGTTGTGCCAAAATATTGTACTATATTATATTATTATTATACCTATCGGATTTAAAGAAGAAGAAGAAAAAAACACTAAACTTTTGCATTTAATTAATGCTTTTCGTCCTGTTCGCCGCGCGTTTTTAAATTTGTTATTTATACATAATCTCCGATACGTATGTTTAAAAAATAAACATATTTAGAACTGACGCGGTCGTTTGAATTTTGTACCCCGTATTCATGCCCACGTTTGAATACTGCGCGGGCGTGTGTAAGGCTTACCGGCTAAGTTTTAAGAAGGGTCAAAAAAGTTGCTCGCGAATTGCCGACTGTTTAAAACGTGCTTATGTAACGCTCGCACTATTGTATGATAATAACAAATCGATTTGAATTTCAAATCGATAATTATTCATTCGGCTCTGTGAAACAATAGCTACGTGCCGAATAAATGAACTTTTATAGGTAACACGTTTATTGTTTCTTCAATTACGCTACGAAAACGTTATTTTTCGCCACGTCATTTTGTTGACGACCGACTCGATAATATATACCTACCGTTTCTCAAACGAATTTATAATTTATAATTTATTTTATTTTCCAATAGGTGTGTTAGAACGTTTGATCTGAGAGCAATGCAATATACTGATGCTCGTATTTCATAGCTGTGGACCGTAGAACGCAGCACTCGATTACGTTCAACCGTCGAATGATGAAAAAGGGACCCGTCGCCCCGAAATCCGTGTACTTGTAGACCTGGAGCTTCGTCCAGGATACACTGATTATCACCCGACAGGTTTATCGGGGCCCCCCATACCCAGGTACACAGGTTATATTATGATGTATAAAAAAAAACCACTGAATAAATTGTAATAATTTATTTTTATATTAGTACAGGTGTAGGTAAGGTAACCATAATATAGGCATTATATTACAAATACAATTTAATGTCTCGTGAAATAATTTTACTAACAAAATACATTGATTAAAATTAAACATATTATCGACGAGGTTTTTTTTGTTTAAACAAAAAAAAATATACATTTATTTCAAGTCTTTAAATCATCATAATATATTATAGTGAAAAAAATTATAATTTTACAAGTATTTTTTGATAAATATTACGATTGGTTCTAATGCGCATCTATTTAGGAACTTTTATGAATTCAATTATTTCAATTGTACACTGTTTGGATAATATTTTTTATTTTCTTCATGACTATACTGAAATATACTTTGTTCGAAAGAACTACATTATAATACAATGTTAGAAAGTCACCTCTAAATGTTTATTCGTTCGAGTAATCGATTTAAAATCAGAAATGCCCACTCGGCGGTATATACAACTTTTGCATTCATTATGCTATTATTTACTATAGCCGCGCTGTTATTTTTCACCATATAAAAACAGTGTAACTCGATATTTTATTCTTGTGGTTTTCTACCCTAGTTGTTCCTTGTACGATCAAAAATATTAATTACATTATAGTTAATAATAACATTGTAGATAATATTTAAAATATTCAAATTCAAAGCACCAAACCAACGAGTTAATTGAAAAGTGAGTTTAAATGATGTATAATGTATGCTCATAATAAATATGAAAAACTTTATAGTTTATTTATTTTTACGATTTTTTTGCTGTAAATTTTATTAATTTTCTTTGTGTGAATTTTTATATACTCGATACTTTCAAAAACATATTTAAACAAAGGTTTTATTACATTAGACAGTTATTAATAACAAAAGACTTACTCTTTTAGGTGAACCATTTTGTAAGATCTAGAAACAAAACTAAACTTCACTATTTTCTACGTTCATTTATAATAGATGAAAGAAACATTAGAAGTGACACGCCGACGTCTTGACCACAACTGCGAGATCATTTAACTGAATCTAGACAACCTAAGGTTAGTCAGTAGAGGGGACAGAAGGTTTTAAATCATATTGGATCCTTTTAACGTACTGTTTTATCGTTAATTTATTTTATGAGAGTATAATTATATTATAATATAATATACACACATAAACATATATAAATATAGATTTATTTATAATTATATACATATAATGGTGATTTTAGTAAGAGTTTAAGAATAGAATTATAAATACATACTAAAGAAACATTTAATAAACTATATTTTAGCACAAGTTTATTTTACAATACCGTAGACCTTTCAAAGGACTATAATTGAAGCTATCTTAAAGGTAAGCAATAAATCAAAAATTAAACATTTGTATGATTGCATAATATGTTAAATTAAATATAACAATTTATATATACTTTATATTTAACACATTAGTAAAATAAGAATAAGGCTTTTTTTTTTCATCATATAAATTATGTAGGTTTTTAGGTTTATAAAAAAAAAAAATAAATACAGTAATAATAATAATAAATAAACACAAATTAATTTTAATTCAATTAATACAAAGTAAAACCAACGATTGAAAATAAAAAGTACCTAGTAACACAATAATAGAATTAATCTAAAGGTTCTATATTTATTGGACGCGATGACGACGCACGTGGTTCTTCATCGCGATCACAGTCTCCAATCAATGAATTTAATAAATTTCCTGAAAACGATCAATGTTTTTTATTATTAATAATAGCAAACACACAACAATTCTAAAACATTATCATGATAAATTTCGAAATAAATTGATACTATTATGTAAAACACTGAATTCAAAATTACATTATTCATAAAATATTAAAATATTTGTTACAATAAAATACAAGTTATTCATTAAAATAGAAGAAAATAATTTAGTCATGCATTTTTAAAATCATTCATTTTTTATTTTCAATAAAACACGTCAAAATCAATTTAAATCGAAAAGTATTAAAAAGGTTATAGTAAAATCAAAAACAAAATAGTTTTCAAACATTTTTGAGTTGAATAATTTATTGCCTTTAATTTGCCTTTTTTAATTGTAAAATTTATTGCACATATCACATAAAAAAAAAGAAAAAAAGTTCTTCACGATATTGATTTAAAGGCTTAATATTTTATGGTTTTACAACTAATGAATATTACAAAAATGTAGAAATTATTGATTCTAAAAAAACTGCCTGGATGTTTAGTTTTGAAATTTAATATTTTTCTATTTAATCTTTGGATATGCTATTTTTTAAGGACTGTTATATAATTATAGACTTCAACTAATTTTAATTAGATTTTTTGGACAGATGTGTTGGTTAATTTTATATTTTATAATTAAGTAACAGTACAAATTGTAGCCTTGTTCAAAAGATTATTGTGTACTTCATACACATACACTTTTAACACATTGTGTTTCAATCATATTGCTAACTTTCCATTAAATCGTTATGTTACAACACCCAATACTATAAATTGCATTAAAATAAATTGATATTTGCTACAATTTAGACATATTATTTATGTGGTTCAAATATAATTGAAATAATTTGCTATACATCTGTTTGTTTTATTTTTAAAAAAAAAGTAGAAATAACTTATTTTGATGAATTAGAAAAAAACAATTCAAATTAATAATTCTTTGAAAATCATTGTCACAGTTTATATAATATATATCGATTTTGTCTTATAACAATTGTATCAAAATATTTTATATTTTTACCAAAAAACACATTTTTTGATCAAAAATAAATAAAAGCTTTACCTAAAGTATTTAAACAAATAAAAATTGTGAATATTTATAAAAATAATCAGTTTTTACACATTTCAAATGGTATACATAAAATAAAAAAGAAAAATATTTAACAGAGGCAAATTTTTAGATTTAGATATTTTATAATTAGGTAAGATTTAGCCTAACATTAAATAATAGATAAATATTTACTATTTCATCAAAACAAATATTAATACTAACTGGGAAAAATGTTCAAGTTTCTTTTCAAATTTATCTTCAATATAAGTAATATTTCATAGAAAATTAATTTTTCAAAAGTACTACTTGTATTAAATTTTTAATAAAATGAGTGTAGATACACTAAAATACGTTTGATAACAGCAAATAAATACATCATTGTAAAAATTCTCCAAGAAGATTAAATTAAAGATATATATAATTTGTAATTATTTTAAATAATAAAATAATTTTAGTTGTAGGTATTTTGACTTTATTTTACTACAAATACAGGCTGCAGACGATGAATTATAAGATTATTAGCATTACATACAAATAATATTAAATTTTATTATTGTTTTAGAACTTAGAAGTTGATTGAATGAGAGTGGAGAGTAAAAGACATTAATCAAAATTAAATGAGAGATTATGATTTAATGAGTATACCTTAAATGAGTGATAGATGAGTTTAAGCAAGTAATTATTCTAAGAAAATGGGACAGAATTTACCAGATGTAAAGAATATAAAAATTATTTTGAGAGATAAAAACAAGTTAATCTTATCAAAGAGAAGTTTATACAGGAATTAGATATTTGATAAATTTGATATATTTAGGAGTAAGCAGACAAGACTATAAGATAAGAGGAGAATTGAATGTTAAATGTTAAGCAAGAGTGATGGAGAATCTTAGAAATTTGAACTGGATTCTTTGTATAAGTACAGTCAACTCAGAAGCAGTCGAGTCCAATAATAATGACCTATATTCAAGAAATAGGTGGACATGAATGTATAGTTTCAAAGATTGAGTTTTGATTGAAGTCATAATATGAGTGACTCTCCGTACAAAGTCAAGAAACTATAAGAATTTTGAACAGTTGGTAGAATTGTTAGGTAAAATCCAAGATCTATAGATCTATAGAATTGAGTATAGTTCAAACATTTAAAAAGTAAATAGAAATTACCAATTATTTGTAAAAATATTAAACAATTATCATATTAAGAAATATCATTTTCTTTTTACAAAATAATTAACAGTCATAACTCACAAGTTGAATACATTTTTATTTTATTTTGTAGACCAATATAAATAGATCTACATACAGATCTACTAACTCACCTAAAATTCCATTTGGTTGTCTAGGTCTCTTTTCGATAGGTTTAACATTGAAAAATAATTGTCCAATTTTATCCAGATATTCAGTGTAGCTCGGATCTCTGGTCAAAGAAGATTGATATTGCTCACAAAGTACTACATAAGTTGTCAACTTGCCACTAAACATAAAAATAAAGGTAAATTGTTGAATAGTAACCAACAATAAAAACAGTAAAATGAAAAACTAGATACTACATACCTATCTAATATTTTAAGTAAAAAACAAAGGAAATTGAGTAACGGCAATATGAATGGCGGTTCCCCTTTGATAGCAGGATGTAATCTAGTATATGACTGAAATGTAGATTGTGCAATAATTTTGTTACGCACACATAACCCTCTGAAAAAAAGAAATATAAGTAACCGTTTCAATCTTAAAAAGAGTTAGAGAAAAATACTCACTGTAATACAACTTGTGCTATGAATAAATCAACTTCATGTTGGAATCCCCTTGCCCTATGTAATTCTACTAGCATAGCAGCGAATCCAAAACCATCCGATGATCTTAAATAGTGATATTGGGCTGATGAATAATTAGACTCTAAAAGTGTACATGTTCTATATAGATTCTTATTGCAAAATTCAACATAAACAAATCAATTTCAACCAAATACCTGACCAGTGAACAAATCCAATACGTTTGTGTAAACTAGGATGGCCATGTGGATATTCAGGACAGTGTTCGATAGTCCACTGTATGACTGTATTCAACATGGATTCTCGTTCAGCAACTAATGAAGCATGACCAAGTTGACAGAATATCCTAGAGTAAAACAATGGTTTGTAAGCGTCGGTTCAACTGAGGCCAAATTATGTAAACTTACTCTTTTACGAAATCGAATATATCTTCGTTTGGAATGACATGTTGTGTCGACAATGATTTTGCAAACTCTTCAGACAAACTGATAGCAAGGCCATTCTAAAATACGAACAAGAAAATTAGCTATGTCAAACAAATCGACGGAATGACAACTTTGTAATTACTTGTTGTTTTTCCAGTAGTACGATGATGCCTTCGTGCAGAGCTCCAATAGCAGCTATTTTGTTTTGCGAGGTTATATATCTGTGAGCATAAAGAATGGTATTAGAGAGGGAAACCGACATTACTCAGTCAGTCAACAGTGAGAGAAAGATAATATTATTATCATCACTAGGACAGACATTTTCCACCGTTCCGACACACACAAACACACAGAATTCAGTAGTATTAAAACGTACCTGGAACATAGGGATTTGTACAACTGATGGGCCATGTAGTAGTTCTCATCTCCGAGTGCTTTGTTCAGGGTTCGGCGCACGCGCTCGATTAGGATGTTTGAATCCGGTCTGGCCGTCATTTTGCCGGCGGCGCGCTATCGAGTTGTACAGGACAGCCGGTCGTGTCGTCCGTCGATTTGCCCCGCAAGCGCGCGACGACGACGGGTCCTAGCTCTAGTGTCGATAGACGGGAGATCAACGGGACTGCTGTGGCACCGGGCAATGGTCGGCGAAGGAAACTGGCATTTTTTTCCCCCGCAACCGATTTCGATCGATCTCGTTTCGTAAAAAAACGATAATATAACTCTTGTCGCGGTAATATGCGTTGGCGTTATTTCGCGTGCCGTTTCAATTCTTCTCGCCGCTCGGTCGACTGGCGCACGACGACGATCATTAACACGCGCGACGTTCAACAATAGGTATTATACGCCAGACATCGCCGCGACGATGACGATTCATACATACCCGGCGGCGCACAGTGAGCAATCGTGGACGCGCTCGATTCGAATGCGATCCCGTCTTCCGCCGCTGCCGCTCCGTAATGATGTGTAATAGGTCAGAAAATTCACGAACTACGACTCGTACAACTACCGCTGCACAGCGTGTGATAAGGCGGCCGTGATAACGCGACTAGGACGACGTGCGGAGTGTGTACCAGCCGCGGGATCGCCGTCGTGCAGTGGTGCAGTCGGACGTTTTCGAAACGGATTCGCGTTTTCCCAGCTGCTCTTCGTTTTCCGCGAGCCCCGGACGTCCACGGAGCCACCCGAGATTCGTAGATTAAAGAAGATCCTCCCGCAGATTTCCGTTTGCGCCACGAATGTCGGCGGGGGGGCAAAAGAAACACTTACGAGATGCAACCGGTGACGAGCGATACAGATAGCGTGTAGAAAATAAAGCCGGTAAATAGACCTTATGGAGCCGCGATGAGCCACGTCGGAGTGCACGTCGGAGGGCTTATTGGTTCTCGGCTCTCGATCTCACTCGGGACCGAAACGTATGAATTTGTTGTCAATAGAGTTTTTATTGAACAATCCACATCGAAAACACTAAATTAATAATAAATCGTTTAGTGTGTGCAATACGTTCACGTTCACGTGAAAATTCGGAATTCGAGCGATATATTGATATATCGATCTTATAAATAATTATTATCGCCGTGAAAATTTAACGTAGGACGTACGAGTATGTGTGATTTATTGAAAACACTAAATTACTATATTATCGGCATTCGCGCCGTTTTATGCATTATATTATGAATATTTTTTTCACGTCAGAAACTTGGTTCGTAGCGAACGAGGGGGTAGGAGGCACCGAACCATTCAACGATGTAAAGCAGACGAGCATTGGTGGTATCACTGGTATTATCCCCGTTGTTCGACTTGACGTGTTATACACAGACGAAAAAGTTTTCCCTACGCGTTATCAAATAGTTTTCATATGACTTTCATTTTCATTTTTCCGAATTCGAATGGACGGACCAGATATTAGTACGGTAGGCCAGTCATCGCCAATCCCGTTAATCCCCGCAGGTCTAAGATAATACTCCGCGGCGGTGGCCGAGAACGAAGAAAACGTTTCAAGGCGTTACGTCACTCATCCGCGACAAACTTTCTGCGAAAAACGCAGAGCGTTCGGCGTGCAATTACATAATTTGAACTGTTTTCGGTTCGTTTGATAAATAAATCTTATATAATAGGTTTTGATTGGGTATCGAAACGGTTAAATGTTTTATTATGTTTTTCTATTGTTTGCAGTTGCGCGGTAAATGTTCGTGACAATCGTGTAGTGGGGTTTGAGATTTTACGTTCTACCGTCACAAGGTTATGATTATTATTCGAATAATATTTTCTCGCCTTGTACATTAGGGCCTCGTGGCGTGCGTTTCGCCCCGAGCCGCGCAAAATTTAGCACCGGGTGCCGCCGCCGATATCCTTGGGCGTATTGACGTAAAGAAAATTCGTATGGGTGTTGTTTAAATTTCGTCGAATTAAAAATACAATCCAGTATTTAGTAAGGAGATGGGCAATTTTTTCATTTTGGTAGGTACCAACGCGGTTACCGGTTGTAAGGTTAACAACGCGGCGTTTATCTATTGTTTAGACATGTACGAAAACTGCGCAGTGTATAATATTATATAAATATATATGAACGCGGTCTACTCGTGCGAAATGTATATGAATAATTTAAATTACAAAATAATCAGCACATTAGTTGTCACACATCCGTCGTGGCCGTACTTAGCCCGCCGACAATACAGTTACTTTGTATTGTATTAAGCGTACGTGGGTAGGTAGGTCTAGGTACTCTACTTGCATGCGATCTGCGAAATATTTGTTACACCGAACAAAATGTGAAATGTAATAAATGTAATTGTACATTGTAACACTTTATATCCGCATCAGCTGATTTATATAATTACAATACGGTTTCTGTGTTTGTTGTTTAAATGAACATCTACAGCTACCTAATAACAAATATTTATTGATTTCGGGTTTCTGCGTATACACAGCAGTACCACGACGCAAGGTGATGTATTTTGTATATGCTTATTGACCGTAAAATCAATACAACGGTTCTTTGTAAAAATTATTAATGCATTAAACTGCAGCGGTTTACTCAATATTTGTATAGTAGTCCAACTGGTAACATAGTGTGTATAGGTAAGTCAGACTATAATACCGACTGTATAATCTAGTACTTAGCATTTACTATTTGACTAGGCACTATACAGGATTGAGCTGCGGCCAACGGGCAAAGAAAAGGCTTTTCAGACGTCTTGAAAAACGTTATGATCGTCAAACTTGTTTCTATGAATTCGAACGAAAAAAAAAATCGAAGTTTGAATGAGCAAACACGAGGTATTTGTTGTTAAGTTATTATTTCTCAGAAATAAATTAAATTTCCCTGTAATTCGACGGTGGAATTATGCTAACAAACCTACATAAATTATACTTGGACGTTTTTTTTATTTCATAATATTATTTTAATCATACAGTATGAATAATTTAAATAATTTATCATTTAAAAGTTATAAATATACATTAATTTAGTCAATAATCATTAACTTCGTTATTTATGCTCAAATATATCGGTACATACGTAATAGACCGATGCCGTGCATAATATTATACATTCATACCTATGTATTATCTTATTCATTAGAAAAAAAACACAAGAGTCGACAGAGTAGCTAGTGCACCGATATTTTGCAGTGTAGGTACCCCTTTTCGGCTACCACTCCGCATTTCAGCATAGCCAAACTTTAAAAAGTTGTAAACTTGTTTTGTATTACTTTATTTACTAAAGATGTTAACTTTATTGGTTTTATATTCGATTTTAACGTAGCCACATTCTCAGGCAAATATTCCGTTTCAGAATCGATAATATGAAAAGAAAGTAATAACTTAAAAACGATTACGACAAACTATAATTTTGTATTGTGTAGGAAATGAAATCGTGAACAAAAAAATGGCTCGCTCTAAAACAGTAAAAATATTCAACATGTCAATCGCCCAATCCATGGTAACCTTTTATATACCTGAGAGAAATGTATTGATTTTGCAATGATATGTTTTTATCGTGTGGTATGTCAACACGGTTTCGACCAGAAACATTGGTCCAACCGTTAACTTTACGAATGGTTCCTGGTAGAAAATGTTTTCTAGTTAGTATTTTGAGTAGGCTATTGTTTAAAATTTACCAATATTTTTCCAAAAAACATCCGAATTAAAGGAATATCGATTTTTGATAAAATATAATTTAATTTTTCGTCGTAACTCTAAAAAGAATATCGTCGTAGCGATTTGAATTTTTCATATTATGATTCTATACCATCATTTTCTATAGATGGTTAAATTTTCAAAAGGTAAGGATTTTTTTTTATATTTGCTGTTTGAAGTATACTTTTTATTTTCGAATTTTTTAGATTTTTATTTGCAAAATTTTAATCAAATAATATTGGTTTTGATGGGACGAAAATTTTGAAAATCGAATACTAGGTTTCTCATACATAGTTCGTTCACGCGTAGAAAAATATATCGAAAGTCAGTAGACGATTTTTTATTTGAATTAAAAACGTTGTCAAAACTCGACAAAATCACGAAAATCAGTAACGTTTTTGTAAAACTTTCAAATTTTAATACTTATGGTTTGAAAATGTTGTACGACATTTTTTCCGAGTTGTTAATTTAAGTCAATAAAAAAATAACCACATTATTAATTTACGAAAATATTTAACAGTTACGTTATTTCGTATTCGAATTTAACAATTTCGAAAAAAAAATTTTCGACGGAAAATTCGAGATGGTGTTAAAAATGGAATAATTATTTGTAACGCTCTTTATTATTATTTATTTGTATTTTAAAAGGCGTCGATGATGAAATACGTCATAATAAAATTGATTAGCGCCCAACTAGAGGACGTTAGAAAAATGAATTATATTTATCCAACGTCCGTGACAGTTTAATTGGTTCCAAAGACGTTGTAATATCAGTAGTGAGAGAGTGTATCGCGTACCAGTGCGACAGTGCGTGCGACTGCGACTGCGAGTGAGAAGTAGAGTAGAAGAGTGGGACGTAGAACCACAACAACAAAAATGGCTAGTGACGAGTTTATTTTTACGAAAATGTTTCATTGATAATGTTTTTTAATTTATAATTTTAATTGTATCATTAGAGTTGTATTAATGTTCTAATTGTCCGTCGAGCAGTTGACATAATGAACAATTTTTTATTTAAAACACGTAAGCGATTTTAAAGATGTGATTCATAAGCATAACGATTACAACAGTCGATTAATATCATCTGATACCTTTCAACTTTGGTAAAAGTGTGTATTTATTTATTTCATTTTAATTATTTGGATTACTCTATCATCTGGCCAGCGTAAGAATATGAAATAGTTTATCATTTTTATCGGTAATTTATAAATTATAATATTTAAAAATTTAGTACATTGAATATCAAATAAAATAACCTTACTAATTATGTTTACATTTTCCTAGGACAACATTTACACTATGATAACACGATATATCTTTAAAAGATTATTATAATTTTTTAAAATGATTAATTGTAATGTGTGCGTAAGTAATTCAAATTTTTAATTGTTATAACAATTATAGAGTAAATATTTTTGAACAAAAATGTCTGAGGGAAGATTTCCATCCTATCATCATTTACCTCCAGCGGCCCCAGCACCACAAAGACATCATTTAGCAACTGCTGCAACACCTTCTGTTCCTCATCCACTTACATTCCATCCTCCACCAATATCTCATCAACTATCGTCATGGTTTACTAAACAAGGTAAATAATTATTATACATTATTTTGGACTATCATTATTTTTTCGTTTTTTAAATTATAGATATGGCCGCTTACAGAAATACACCATATGGCTCTTTACACAATGTTGCAGCATTACAGATGCATAAATCACAACATACTCCTATTATTGATAGGTGGATGGACTCTAGAAATAATATGCCACCACCTTCTAGACCGGATCCACCATCACCGTCTCCAGCTCATTCAGCAAATGTGTCGCCTAGTTTTTCACTGTCTCGAACTGTTGAGCTTGATCTTACCAAACATAAAAAAGAATCTGAACAAATGTCTATTGACTTATCAGCTAGTACGCAAAAAAATGATAACTTTTCATTAAAACGTGCAAAAGAACAAGTAAATGGTCAATTAACTTCATCTAAAGTAGGAACTATTGAAGAAAAAGCTTTTAGTGTCATTGCATCAAATCCTCTTAAAGTAATTAAGTCTGAAGCCACAGGTTCTAGTTTGCCTGATGTCCCAGATAGTATAACTATTCATAAAATAAAAACTGGTAATAATGAAGATCACGAAAAAAAGTGTAATAAACAAGACAATACGCCTACTTGGGATGTAGTAGATAGTCCAATAAAAATTGAAGTTGCAGATACAAATAGTGTTGAAAAAATGTTGGAAAACATGTTTAAAACTAATGAGTCTGAAAAACTATCTGTTATAAAAACTGTTAAACCAGTTAAATCTCCATCACCATCTATGATGAGGGCAGAATCTGTTGAAAAAATACTTAAATCACCATCCCCTGTACCTAGAATAGAACATGATAAATCTGAAGATTCTATACTATCTGAAAATTCTCCAAAAAAAGTTCACGACTCTCACTCTCAATTCCTTGAAGTCGAAAATAAATTAGAAGAATTATTTGGTGGGGTTGTTACATCCAATAGTAGTAATAGTACAACTGATCAACAAGTAGTAACAGAAAATAAATCAAAACCAATAATTCCTACAAGACGAACTTATACCAAAAATAAAAAACAAATAAAAAAGGTAAAAAAAACTCCACCCATACCTGAAAAACCAAAACCAGCTGTTGAATCAGCAGTTAAGAAATATAAAGGGCCAGTGATAAGAGTGAATGGCGGTACCATCGAAAACCCTACAAGTTTTTCTATAATTAATCGGCATGATCAAGATGATGAGGACTCATTAGATGGTCGTAATATTAATCGAAAGACTTACTGTAAGTTGTTATTTAAATCTAGACCGGTCATTGATGTAATATTTACTTTTTTTAATAGCATATAAATCGGGTGTGTGTAATGGTGAAGAAAAACCAGATGTAAGCAATTTAGAAAGTAGTGACTGGCAATGTGTATTCTGTTCACGAGGACCTAATGTCAGAAACATTGGCAATGACCCTACCGGAGATCTCTTTGGTCCTTATTATGTCAGTATACCAAAAGTTAACAAAACAAATGATAATCCTAATAAACGAAAGGTATTTATAATTTTTTATGTTTTTAAATATAATATTCATTGGTTTTGATGTTATTTACAGAAGTCTAAGCATAATTTAAGTGAAAGTGAAACTTCAGAAGTATTTATTGAAGTTTGGAGTCATGAAAATTGTTTAGTTTGGGCACCTGGTGTTTATATGGTAGGGGCTAAAATTTTTGGGTTAGAAGAAAGCGTGAGAGTTGCTAAAAACACTGTAAGCATATTATTTATAATTGAAAATAAAAAAGGTTACAGAATTTTTTTTTTTTTCATAGGTTTGTGTTTATTGTGGTGCTAATGGAGCTAGTATTGGGTGTACAGCACGTCATTGCAAATCGAGTATACATTACAGTTGTGCTATACAAGTTGGTTGGCTTCTAGATAGCCAAACTTTTATGACTACTTGCAATGTTCATAAGGTAATTATTTCTTTATCATGTTCTTGATTATAATCTTATTAAATACAATAATTGTTTTTACAGAATTCTCGCCTGGATAACAGTCGTCAATAATTAGGCTCTCTTGCTCCTGTATTATTATATTCTAAAAAAAATGGTTTATCTTGTAATTATTACGTATGTATAGCATAATTATATGTAGCCTTGTACTATGGTTAGAGCATCATTTTCAGCTGTTACCTTATAAGATCCGAATAGACCACCAAGTATTTTCTTATATATTTATGTGTATATTTGTGTACTTTAGTCCTTTTTATGTTTTGTTTTTTTTAGCCTAAAAAGTTTCAATTAACCAAATCTCTACAGTAAAATCTGATATGAGGGTTTTTTTAAAACTAATAATTATTCGATTTTGGCTTATAATTTTAGAGTTGAAAAAAAATAAAGTTTCTCAACCATATTTTATTTATTGTGACTATTTGTTGCATACTATTATATGAACAAAATAATATAATATGTTGATAAATAGATAGGTATTTTATTTAATATATTTAATCAAATTTTGTAACTTTGTATAAATTGTTTGATTTTTAATTTATTAATTTTTTTTATTTTATCCATAACTATTTTAATTTTATATAACTGTATACGTTAGATGACAAGTGCATAATATCTCTAAATATTTTTACAAATACATTTTACATGTATTACTTTAGTTAAAGCCTTAAAGGTCAAATAATATTTAATATACAGATGTCTTATGACATACAAGTATTACTGTGTTGAGTATTTGGATGTAAGAATGATAATCTTCGTTGCAATCCAAAATATGTCGACCTTAAAGAGTTGCATTTTTGTCTAAGTATAGGTTTCAATAACATAAATTAATAATGAGCGAGGAGACCATGGAGATAAATTATATTGAAAATAAAAGTACTCTTATAATATTTCTAAAATGTTATAAAATTAAATCAGTATAAATAATTCAATAGTATTGTTAGAGTTTTAATATCACATGAATAGAGTAAATACATCTTAATATTTACTATTCTACATAAGGGAGTCTGATAAGTTTTGGGCATGAAAATTAAGATATTGTCTGTGTTTACCCGTGATAGTTTTGTCTATTTTAGATGCTTTGTTGTTATTTGACAGTCGTTTGTGTAATTAAATATTCATATTTTTATAATAATTTAGCTGCTCTCATGTCAGCGGTTACCATGGCGAAAATTCAAGAATCGAATTTTGAATTGTTGACCACTCACCATATTCACAGATCTGTCTCCCAGTGATTTTTTTCTGTTTCCTAAACTCAACCTTTTGCTCGGAGGACAGAGTATTTCATCAAATCAAGAGGTAATCGCTTCTGTAAATGACAATTTTCAGAGCGAGATAAAACTATTTGGAAGGGTTAAAGAGGTTAGGTTATCGTTGGAAAAAATGTAAAGACTCGAGAGAAGATTATAATTGAAAAATAATACGAAAAAATGCTTCTTTATATTTTAGGCTCAAAACTTGTCAGACCATCCTAGTATATTTAACAAATAATACCATTGATTATTTAGTTTTAATATTAATCTAATGTTTAAAATAAGTATCTGTTTAAGGTTACGTTAAATCGGTATACAATTTTTTTTTTTTTTTAATTATTAAGTTTGTATAATAAAACAGATGGTAATTAAAATATTATTTAGTGGATTACATGGGTCCGACAAAATTGGTTGTAGGGTTTTAGTAGTAATTTCCATATCCTTTTTACTTGGTTATCGAGTCAATGTAATTTCTTCGATTTAGTCTTAGATCATATATTTAAAATATTTATGTGGTTTAAGATAAAATGTATCTAACAATGCTATTCTATGTGCAACAATATATTTTGTATAAACCAGTTTAAACGTATTGTAAATCCAATATTTAGTTATTTTATTCCATCGATCCTTAAAGATCTGTGGTAAATTTCTAAGATTATTTCAAACTTTTATTATTACTGTATTCAAAATGTATAAAATAAATTATATCAAGACCAAACGATTGCTACATAATTCAACGTGTATAAAAATCGGCTTGTATAGAAAAAATCAAAAAAAAAAAAAACAAGGTAATATTTAAAATTAAAGAAATGTATAAAAAATGCGAGTATTGATGCAGTGTATTTAAAATAAACTTAGTGTATTATAAGTGTTAAAATTTGATAATTAGCTAATGAAGTGAAGAACATGTTGAAAGACTATTGCAATGTTGATTTGACTTACAATTTCTTATTCATTCTATATTTTTACACATGGTAAGATAACTGCCATGCATGTTTGATTTAGCTGTGTTTAGTGTTTAAGATGGTATCTCTCGGTCTGTAAGCTTAGTACAGGGAACGATTTGACAGCTCGCGAGCATGTTCTCGACTCGTCCTGGGGTGTCTGCGTGCCGAAGGAGCCGAGTCAAGCGCCTCGAACTGCCACGCCGTACCGCATCTACTAATCTCCCGGCCACCAGTAGTCAATCGGTCGTGTCGGACGACGTGTGTTTTCGTATTTATCCGAAACTCGGACGACGAATTCGATTTCTACCGGGTCAGTCGTCATATTCAATCGTAGTCATGTATGATTTTATTATGCAATCAGTAGTTTACAGGATTCGTGAGCTGGCGGTCATTGATTATTTGTGGATTATTATTACATAAACTATTCAGACGACTGGTAATGATTGTCTTTCAAAATCAATGGGGGCGAGCCAATATTTTGCGAGGCCGGCGAGGGAAAGGAAAAAAAAAAAAAACGAAAAATAACGATTCCATCGATTCGACTGGACGGGTCGGAGCGATGCGCGCGCCCAGTCGCCGCTAGATGGCGGTATCCGATCGAAATTGAAGATCCACTCTCACTTGTGGCCGTCGCGCCGAACCGCTCGGTATATATACCGCAATCGGGCACTGTATCCTTCATCTCGCCTCCGTTACCTTACCGTCGGGTCTACACTCTTGGCGCGGTGACCAAGGGTCACCGATTGTCCACATTACGACCTGAGGAAAGTCCCCGGACCTGCTGCAGAAAGTGCAACCGGCCGCAACGTTGAGGCCGATCGATGCACTTTCTCTCGCCCGTCTGCCGCGGAAGTGAACAGGCCCGCCGTGGTCGTGATCTGCCAGGGCGATCGAAAGTGTCTATCGACTGGTCCTAGCTATACAGTATGTTAAGGGAGGATCGCGCAAGCGGACCTTGACTTAATGGGGCTTACAGACGGAGACGAGGTACAATTTTTTTTCGTTTTTTTTATTATTATTTATTATTTATCCTTTTGACCCCGTAGAATTTCACCTCGTGAAACTTATTACCTGCCCCTTTTTTGGACAGATATTCCCTTGCACACTCCGCGGTCGAATCGTCGGGGACATTTTTTTTCTTCGGAAAGAATCGCGCACGAGTTTCAGTTATCCGAGAGAAGTCGACGAGTACAGTTCATTATCATTGCGTGCGAACGATTCGCGAATACTTTACACGTCCGTATAAATTATATCAGTAGTTTGCCATCCAAGCTATACAGTATGTGAAGGGAGGAACGCGCAAGTGGAATTTGACTTGATGGGGCTTACCGACGGAGACGAGGTACAATTTTTTTTTTTACCGTTTTATTATTATTTATCCTTTTGACCAGTTGCGCAGATAGAATTTTTTTCTGGGGGGGATGTTTAAGAGCCAATTCGTAATCACAGGTTAATTTAAATAAGTTATTTTAATTTGTATATAATATATTGTTATGTATATTTTTAATGAAAATATAATTTTACTATAATATGTAGGTACCTACATAATAATTAAATATCATTAAAAAAAATATATATCTGGGGAAACCCCTCACAACTTCCCCCGTAATTACGCCACTGCTTTTGACCCAGTAGAGTTTCACCTCGTGAAATTTATTACCTGCCTTTTTTTTTTGACAGATATTCGCTTGCACACTCCGCGGTCGAATCGTCGGGGATATTTTATTTTTTTTCGGAAAGAATCGCGCACGAGTTTCAGTTATCCGAGAGAAGTCGACGAGTGCAGTTCATAATCATTGCGTGCGAACGATTCGCGAATATTATACACGTCCGTATAAATTTCATCAATAGTTTGCCATCCAACCTATACAGTATGTGAAGGGAGGAACGCGCAAGTGGAATTTGACTTAATGGGGCTTACCGACGGAGACGAGGTACAATTTTTTACCGTTTTATTATTATTTATCCTTTTGACCAGTTGCGCAGATAGAATTTTTTTCTGGGGGGGATGTTTAAGAGTCAATTCGTAATCACAGGTTAATTTAAATAAGTTATTTTAATTTGTATATAATATATTGTTATGTATATTTTTAATGAAAATATAATTTTACTATAATATGTAGGTACATAATAATTAAATATCATTAAAAAAATATATATATCTGGGGAAACCCCCCGTAACTACGCCACTGCTTTTGACCCAGTAGAATTTCACCTCGTAAAATTTATTACCTGCCCCTTTTTTTTGGACAGATATTCGCTTGCACACTCCGCGGTCGAATCGTCGGGGACATTTTTTTCTTCAGAAAGAATCGCGCACGAGTTTCAGTTATCCGAGAGAAGTCGACGAGTGCAGTTCATTATCATTGCGTGCGAACGATTCGCGGATATTTTACACGTCCGTATAAATTTCATCAATAGTTTGCCATCATTTCGCGACCACACGATTTCCAATCGTTAATGGGGTTTTTTTGTTTGCGCCTAATGTAAATAAAAAAAATCGACGACTCAATCGAGTCTACGAGGAAGAAAAACGGCAACAATAATATCGAATTATAAACAAGGGCACTTTAAACCGATTGGTTTTGTCTCTGGCTGATGAAATCGATTCAGCAAATCTAGTCAGTCGAGTAACTAATATAGTTCCACACGACATTGGCTTATTACAATAGTCGTTGACCGGTGTCGCCGAAGTCAATTTTAAAACATATTGCAGGCGAATTTATCAAGACGCTCACCACCCATTTTGTTGAAGTACACATCCGACTCCATATCACACATAACGATACACCAATTTATGAGATAACACACTTTGAAACAGAGATAAAGAAAGAGATGACTGCAGTCATATGAAGAATTCACGTAATTGGAAGTGATTCTGGCCGAATAGAAAAAAATGTGTCGCTGACCAACACGAAAAAAGTGTAGCTGCACGCTCGAAAAAACGGCCACGTTGAAAAAAAATAAATACCCGTGGCGACGTGTAGGCGAGAATGTGCACGCAGTAAATCGTAACTACTCGAAACGTCAATATAAATTATTAATGTCTGTGGAAAAGAAAAACAAGGAAAAAAAAAGAAGGAAAACACCGAAATGCTCGCGGTTTAACGATCCGACCGTGTAAAAATATGCTTATATATTGTATTCCGGATAAATAACCCGTACACGAGAATATCTCGAAATAATATTTAGAAACCGCGTGCGTATGTGTTATTATAAAGTAACCGTTCATACTTTGCTCGCTTGCGTGTTATGTTAAATTTATGCAAATGACTTGTCTCTGTATGCAACAATATACATTTGGCTTAAGACAACAATTGATAAAATCAACAACGGCTTGTTGTTAATCGCTGTAACGAATGTGAAGACTGGGACGGACACAATGGACGTATTAAGTATTCCGTATGAAGTGCACAGTAACCCGAAACGGTAATAATTAATGATATTATTGATTACAGTATCTGTTGACTATTGTGTACCGGCATAATGACGATGATTGGTGGTTGTGTAGATTGTTATGCATAATTTAAATTTAATACCGCTGCAACGGTTTGGACATCGAGAGTCACTCACGGGCTGGAGCACGGACGGGGGCCGCCGCTGATTATTTCGAACGCACGCCGCGCACAATGCAGTTTATAAAATAATAATATCGAATATTTCTAGAGTTATTATTACATTATTGTTTTTAAACGGCGGTGGTTTTAACGGCGAGAGTGCTACAACAATAGCACTGGCCATTTCTTTTGACGTTTTCTTTTCGATTAGTGAGAAATTAGATTATTAATTATTATTATAGTTTTCGTGTCTGGTCTGGCAAACGAGTGAAATGAGTATTACAACGATCGTATTGTATTTTCAAACTGCTATTATTATTTTTTAGTCGCTATTGTTTAGTAATAACTATATCTATACCCCGGGAAACGAATTCAATTTGTTTTTTATTAGTTACAATTTCTCAAGATTAATAATAAATATTATACTCACAGGTGAGAGTATTTTGTTAAAACTTTTCATTTACACGAATAAAAACGATGGTTAATTTTGTTATTTGCTCGTACAAAAAAAAGAAAAAGGTTCATTTTGTGGTAATATATTATAGGGAATTTAATTCGATAGCTAATAATAGTATAAATAATATTCGTGGCACATTCTATGAATCGATTCTAGATCCGTCCCTGTGATCTGACACGACCGTTAAAATATTCGATCTTACGTTCAGTGGTGCATTGGTAAATAAATTAACGGGTCGGCACGTCATCCTTGAGTCCTGCAAACGTTTGACGGAGGAGCATACCTATAGCTTTGTGGCTTTGTCCGCGTTATTGTTGTGTTTTAACATTTTCTGAAGTGTATACTCGCTAACATTTTTACGACCGTCTACATCACTGCGAATATATAACTACTGCTTTTTACGAATATATCAAAGGTATAAAAGACGAAAAATAAATTAAAAACAAAAATGCACGGCACGGATAATTGGTGGGTCGGATAATCGACGCTCCACTTAATTATAATTTTTTTTTTTTACCATTACAGAACACAAACCGTGGTTTGTTTAGTTTAATTTCAAAGCGCTCTCTCTCTCTCTCTCTCTCTCTCTATCTCTCTCTCTTTCTCTGTCATATCAGAGTGGCAGGGTCTCTCTTTTTTGTTATTTTTTTTGTCGAAATTAAGCAGAAGAATATTGTATTAACCTACTGACCTTTTATGCAAAAGGCAAACGGAAAACTCGGTACGGTCGTTGTATATTAAAGACAAGGAATATAAGTACGGTTTTGACGAATCCGGGGTTTTCAAAGAAAACCTAACGCATCGAATCAGATATTATAAATACGGACAATTTTGTCGCCTAGAAGAACAAATAAAACAATATCAATTCTAATACACGAGACAAGCATTTGTGAGACACATCTTGCACGATGACTAGACCTCCAGAGTTGACAGGCACGCGGAGTAGTTTGACAATATAATATATTGCCCGCATATAGGTAATATGTACGCAGTAGGCATATAAGAGCGATTAAAATAATTCAAAATATTTATTCAACACCATTATATGTGAAACGGACGAAACACGATGAAAACTGACGAACTCAGAAACATCACCGGTGTCAACTCGTGAGATATAACAATATATTTCTGAATTAAAAAACTGTGGGCTATTGACGAATCGAAAAACACAATAACTTATATCGTGCTGTTAATGCCGCAGTGTTTAACAATATTTCGACGCAATATTCGCCAATAACGCCAACACCACTATACTTTCACTTAAAAAAGAAAAAATAAAAAACACATCGACCACCGCAGTCTTAAAGTATCTGTGAGGGGGTCAAAGCTCCTGGGCTCTCTCTGGATTCGTCCCTAATCATTTCGGGGGTCTTAAATTTTGTTTGGAAAATATTATTACAGCGGCGTAGTGCTACTGGAAACGTGTCCAGATGATTTAGCATCCAATTTTGTAACTATTTCGCGTCCTTCGAAAACTTTTGGAAATCCACATTACAACCACGATACATAAAACGTTACGCATTTTGTTAACAACTAGTAGTTTTAAACAAAGATTATTAAACCATTACGTTATAATTTATCATTATTCGAGCTCTATTATTATTATCCCGCAGCACTTACGTTTTATTGAATTTTTTCGTCTCAACCCTTGTGAGCTATACGTGAGCTACCTAACTTATTTTACGGTCTAAACAATAGATCAAATCGATCGTCCGATCACGTAAAACACGTAATATTACCTATACGAGTTTTCACCGAATGCAGTGTAATTTCCTTCTACTCGAGTCATACCTACTGTCGCGGACAAAAAATAAAGTAGTCGTATATTATTTTGTATACGTATACTCGTATAACCATCTCGATTCGACCAAGACTTATCGCTTTAATATTATACTATCTAATTAGCTACTCTGAGTACAATAAGTGTGAACAGTTAAAACGTAAAACGAGCGACGAAGCGTACAGAAAATAATATAGAATTGATGTCATAGTAGATATTGAGATTTGAAATTGATATTGTCAAAGAAACGCGGTCTGATGGAGATCCTCGTTCTGACCGGTAGTTTTTTAAACTTACAATCAATATAATATCCGACGGAAGTTTAATTGATGGTAAAAAAAATAAAATAAAATTCAATATACGGATATCGCCCGACAACCTAACAGAAAGACAACGCCTGGCAATTATTCAGATTGTATTATGTATTTTTGTTTATTATATTTCATGTCGATCACATATCGATTTACCAAGGTCTTTGGAAGCATATAAATTTATCACCCCGACGAACTTTAATCAACTTTAATTAACCGTGATTATGAAAATCGAAAATAATTTTAACAGTTAAAAATATAACACACGACACGTTGGCAAAAATCGAGAAATATGTGAAAACAACTAAAATCCGATTTCTTTGTCGGCGGATTGGGCTGTGATCGCTCGGGCAGCCGAGGCGATTGGATGGCGTGGTAACGATAAGTTTCGTCGCTTTTTTTTTAGTTTTACACTTTTTTCTTTTTTTTCATAATTTTTAGTCTCTCGGAAAGTGCAGTCTGGAGTTGGTCGTACACTTTTCGCGACCAGCGTGTTCGTTTTGGCATTTCGCCCTCGGTCATATTTTCATTATAATGCAATGTAATTTATTTCTTTTTAAAATAATTTTCATTGTATTTCCTACATTAGTTGGTGACTACTTGTAACTCATAACTATCCCAGTGACCGCGAGTACTAATACCCGCGCGCTGTTTAAATTAATCGTTTTAATAAATTAGTTAGCAACGCGATTTGGTTCTAATAAAACGATACCTCGGAGGATCTCGAGAACAAGTGCAAAACTCGACATCGAAGCGCAGCGGGTAACGACCGGATTTTCCAAATCGCGCGGACGTTATGCGTAAAAAAAGGAAAGAAAGGGGGAAATAAAAGAAATGAATTATTGACGAGTTTGTTGTTTTCCCGACGTGGTGCATCGTCGTCGTCGCCGTCGATTCCGGCGTTTAAATATTGTCGCCCAAACTCGAATCAAATCCCATTCGTAGACTATAATATTATTATAAGGTCTTGTGTCTTATAGGAAACCGCGAGTCAATCGATCCGAGCCCGTAGAACGTTTCGCGGAAATCAAAGCGACGCGCGCACAAGATTTGTCAGACGCGATTTTCAGATTTTTCTCGTTCGAATTCCGTGTATAATATTACCGCCTCAAGTTCTACTCGCAGGAATCGTATTCCTAGACTCGAGGGGATCGAAAGTAGTAGTGTTGTCTGTCTCTGTCTATCACTCGTGCAACACGGGAATTTTTCGAAAGTTTTCTAATTCGATCTGTTGATGTGATGAAAATTTGGAAGACCGATTCGAATTCGCCATAACGTCTATTCGAAAACGATTTCTTCACGTTTTTAATTTCATCCTCGAGACTTCACTAAAATCAATTAAAAAAAAAAAAAAATTCAAATTTCGAAATCGATAATTATTTTAGAACTTTTGAGGGAGGTTTTCATTTGTGAAATGAAAAAGCGGATAAGTAATTCTCGATTACGTTAAACGGCGAATTTAAATGAGTTTTCATAATTTTTATCGCACCAATAAGACCGAACACGGACCGGAGATAGAAAACGAATAAATTCCCATGTGGTGCGTGTAATAGACAGAGATAGAAAACGATCGCTTTCGATTTTCTTTGAGTTATTGTACGCGCCACTACTCCGTATTATTCTATACTACATTCGGAAGCGTCGAAACACCCCCTCAACAGAACGCTTGCAAAAAATATAATAATTTATAAAATAAGCTTCGGATTTCTTCAAAATATATTATATACTCGTATATTGTCCCTCTGGTTCTATTTCATATTCGATATCGTTTTTACGAAGATCGAAAATAGATAATTTGCTTTGAATAAATATTTCATATTTAATAAACGCATAGAACGTATAATAATTATTATTACAATGAATTCGTCATACGAAGAGCGTGCGAAACGTCCCCCGAGTTATAAAATCAAAACGCCTCCTCAAAAGAAATCCTGGTTACGCATTTGACTACATCTATACATATTTACACGTTTTCATTCTACATATTATTAAATGCGTTTCTGTTCTTTTATATACACCTGTACTTATATACACGCCAATGTGATCATTGTCATTCGTCATACGATGTTTTTTTTCCCGAATAATTCGTGTAAAAAAAGTTTTAGATTAAAATTCCTGTTCGAGTTTTCTGTTTCAGATTCCGAACGAAGTACGGGAGAACGTATTATTGGTTTTACTATTAGATGGTTTTTTTTTTTTTGTTCATATTCCTCGTCTCGTCATCAAAAGTTTCACAGCACATCTTATTAGATCGAAAATCGGACGCGAAAGACACTTAGAAAATATACGCGAAAGGCGCGGAAGAATTTTCCCAAGAAAACCAACGAAAACCATAAAGAAAAAAATGAAAAAATGTCAAATTTTTTCTCGCAAGTCATTTCCACGTGTATTTCTTCGACGAAACGAGTAGTTTTGAGTTTTTAACTTTGAAAATTGAATTACGGTTAACCTGACCGAATTGTATGGCGTACACAAATAATTTATTACGCATTTCAATTACATAATATCTGAAATAAAACCGAAAGATTTGGCTCGGTTGGTTTTTTTTTTTTTTTTAATAAACGTTGAAAATTTGAATTATTATTGTAATGCATAATACTAATTTGTTTGATTAATTTCAGTTACAGCGCGTAAAAGTTAAATATTTGCCTATATATTTCCAAGACCTGACAATTGAATTTATTTGCCGTTGTAAATTACCGACGATAATTTAAAAACATCATAAAACACAAGTCACATTATATATGATTTTTATATTCCTAACGAGAGTCAGTATTGCATTAAAAAAAAAAAAATTATTCAGTTGTTTACGCCACGTGGACGTGGCACAAGCTTCCGCATCGTGCATTTGAAACACTCAAAGACTAATATTTGTATTTCGATGAACATTTTGAACTACTATTATAGATAATATATGCAAGTATGCAACTCGACTGATCTTTATCCTCTGGGATATTAGCTATGTACGAGAAAACTCGTGTCAGCAAACATTTGTTTATTTTATAACTAACTTCGAGACGACGAGTCACTTATCAAACAACGTTCGGAAAATTAGTTTTAAATAATATGTATTAGGCGTGTAAACAAAATCACAGTTATTGCGTTATTATTGAAACAACGCGATTCATGCATTTATGTCTCATACTTAACACATAAGAAATACACATTCACATGGGAAAATACATATATAATTTGCAGGTGAAAACGGGAGGATATCATATTAGTCTCGCAATGAAATAGATAACAACAGTGAAAGTGCTTTGAAAACGTAGTCTACACGGGAGCAAATATATATTTGTCTAACGCGTATTTATCTTTCGAGATTGTTGCGCGAGAGTGCGATCGTTTTTACCATTGACTTGGGCAAATCGGCGGACAAGGCGCGTATCGAGGGTAATCGGTTGTCCGTTACTTTCCGGACGTCCCCCTCGACATTCGCCGTACAATTAAATGTCAAATGATTTATAAATTAGGCCCATTGGTGTATTTTACACCGAAAACGATTTAATTAAGATCATTTATAATGTAAGGGTCGTAAACGAGGTTGTTGTTTTTTTTTTTCAAATCCTCTAGAATGTTAATGTTTTGATAAAAGTTTCTATTTTATTTTTTTTCTGTTTGTTTGTTAATATTTATGTACTTCAATTAGTATACAAAGTTTATTGATCAAACTAAAGGCTGCATTTAATTTTAATTTTTGTATTAAATATTTTAAAAGCGCGCGCATTTATTTACCTTAGTAATGAGAAAATTGTTAGTGCCCATAAATCAACGCGGTTTTTCCGATGCTTTAATATTATATTTTAGTGTGCAGTTTTCATACCGGCGACGGCGTTTGAATGAGAAATAAAAATCCATTGTAAACAAAACGTTATCAACGTATGTTTTACGTTTGATAAATACGCTTTGTTCTATTATATTATTATGACAAGTAGTTCGATAATAATTACGGGCCAACGAGGTATTCCGTTTGGGCCGTAAAACATATTCGATAAAATTGTATATGTTGTAACTTTGTAAGAGACGACGAGGTAGGTTATTATTGGTACGAAAAAAGAAACGGAAAAAAAGTGACGCGCTTAATGCGTAATGCGACACGAATTGGAAAAATAATATCATACACAGTGGAGATTTCTTTTCGAAGAAGATTTAGAATGTTTTCGGGTTCAGTATAAACGATTAGTTATTACGTGCCATTAACAGATTCAATGCCAGTTACGTATCTGCCCGCGACTATTAAACCGTATTTGCACGCGATGTGTATTCATTGTTTGATTCTGTGTCGGTCACATGACTCTATCCAATAGCCGATGTTGTGCGAGTTACAAACTACCGATTAATAACTATTATGAAAATAATACCGATTTGATAAAAACAATTGGTTACGGCTATATTTGATATGAAAAAAAAAAAAAAAATGTTTTCAACAACAATACCAATAGCTTTAATTTACTCTTCTCAAGTGTCATTATGGCCGTAGTCACGAATCAGTGTGAACATACGAAAATAACTCGTCGATTAATTCGAAATGTTAAAACACGCGATAAAATAAAATGCTCGCGAATCGTGGAAATAAAAATCCGGCAAGACGTCCTTTGTCGTCGTATCGTTTTTTCGTTTTTCGTGTAAATCCGTAAGCAACGACAAATCATCGTATTCGAAAAACGATTCCGAGCCAAGAAGTCGGCGTAACATATTATTATGTACTCACAAGCCATAACACACATATTATTATAGGTATTGGATGAAGATTAAAAATAAATATTCGTGAAATATTTAAAAACCTCTATGTGTACGTATATGACACGAATTCACGTTGGATTTTCGCCCCGCAATTTTCAGACACAAGGTCACTCGTAATAATTATAAACGATTTTTCGAAAGAAATGTAATACATTTGGTTTCGATTTTTTATTTTCTCTGCGGAAAAGAAACCATCGCGAAAATCGAACAGTTCGAGACATTATTCTGTATTGTAAATGCAACTCATTGTGTTGATTTACCGTTTAAAAGCTCGACCAAGGAAAATATTAATAACCTACATATTTTCGCGTCGCACAATATGGAAAAATTGTAATACCTTTGCGAATAAATTTCATGATTCAAGAATTTTATTTCGAGTTGATTATAATATTTGAAATTTCAATGTTGTTATTATTATGTGATAGCCGATAGGTATTTAATTTTTACCTTTGGTATCGGTGTAGTCAGTATTTTAGATAACGAACGGAATTTTCCCGACCGCTCAACAAATTTAAATTGGTATTATTATCACCGATATTGTCCGTGGAAGGTATACCAAATTTAATACGTTTACACGCAGCGCGTTGATTTGGAGAAAAAAAATTAAGAAAAGGGATGCGATATTTTAAAAACAAGCAGCGTTCTTCAAGACTTCAGTCTCTCTAGTATTTCATGACATCAAACTACAATAACAAGTAAGTAACACATTCTTTTTTATCACGTGAAAACTATTTTAATAGTGGTTCATGACTTTATGAACTCATACTTTATATTTGTAATCGTTTTAGAATGATAATTTGATCGTATCTAGACAGACGTAAATTTGTTCTTGGTTTTAAAATGCCAACTATTATATAATTATAATTTTTTCCGTTTTGACGATAAAAAAACATTCAAATTATCTACTCAGATCTACTTTAACTTTCGAGTAATTTTTTAACAACGTAATTAAATTTGTCATGTATGATGATGTAGGTAGTCGACGAAGATGCGCAAACAAAAAGCCATGGCCGTTTTTAGTGTTCCGTTTCGAAAAATGCGAAAAGATAAATCATTTAAAAAGACAAGGGGTACTCCGTCCTCTCAAGTCAAGCACTTTGTAAATGTATTTCGTAAGTAGGTGTATTACATTGCTTTTATTAATTTATTTGTTGTTAATAACGTTAGTGACGAGCGAATGTACATATACCTGTAGGAATATAATAAAACGTAATCATATTTAGTCTAGTAAAGTAGTAACATCACGGGGTACCTGAGTAGAAAATTATTTGAAAATTCAAAATTTAATTTAAATCCAAGCGCACAAATATTTGTATTGTTTCATAAGAAGGGAATAACGATATTAAATAAAGCAATAGTTAATTTAGTTGATTTTACAAATGAAACGAAATAGTTTGAATAAAATATCAATTAATTGTGGAAATAATATATACTCGTTTTTTATAACTGTAAGTATACTGCATACACTGTACAGTGTACGTATGTATGACGACATGAATCAAATCATAACGTCTCATATTTTTATTTTAATATTCTTTTCTGGAATATATTATATAATTACGTGTTCATATTCGTGTAGGAAATTGTAAAACTGTAGTTTCGTTTTAACTCAAAATAATAAAACCTAGTTTTTATGGACAAAAAGAAAAAAAAAATTTATAATTATTGCGTACTTACACTGTGGCGAATTGCATATTGTCCTTTGTTTAATCATTATTTGGTTTTAGCTTTGATGTAACCACGACGGTACTTCATTTCGTTTTTGTTTTTATAATAAATACCACTATGTGACTGAAAATATAATAGCATTAACGTTACATTATATTTTAAAGTCTTTATAGAGCTAAAAATGACATATTTTATGAAAAAAGTATAAAACGTTTGTTTGAAAATGTCGTAGACCAATTTCACCATAAAATTTGTTTGAAATTTTAATGATTCCACAGCTAATAAGTACATATAATCATAAAAATTAATATTATGTGAAATTTGTGGAAACTGGGTTAGGTATGCTAAGAGATTCGCGTAGAATTAGTTTACGAGAGAGTAAAACGTTTCTATATCGATTGCTATTAGATTCTGGGAAGAGCGTATCGAGCGTACCGATATTAAAATGATGTTTTTTTTTTATGTATCTAAACAACGTGATGTAACCAGTCTTTTTTAGTAACGAAAGTGTGACTGAAGAAAATTGGAAATTTAAAATACAATTTTAAAAGACGACATACGATGGAACTTTTAGTTAGTTTTCTAACAAATTTCAGTCATTTTCGAGGAACGCATTGATTTTACTATGATGCATTTTTAAAAATAATTTTTGATGTGCCTGTCATCTTGGTTTCAACTAGAAGGTTTGATCCGATCGTCGACTTCGGGATGTTTACTGGTAACAAATTTTGTCTTATTATAGTTACGTAATTGTGGTTTACAACTAAATTTATAGTAAATTATGAAAGAGAACAATTCAATAATATCAACAAGCCTATTATAATATATCTCGTCCTACTTTTTGAAAATTTTTGAAAATTCACCGGGGGTTTTTGCAATTTATTTGATGAAAAGTGCAATTTCAACTTCAAAGAGTTAACAATAAACCACACGTCAAACCATATACCATATTCGAATCGTCAGTAAACATTGAATAATTAAAAGATTGAAATTATTAACATTTTATTTATGAGACCTAATTGTTGTTGAACTTTGTTAACTAAGATTTGCTGAAAATTATTTTTGGGATGCGATAAAATATACGAGGGAGCACTAATGTAGAGTTTAAACTTGCGAGAGAATATTACTTAAATCTGTTGGAAGTTTAGGAATTTTACTGTATACAAATGTTTTCAATGTACCCGGAAGTTATTCCTAAGTCGTATGGTTGGACATTGAAAACACTTATTATGCGGATTTCTTCAAATTAATTATCGCGAATATTATAATGTATATTATGAGAACGGAAAAAAAAAAATTTGAATTATGGTTTTTAAATTCACAGTGATTTCCTCATAACTTACCGTGACGACTTCATAAAATCACATGATGTACATAGTGGTTTATGGAGAATTTTTAGCATGGACATTACATTTTTATTTCATCGACAATCTTAAAGAACGTTTGTATAAAAAGAGAAAGAAAAAAAATATGTACTCGAATTGAATTTTCTGGTTTTCGACGTAAAAAGTGTGTTAAAAAAAAAAATAGCCGCCATTTGTGTGTAGTTGGGTAATAATTCAAAACAAACGAGTTCATACAAAATGCGAACAAAGCAAAATCTACCGAATCAGTAGAACTATTTATTATTTATAAATTGTATAATGATGCGCGGAACTTATCATTGTATTGCGTTTTCAAGAGATAAAATTCCAAACTACTTTACAAATTGTAATAAACGTTTTAAGTCGATTTGGAAATAAAAAAAAAATGTCATTACCGATATCGTTAGATTATTGCACGAGATTTTTAATAGGCAGGTAGGTAGTTTTACAAAGCCAAAACACATTGAATGGAAAAAAAATCGTAATTGTAAAACAAATGAATTCCCGAATCTGCTTGAATTTAAAATAAATTATGTTCGCGCAAAAATACCTAAAATATTTTCATGCCATGTTTATAATAATAACGTATTGTGCGTGATATTAATCTGCAGTAATGAAATAAAAAACACATTTGATGCACAATGGTATATTGCCGAATGGGTACAAGTGAGCGTCCGTCGATGGTCATCGAAATAAGAGAAGCCACGGATCGAATTGTTTGTTTTTATATTTTATATCAGAACAGTGTTCGGATGTTGTAGATCTATTAAAAACATAGTTAATTTAAAAGTATTGAAATTCCTAAAAAGCACTGGAAATCCTCGGAAGAGCTTTCAAATTATTCTAAGAAACTCGTGTAAAGTTCTTATTTCATTTAATATACACATTAGCATATGACGGTCACTGTTGTTCAGCGCCCAAGTTAAAAATCGTATGTTTTTAATCGATTCACTAGCCGATATTGTACTTGAAAAGGAAAAATTCGTCCCGTTGAGTTGTCGTCGACTCATGCGATTTCGCACCAACGCAAAACCGCCGTTATGGTAAAAACGCATTTAGTAGTTAAATAAAAAGAAAAAAAAGGACCAAAATCGTGACGTGTGATAAGACAAGAAACCGTAATTTGGTTTCGGCAATCTGACAGGTGTTGTCGTTTCACCATACCCCATTACAGCCGGGAGATTATTATGTGTTTGGGACGAAATACGCGTGTCCCGGTGGAATAAAATGTACCTGTGCTAACACGTATACATATTGGTGCCATCCGTGTTGTGTCGTATTTGACGTGTTTTCGTATCGGGTAATATTTTTTCTCGCCGCTTCGCTGCTCGTTATTATTATTATTATTATTATTATGTTTTTTTTTTTTCGATCACTTAAAAATATTATGAAAACGTGACTAATACACTTGAGTACGTCACGTAGATACGAAACCGTTTGTTTGAGAATTTTAATTTTTTCAAATTTCAAATAGCGATTTCTTGTTTTGAATTTAAAAGGCCAACGAAAAAAAATGAAAAAAAAAGCGCATCTAGAAACCGCAAAGGCGATTAGGCAGAGAGGATGGGAGGAAACAATTTTATCTCAGAGTCGTATTTTTTTTTTCTTTCCCGACGCCGCGCCGCCGCCGTCGCCACCGCCGTATTTCTCGTTCTCGTGGAAACTTTGAAAACTATAGTAGTTAGTAAACAACCGTTTTACGTGTTATTGGATTAGAAAACTGTTGGCGAGCGAAAATAATTTCCCAACAATAAATCGTATCTATACTCGATCAAAATCTCAGCCACGTTTTTGTTACCCATTAACAATTAGTTACACGTACCTATAGTAATCGACAACCAACGCGGCGATCAAACATATATATATATATATATATATATATGAGTACAAAAGTATAAGCCGTGCCCGCCCGTGTTCGTTGACCGAAAACACTTAAAAGTCTCATTATTCCGATTCGCACTGATCTCGACGACAATAATATGCACTTCGTTTCGTGCTAGTCTACCGCACGTCGAGTGTTACGATATAATAATAATATGTAATCTCGACTTAACGTACGCTGTTTTTCCTCGCCGGTCCTTCCGAGAAATAGTCTGCACGCACGGACCGGCTTGTTAAGAATCTGCATCTACTCGCGACCGGCGGCATCATTTTGATTAGGTTTCATTGAACGCGCGTAAATAATATAATAAACGATACCACGTACACGAGTATGTTTGTTGTGTCCATAATCTATGTACGAGGTAGATATTATAATATTAATTAAAATCAAAGAGAGTGTCTCTTTTCCGCGTTTGTTCTAGCCAATAATAATTACTTTTTTCTTAAATAATGTTTTTATGGTATATACAAGTAAAAAAAAAAAGCATAGATGGCTCTTTTGGTTTTTCGAATTTAAAAATCGGACTTAAAAAATATTGTTTGGCTCAAATTTCTAAATTCAGAATGTCCTAATAGTAGGCAAGTGAAATTATTTTAGACGAATAAACTATACGACCGTGTTTAATATCCAGATTAACTAAGAAAGAAATATACGAAGATAACATTAGTACATTTGCTAGTAGAAAAACAATTAGGTTTTTGTTTGCTTTTTTTCTGTGGGTGTGTTTTAGTTGTTTTAAACTTATATTTTATTTTGCTCTTTTTAGCTTTTCTAGATAACGATATTTTTGTGTTTTCAAACGTATTGAAAATACGCTCACGCACTAAAATGACTACGAATACTACGATTTCCGATAGTCACTCGCTATTTGTACTCCATATCCATTGGAATCTCAATCCCCAGAGTGGGCTATTTGGATTCCAGCAGATACCCTTTACCGATGTACATACATTTGTATACTAAGTGATTCAAACGATAAACTTGTATACAGAGTGTCGAAGTGCAAAAAGTATTTATTAATGAAAAGAAGCTGGCCAACAACACTCATGAAATTCTAATGAATTCATAGACACTTAATTTGTCGAAATGGGTCAATTAGTTGAATCTCTACGAGGGAACATACCTATACGTACACATAGATGATACACACATAATACTCGGGTATTATGTATTCGCCGGTATTCGGGTGAAAAGAAATCTGATATAGTAAATCGATTTCAAACTTTTTCACATATGATTATGGTTAATTATTAATAATGTTTAGTTATTATTTTATGAGTTTACGATTAAAGGAGCGATTACCTCTCTTCCCCGTAGACCCGTGTTTGGTTGCAATGGAAAGTTAAACCGTGAAATCACTTCGTCGTCGACGTAATATTTATAATATAATTACATTTATCATGTTAATTTGTATGTTGTTGAAATAAAATAAGACATCTTGGTCATTGCGTTAAAACAATCGCGACCTCACATTTATTAAATTAATGAACAACACATAACAACAATAAGGAAACGGAAAACATGCATAAATACGGTGTTCGGTTAGAAGATCGGGGAGTTCAATCTTGTTCCTCGTTGACAGTGTTATAAAACCCGAGTAGTCCGGAGGAAACAAGAAAAGGACCGGACCAGACCAAACCAGGCCAAGTACTAGTGTTTTCCATTTATTGTCGCTGTTCTGTTTAGTTTAAGTTTTACATCTGTGACTCGGCGCGAAAGCCGTCAAGATGGCAAAACTATTGTATCCCCATTTTTGAAGAGATTATAATGGAAAATATGTTTATTTATTTTAAACTAAAAAGTAAAACTCGAAATCTCGACTAACTTTATTCATTTCGAATGTGAAAGAAACATGGCGACATCGTCGAGAAAAGTGTTTCGAAATCAGACGCAGGGCGTGTATACAGCTGATTTCTTAGCCGTAAAAAAAAATGTGTTGGGCAAATGTTTTCTTCTTTTTAAAAATTACAAGCCCCGAATTTTCTTCAGGGACCGTAAGCAATATCGCTTATTTCACTTACCCGGCGATCGGGCTTTGGGCATAATGACGAACGTCGAATATTCAATCCTATCGTAATTCTAATAGACACAAACCAACGGGGGCTTAATTTTAGTTTCATTTTTTCCTAGTACCATTTATTCTCAACCGCTATGAGACTAAAAAGTCACAATGTAATCGAAACTAAAAAAAACGCAGTTTTTATCGTGGTCATCGACGGTTATTATACATTAAGCGAAGTTGATGTTTTAAAAAGTGGGTCTCGTCGTTGCACGAACGTGAAAAAAAAAATCAAAATCAAACTATACGTATTTTTATTCGAGCGCGATAGTCACGAACATTTCTCCCGCTCACCCATTTCGATTTTTCAACTTTTTCCAACGCCTATAGTTAGTGCTCAATTTCTGCCGATTCCTTCCATCACTTCCAGAATTCCTACTCAATCCCCACCCAAAGGTTTTTTATTTTTTCGGGGGCGGGGGTTGAATAGGAATTCCAGATGTGGCGGCAGGAATCGACAGGACTCGAGCACTAAACATAGACGTTGGAAAAAGTCGAATAATCAAAATGGGTGGGGGGGATGGAAATGTTGATTTTTAATTTTTTGGGGGTGGGGGTTGAATAGAAATTCCAGAAGTGGCGGCAGGAATCGAGCACTAAACATAGACGTTGGAAAAAGTCGAAAAAGTCGAAATGGGGTGGGGGGGGGGAATGTACGCGCGCCGTCTTGCGAAAATCGTAAATCGCACGGGTTCCGTGAAAAGGGACTCGGGGAAAATTTGATCTCGGGAAAAAAAAAAATATGGTCAAATTCGATCGAAACCGCGTTTTCATGAAAATCGGTCCGAACAACGCGCGATCTCCCCCCCCCCCCCCCCCCGGTCGCGTCGTACCCTGCGCCCGCGTTCCCTGCCGGCGATTGGGTCGTCGTTCGAGAGTGGGGATAGGAATAGGCGCGGCGGGGGAAGGGGAGAAATTCGCACCGCAGTCGTCGTCGTCGTCGACAGCAGCTCTCGGCCGGCAGTGTCGTGGTAGAGCCCACGCGCGATACACGTCTCGCCGACTCGGTCCGCATGTTTGCCGCCGCCGCCGCGATTTCCGTACGTCCGGCGCGCCGATAGTTCGTCGCCGAGATTCTCTTCGGACGCGTTTTTTTTTTTTTTTCATTGCTCCCGGACGCGTGTTTGATACGCTTCGCGCGCGAGATGGCCGCCGCAAAACCGTGAACGGTGGATATACACACGGCGACCGGACGGAACTCGAACACCATGAAGCGGCGCTGTTGTTGGTGGTGGTGCTGGTGGTGCTGGTGCACCGTAGTGGCTCCGTTCGTCATCGGTGAGTACGATTGTTTTTCTATATTTTTTTTTTTCGTTTCGTTTTTTCGCGTCGAGTTTTCACACCGAGCTTTTACACCGCGACACGAGTCTAGCCCCGGGTAGCTGATTTTATTTTGCGCCGCGTTCTACGGCGCGGCGGCGCCCTCGTTTCGCCGCCGCGACACGATTGAAATTATATTTTTCGTAATATAGGTTATTAAAAAAAAATTATTTTTCTACAGTCGTTGTAGCAAAACACGCGACTATGCGACATTTAAATTGCACGATCGCTGTCTGCGCGATAGTGTAGTGGTAGTGGTAGTGGTAGTGTTCTGTAGTTTTGTTAATTTGAAATCTAATGGATTTTTCGAACGATTTGAAATTCGGCGCATAGTGTTGTTGACGACAGTAAATACTTCTTTTCCGACCCATCGTCCTTATTTTACTTACTTTCGACGAACGCGGTATTTCGTATTATGATGTGAGGTTTTATTTTCACACGACCGCTATCTGAATTGCGTTCGGGATATTTTGAAATAGAAAGTGCGCACACGGCAACCACGTCGGTAAATATTTTAGAAAAATAACGTCAATATTATCTCTATAATCGTAAAAATAAAATAAGGGTTTCCGTCGTTTGTATAGGTAAATATTTAATTCATATATTGATTTTTAAATTCACTACACTCTCTTTAAAATCAATTCAGGCATAACTGTGATTCTATACTTTCTTGGTTACCCTAATGTAATGTAATTGCCAAATGGTTTTTTTTAAAATAATTTTCTAGCGATGCAGAGAACTATTTTTTAAATGTAAGATAATTATTATCTTTATTAATTAAAAATAGTACAATTGATGTGTGGCATAATTTTCCTTGAACTATTTACTGGCACAATTTAATGTTATTTGTATATATAAAAGACATACGCGTAAATCGTTGACTAATGAACTTAAACGTTATTCGAGATAACGGGAAAAATGCATCCATCCCTTTGTTATTGTTTTGATATCGATATTATGATATCACAATAGTATAGGAAATAAGCTTAGAAATTTGATTTAATCTGATAGTATACAATCTATCAGACTATTTTCACTACTAGACTTCTCTGGGCCGACTTCATCAAAAGATAATTATGTTTCTCAATTTAAATTATTATTAAAGTCCACGAATGCGCAACTTAATTGCACGGGTTAAATTTCGCGTAGATGCAAGTATATTTTATGATCAACGGATCGAGTTAATTGTATAAATTGAATGTTAATATCTCGAAATCATAATTTTTCATGAACAATTTTAATCGAAAAATAATTAACTGGAAATGTATTTTCACGAGGGCAAGTTTTCTCTTTGCCCCGTTATTTCTTTAACACGGTACTGGTATACTGTAGATCTTCGTGAGTAAATTTGATATAACTTTGTGGCCGTATGTATGTGGCCGTACTTATGCAGATTGCTGCGAGGCGTTGATTTTTTTTCATCTCTTAACTCCGCCCACGAAAGCGTACCCGCCACCGAAGGTGTAATTTATTTAATTCTAGGAGAAATAATTAAGCTATAATCGTTATATTTTAATCGACTCGAACTTGCCGGAATAAGTTAACAGTCGTTATGGTGGGGCGACGATGGTACCGCATGCTTACGCGTTATGTAACCTGTACGGTTGTGGCTGATATTTGCGCGTAAATTATTGTGGCATGTTCATTCCAGCGAGTATAAAACCGTCCCCTAAATAGATAAGATATTTTTCGAGGAAAAAAAAAGCGTAAAATCCATCACCTTATTGTTTTAAAAGTTACGACCTTTTTTTTTTATGTCTATTACGAAAATATTTCATAGTCTATGAAAATGTTTTTCACGAACCGTTTTATACCCCACATATTATATAATATAGGCGATAACTTTAAGCTGCAATATTTCCACAATTAATACGTTTTGACGATAATTTATAAGTAATTAATAGAAATAAATTAATCAATTTTCAGTTATTTTTCTCTCTCTCAATATTTTCATAATATTCGATATTGATTATTGATCAATGAATTATTCGATTGTAAAATATGAAAATTTAATTTACGTTATTTATTGATCTAACTTATTGTTGAGAGTGCAGGTATTTAAATATAAAGAAAACAATTCTATTTAAAATTCTGATTATTTTTGTTACATACTGAGATTACGACTAATCAATGCTAATTTTTATAATATCGGTTAAGTTTGATTAGTAACTGAATGAAAATTCACTCGCTTATACAGTCAATTAAGTAAAACGGATTACATATTATAGTATTCTCTCTCTACTTTCCTTTAAGTTTCGATTTGCACGGTTTTTTGATTTTTACTTATTAGATATTATGTGTAATGATAAGCATTATATATACTGCAGATATATCACATTTTCGGACTAATATTACATTCGGGGCAAGCATATGTATCGGGGCATGAGCACCAATCGGGGGATATCTCATTTTCGGACTAATATGACTTTCGGGGCAAGCATATGTATCGGGGCATGAGCACCAATCGGGGGATATCACATTTTTGGACTAATATGATTTTCGGGGCAAACATATGTTTCGGGCTAATGAATGTTTATAGGGGGATATTACATTTTCAGACTAATATTACTTTCGGGGCAAACATATGTTTCGGGGTATGAGCACCAATCGGGGGAACAGATTATTACTTTTCTTGTAGATTTTTAATTTTACATTTAACACGGTCTAATAGGAGATGAATTTCTGCATCTTTTGATATGCTTTTCAGTTCGATCGGATGATTGTGCACGTTTTTATCACCGTAAGTGCATCGGGTGTAGGCGTGTTCATAGTTTTGTGATGGAATTGCAATTTTTCGTTAGTAATTTTTGAATTAAAAACGAAATCTCTTCCATAATATTTAAATATTGAAAAAGTCGATAAACGTTAAAATAGAAACTATTGTTATGTAGTGTAAACATCTTTAAAAGTTCATAATTTTTTCATCCAAATTAATGTAGTTTTATTCTGAGTTTTTAATGTCGTCGTCAGAGAAAAATCATTTGACAATATTAACACATTCGATCAAATCAATCTCAATTGAATAAGCTTTATCTTTTCCATAACAAAAATTATAACTTTACAAAGCAGGTACCCATTTAAATTGATGACGAAGAAAATTGTATATTTATTATCATTGCAATGTGGCAATAATATAAAAGTCAAATAAAAACCGACAGAACGGCAGTGTAGATAGGCAATTTAGCGACATCCATGTTGTGTTTCACACTTTTGTATTATATAATATTATACCCAATCATTATTATTTGTATTGATATAATGCAATGAGAATAATATTATTGACATTAAACAACTTTGGATATTCAAACTATTTTATAAACGAGAGGGGAACATAATTATTCTTTAATATAAACTTACTGAAAAGAGAAATTTTTTCTATCAAAAGAGAAAGATTTAATAAAGATCTACATTTTTTTTTGTCCATAAGGTACATTATAGTAATTTTAATTTGATAGAATTCCGAATCATTTATATTGACATTTTACTTTGGGTATAGTTCAAATGTACATATAATATAATAATATAAAAATATTAGTGCGATATTATATAATAGCAGGAAAAGTGTACAGCACATTTTTATTGTATTGTACATTATAATATACGTATATACGTTATATTCAGTGTTCTGAAATCGAAAAGAATTTAAATATTTTAATAATTTGCCACGTGGTGCGTATAAAAATAACACGACTGAACAGAATTTGATTTACAAAAAATGGTATAAATTACACAGTACACGGTTGAAAGGTTAAACGTAGGATTTCAAATCGTTTTGTGGATTCGTAAGATTTACAAATAATAAGCTTTAGGTGAAATGTGAGTTTCATAATATTTTGAATTGATTTGAATTTTTTTTTTTTTGTGGAACACGCTCGATGCTTTACACGATAATCGTTTCGATAAATATTATAATATATATTTTACATTATTCTACACGAAAAAAGAAAAGCGTAATAAAAAAAATGTCAAAAAGATTAGAGGACAAGTTTATTTCTTTTTTTTAATTTCTGTTTTATATTATCATAAATATAATATGAATGGCATTTATTTTCAAGAATAAGTTTAATTTTGTCGTTAATATATTTTTGGTTTTTTATTTTAAATTAAAATTATTCTATTTAATCGAGCAAAGAAATCGAATAATTGTTGTGGCGTTTTGATAACATTGTATCGACATTTATAGACAACTAGAGAAAATTCGTGTAATTAAATTTGTTTAAATCTTCTTTGAAAATCATGAAATTTTTTATAACACGGATTTGTTTTTTATTTTAAATATAGTATTTCAAATAAAATCAACGGTTTTTATTCTTAGAAATCACGTAATAATTCAATTTGAAAATTAAATTAAACGTATACCTTCCGCTCAATTAATCAATTTTTCAATCACAATTTGTATAAAATTATATTAAACCGAACATAATGTTATTTTCATTTATTTTAGGTATTTGATGATAGAAATGTACATTCTTTCGCCCCAAACAATGTAAAGTAAATAATAAAGTGCCATAAATAGTGTAAATGTAATAACTATGATATAGTATTTTTGCTAAGAATTTATGCGAATAAGAAAATATTAGCGTATTTTCAAATGAATGATGCGGGACTAGGTACACGTAAACTTTTATAAACTTTATAAGGTAATACAAACTGAATATCGACTAGTGAATATAAAAACATATTTGCCCTTGTGCTATTTTTATGAATTATAAAAATCCCTTTGTCGATAAGTGAGTTTAGGGATCGTTTTCGTCCCAGCCTTCGATAAGGTATTAACATGTCGCGTAGCTTTTTTTTTTTATTATGGTTTAGCCCTGATATCTTATCTTTTGCTTATTCATACTGCTAACGACTTCCACGTATTTGCCCAATCGTTAAAAGACCTATTTGAGATTTTCGTCTTATCTGGCAATTTTTATCCGTATTCATCCAATACAATCAGAGTTCAAACTTCTAAGCGTTTTTCGCCGTGCCTCAGAAACATAAGAAAGTTTCTAAAACACATCAAACATAATAATATTTCACTAAATAACTATGCATTTGTGTAAAGTTCATAAACAAATACTTCTAAAAAGTAACCCTAAATTTAACCTTAAAGTTGACCGTATTTCACGGGGTATACACGTACGTTTTTAATTAATTAGTAATTTTAGTTTGACACACCTATTGTGTTAAATAGTTGAGTATTTTGTCGAGTGAGTTTAAGAGTTAAAAAAATCGAATTCGCAACCTCATAAAATACACTATAATAAGTACCTATTTAAACATTTTTCAGACAATTTAGCAGTTGCATTCGTGCTATTTATAAAAATGTTTATCGTACACAATGTAGATGAATATTTTTTAAAAATAAGCATACGATTTTTAAGTCCACGATACATATGAGAAAATGTGTAAAATACAATTTCGTTAAAATTTGTAGCTCACCGAGCGATAATTTATGTACGCGTATGACGATTGTCGATGCAATTTATTTCGTCTGAAAACAATACGTTCATCTCGCGAAGCTTTTGTGAAGTTAACTCGTTGTTTTAAATCAATCGATCTGAAAATAGAAAACGTAAATTCGACACTGCGAGTGTTATCGTTACAGAACGATACAATTCTACGAAACATTACTTATGTATAAAATATAAAAACGCGTAGTTATAAACATTTCATTTGAATTGCGTCGAAAAAAAAAAGGAAATGACGTCACTACTGAATCGCGCCCGCAGTTTATCGACGATAGGTATAAATTGCGTTACAATTAACAGTCGGATGTACGGAATAAAAAACGGTTTTGTTCTCATTTCTGTATTATTAGTGTACGCTATATGGGCATTATAAAATCGATTCTTCTTCAGCCAAACGATGTTATGCGATACGACATTCAATTTTCATCCAATCTGTTTCAGTGCATAAAATTATTGTGTAGAAAAAAAAATTAAAGTTATTTTCACTAAATACAATTTATAAATTTTACATTTATATACGTTTTCAGTAAACGAGTAAATCTTATTTAAATTATATAATTTTATTTTCATACAAGTAATTTAAATTCTATCAAATTAAAACTATAATATAACCAATGGTGGTTGGGGGGGGGGGGGGGTGAAGGGTGAAGCAAGAGAGATGGTGTCTCAACTAAAATTTTATTAGAGTTAATTATTGCTCGATAAGTATAATTTTTCTTAGCTCATCGATAACTGTTGGGTAATTTTTCTTTTTATTGTTTAATTCGATTTTATCGAATTTAACACGGAATAAAGCAAAGTAAAATGTAGTAAACGATAGCTGTAAAAACCTAGTTTGTTGTTTGCGATGATGAATTAAACGTAACTGTGTTCAGAATTCAAGAAAACAAACAAAACGAATCCGGTTGTGTTATTATGACGCCGCCGCCGCCATCAATACTATCTGGTAACACAATCGAAGACCCGGAAATTAGCACTATGAGATTGAAATCGATTCGAAAGGAAATCATTGACTGATCAGTCTTTGTCGTTTCGGTCTCGTTTGAGTCGTCGCCGGATATAGTCGTTTGAAATGGTTTGTTAATTTGTCCGTTTTTGCGCGCGCGTGCTGTTATTTATTTGATTGAGTCTAATAGATCGATTGAATTCGTTTGAAAAACGATAAATGTCTGTGATAAATTGTCAGATATCTAGTTGTCAGGGTGGATGCAACAGTAACAGAGTTTGCAACAAAACAACCGGTGTATTGTTGCAAACTACTCGCTTTCGACGATAGAAGTCTCGTGTGTCTTACCTCTCAAAGCCCGCCAACCTATTCCCACTTAGTCGTTTTATTATGTTAAAATCGTGCAATTATTCCAGTTTTAAGTCACCGAAAGAACTGACGTTATAAACGATGAATTTTTTTTTAAACTCCATTGTAATTTTTACTAAAATATGTTATTCGACTAAAAAAAAAAATTGAGCCAGAATCGTCACTAAGTACAAAATGCCACAATTGTCTGATATGATTATATAGTAAATTAATTAGTCGTTTTTTTTTTTTTTAAATATAAAATAAAACCAACTTGAACCGTATATTCTATTTGTACGGTTGTTTTGATAAATAAGTTATTTATCTAGGGGATGAATTTAAATGCAAATTGAATTTCTTTGTAAATGCTCTAAAATAATACTTTTCAAGTATAAAATTCGTATATGATAGGATTAATAGAAAAAAAAAAACAAAAACATAAAATCTAGTTTAATTAACATTTTTTAAAATGCATTTTAATCCGCGCCCTAGTAATGACATTACATTTTTCTGAGTAAAATTGATCTAATATAACAAAATAGGTATAAATAATTGCCTAGTAACGTTCTTGCTTATTTCAGATATTTAATAATAAGTTGTAATAATAACAAGTCATGTTGAGTAATGTTATGATAAGATTTTTTCTTTTTGAAATTTTCACCAAACAGCGTTTAGTTATTAATATTTTTTTTCGAGAAGGTTTTGTATTTTATTATTTAAAAGATTTTGACTCTTTGTATGCTAAATATTTAGATATTTTAAATTATCGAGGTTTCTTAGATTTTCCGATTACGTTAATAATGCATAATTTGTTGCTGTGCGAAAAATCTTGAAAATTTAATATAATAATATATTTTTTACTAAATCATGAAAACACTTATTCGCGACTTTTTTTATCGGTTAAAAAACAATGACAATTTTCAAATCACGCTGTTGTTGAAAACGATAACGTTTTAATTTTCAATCAATAAGACGTGAAATTGTTTTCAAGGTTCTCTCGAGTTATCCGTATACTAGTGCATCTGTGTATAATAGCGGAATAATCGTAATAGTTTTTACGAGCGTTTGAAAATCGAATTTTAACAAGGTAGACTATGTAAACAACAAATAACGATTTTTTTTTTTTTACCTTTTTAGCTAGGTACTTATTTTTTGGCGAAAGTTCGTTCTATCTACGTTTTATGTAATAACTACATATTAAAAATATTGACCATCTTTAGAAATCTGACCCAAACACGCTCTTTCGGTCTGAATCGTTTTTTCCTAAAGCAACGGTCCATTGATTTCAAATTGTAATAACAATTCACCGATATCAATCGCCCGTCTTCTGTATCTCACCCGATTTCGAGTCGTTGTTTATTTAATATATAGGGTTCGATTCCCGGAACGAAAATGGGGTCCGGATGAATTAATCATAAAAATCGGTGAAACGCGCGCGTCCAGTGATCAATAACTTACTCGTATATTCGTCAGTACTTATCATAGAACGCCGGAGTGTAAAATAATTTTAGTTTTTCAAAAAAAAAAAAAAAAAAGAAAAGTTTTGAGCCGAAATAAATTCTAAAAATTCGATTAAAAAATATCTCTATGAGCATTATGTATACATCTGGCCAGCACTATAGTGTTTTTTTTTTTGTAATAAGGGGCTTAAAGAATAAATGTTGACGGGGATACAAAATAATTCTGAATTCACGATAATGTAGACAATCCGAGAGACAAAAGTGATATTTACAACTTGTATTCCAGTAAAATAGTACGAGCGGACGGCACGTTTTTAAACTCTTCACCCGAGTTTTATTAACTTTCGTCGGCATTTGTCTTACAATCATATACAGTCGAGTCCAGCAGTTTGTTTTGCGTTTCATATTAAAAAAAAAGAGCCTCCGGGGAAAAAATGTTGTAAACATTGTTATTGAATCGTTCAATAAAGATTTTCGTTGTAATTTTGAGGTACAAGTTACTTTTTAATTTCATTTTTTAATGGATATTCGTAGCAAATGAAGTATGTAACAATAAAGGCCAGATTTTAAATGTCAAACAATATTATAACGACGGTTTAACAAAACGAGTTCAGACGTTAAATTTATTTGAGTTTTTCAAACGAGTTGACAATTTATTTGAAATTTTAAAAATAAATTTATAAAAAGGTAGATAAACAGAAAAAAAAGAAAAAAAAGCAACTCGTAGAAACCAATTAATGTCCGCGAAAGAAAGAAGGAAACCTATCGAAAGAAAAGCAACACTGTGCTGGACAGAAATCGTATTGTAGTTTATGTTACACAAGTATACTATACTCGACAGTGTTAAAAGATTAATTCTACGTCTAAACGATTTAAACGATCGCGACAGATCGATTATACAATAGGTTTTTCGATAGATATTCGTGAATACTAGGTGTAACGCCGCAATGTCTGTTTAAGGAGTATTTAAAATGTACGTCGTACGGAATTGTGTTATAATTTGACACGTGGGTATGACACGTCTTCACACTGACAACGCATTCTCGAGAGAAATATGTAATAATATAATAATGTTGCACAGTTAACAATATTAGTATTCGAAGAATTACTTTTGTATAGTATTTGTACTTTCAATGGTAATACGTCTCCTGTACATTTCAATAAAACGCGATACAAATAAATACGAATATCGTATAATACGTGTATAAATAGTTCGTAATAACGCGTCGTGACAAATAATCGCGCGAATTAGAGTTTCGTAAATATTTCGCGTGGCGTGCCGTTGGAAATATATTATACGTTATGATTTACCGAATAGTATTGAACTGTTTTAGTTTTTTTCATACTACGGTGGACCAACTGTAGGAACTGTACGAACCAACAAGGTTTTAACGAATCGACCCGTACAAGTGTTATGATATTGAAAAACGTAAAATTTACGGTTCGACATCGGTGACTTGCATCGTTTCTACGTCATATTCTCGCAGCCCCGTCGCGGATCGTAAGACGTTGCGATTACAAAACGCGTTTCGATTCTCCCCGGTTTGCGCGACCGCGTTTGTTTTAGATCGACAATCGTCGCAAAACGTTCTCCGACGTCGCGATTTATCTCGCGGCGGCGGCGGTGGCGTCGTCGAACTCTTCGGAAACATTGTGTTCGCGAGACGTCCTTCGCAGCGCGGTCGCCACGCGGCTAGCGAATCTATTCGTTCTCGTCTCGCCGACGTCGGCGATTTTAACTTTGAAAACTTAGAAAATGCTATCGTCCAACTGCCCGAAACGTCGTCGCCGTATAGTCGTCTCGATATCTCTAAATCCAAAAAAACACCGTCGAATGCTTTTCCCACGCGAAAAACCAACAGCCGTTCTGGAAAACTCAAACGATACTCGCGTTGAGCCGTGGCGAACGGTAACTTTTGATTTTCGATACGTCGTCGCGCGCGGCCCCGACGGCGATACCTGCCGCCCTTTTCGCTCAACGAGCAATCCGGCTCTGTATATTATATAATATGACCACACGGTCGCAGCGTGTAGTCGTTTCGGGTTACCTCTTGCGCGATACCGCGCGTTTGGTAATAATAATAAGAGCAACGTTATTTTGTCACTAACGCCAACGCGCTGAAGATGACAGCTATTACTTTTTGAAAATAACAATTTATGAGCGTTCGTCGATTTTATCCGCCGGCAAACTAAGCTTTTGATATTGGCTCGAGAGCCGGCGAGACGAGTTATAGTTTCGAAAACACACCTATGTAATATGTATCGACGTAATTACCGCGTCTATTGTATTTTTTCCACCTAAATTTGTAATTTAAAAAAAAAAAACAACTCATATTTTACGGTACCCCAGGGCCGCCGTCCTTGGGATTTGTGAGGCCCGGGGTGAACAAATTCGCGAGGCATCAGCAATTTAACGTTACAATTGTCATTATTAAATTATGGTGCTCTATTTTTTTCCCCGTTCAAATCGATCGTTAAAAAATGCAATCTACTAGCAATTAAATAATCGCGTTCTATTTATCATAATGTACAGTTTTCAAAACGTTTTTCATAAATACACGTATAACGAGAAATACAAAAAAAAAACAAGAGAAAGAAAGGAAATTATAAATGTTTTTATTATTTTTCTGTTTCGAAAAAATTATTCGACGTGGTGCAAACCAACAGCTTTTAGAAATAAGTAAAATGATTGTATAGTTACAAGACGATTAAAACGAACGCGATAAAATACGAATAATATTATAATATGGTTTTAACATTAATTGAAACAACGGTTGGACGTTTTACCGTTTAATTTTCTTTTGTTCGCACGTACAACGTTTGTACAATAAAAGTAAATTATTCATCTGGCCAGACGAAACACGAAACAAATATTCGGCGTTGAAATGGTATTTATTTTAATTTAAACACATTTTAAGCGCGAAAACATTACGCGTCTGTGAGCGCGGACGTTTTTTTTCTTTCTTTTTTTCATTCTGACCGAACGAGCAGCGAACGTTTCGGCGATCAATCGACTGTATTCCGACGGGTCGATCGGGTCGGCCAATAATCCGGTAGACAACAAGTGAGAATGGTGTATTAAACGATAACGGTGTCCACGACCTTTGTGTGCGTTTTCAAAAGTAGTTTTCACCGCGTTTATCCGGCGGCGCGCGCAGGGAAAATTATTATTTTACAAAACGCTTTCGTACCTGTACGTTTTATTGCTCGGACCCGAACCGTTTGAGTACAACGCATGTTTCTATTTTGTTCTATTCCATTTAATTGTGACCCGAAAGCGCGGGCCAAAATAACGTTTGTGCGACCGAAACGAAAAAATAATTTATTACACGCGTTACCCTAATAATAATAATAATAATATACCGAATAACGCGAAATCAAATTAAGTTTTCAATTGTCGACGCAATATTTTCGGTACTTCGACTGTTATCGAGGATAACGAGTTTTCTTAAATAAAATATATACCTATTAGACCAACTGGCGGGTCGTTAAGGTGTTGTTACTGCAGTCGATAAAAATCAAAACGTATGCGTCCACTTGATCGCGCCGTTAATGAAATCAATAAATAATACATCGTTCGGTACAGTTGTTTTCGGTTCGCTCGCGGACTTATTGCGTTAATCGAAATTCATTTTGAGTAGTATTTATTTATTTTTTATAAACCAGCTATTTAAACGCAGTGGGTTTTACTCGGTGAGCGTATTGACAATAGGCAATCAACGGGTTTTAATTACGATCCGAACATCGAGTAGTTTTAAAAGTCTATTCGATTCGTCTCACAATTAATTGCGAATTATTTAATTATTAAAAAATAAAATAAATATCACTCCCTTGCATTCACATAATATCATATTTTATTGATTGTGTAAACTTAAAAATTCGCGGAATCGATCGATTGTTGACAAAACGACGTAGGCGAGTTTGTGCATTTCACTAAACAAAACGACCGAACGATATAATAATAAAACATATTATTCAAATATTATACGTATTTTTGGGGACCTGTTCTATTCATCTTTCGTTTTATTAGTATTTTTCCCAAATCTCACAGCGCTCCTTTTGTGCGCGAATTTCGAATATTTTCACACACTCTCTAGTTCGGAAAATACACCTTTAACCATCATTTTACATCAATCTTCATGACTTTTTTCTATCGACTTGTTATTGAAATAATAATCAATCAATCATACTGCATAGCGCGCGCCGCTTCTATTCATGATTGTACTAAACTGAAATTATTTTTACATTTTCTTATAACGTTACACTATAGATGCGCGTACACTATTTTTACTTGATCCCGTCATATTTTCCATCGATATACACACCGTAACGTTTTTTCCATCTATATTTCATTATTTTGTCATATATAATTTGTTGTTATTGTGTGTTTGTTGTTTCGGGGCGAAAAAAATACAATATTCGGTACACGTACTCGGGGTCGTCGCGAACCCCGCCACGCGTATACAATTAAAAACGAAGCGGAAAAAACCAAAAACGCCACGACGAAACACGTCAAAAGTCATAAAAAAATATCGAAACATTTATCGCCCGGAGAAAATCGAATCGCGCGCGCTCGCGCGCTTTCCGGACGACAAAACGGGTATAAGCCAGTGTGACTTTTGTGACGCGGTTAATAATAATACGGCAACGACGTTTATGAACAGAGTGACTGAGCGATGGGTGCGCGTCGAACTAATTGATATTTCATACGTCGCGCGACGACGTCTGTAATATAATAATCCGTTTGATGGATGGATGCGTGACGCGCTCGTCGTCGCAAGTGGCGTTTCCGCGTTCGATGTTCGGCGTGCGACGTGAGGGGAGGGATTATTAGTAGAGATGACTTTTCGAAATCGTTTCGGTAACAACCGTATCGTAAAATAACGACAGTCGGATTTATCGAATTGTCCGAGTCCGCTATGATATTTCCGCTGAAACGCGAATCCGAGGAAAAACATCGCGTTCGCCCAGGGCATTCGTCGTCGCGCCCTCGGCGTCCTCGGCTCTCCGATCGCCGTATTGTGCATGAGTGCCGTTTATCTTCCGCGGGTCCGGTACTCGGCGTGCGCGCGATATGCTGTGCGATAAAATTCTAGTGAACAAACGGTGTGTTCACACACACACACTATGTGACGCGCGCGGCTCTTTGATCTGACCTGCCGCGCGCAGGTGGATATATTGAGGGTTGTGGAGGTGGGGGAGGAGACTTGGCCCCTTCGAATAGTTATCGAGCCCTCCTCTAATCGATTTTACGTTTCCACTTTTAAATACTTATTAAAAATACAGCGTAATGTCACGGTTCGTAGTAAAAACAGTAATATTAGTAATATTTTAGGGCCCGGACGCCGCCGTTGATTTTGACATTTTTTTTTTTTTTAACGTCTTTGCTCGGAACGATGTTGTTCTAGCTGACAATGTGTTCCAATGACATGTAGACAACGTTAATGATTAATTTTCATTTTGTCTTCCTTTGCGTTTTACGGCTTATTTACTCAAAGGGCATTTTTTGACATTTTAAAGCCATTTTTTCTTTGCGATTTCGCGTCATTTTTCACTAATCGAGAGAAAAAATTCTCGATTTTGCTAATTATTTATTTATTTTACCGTTCTCTTTCTGAATTATAATTATTATGTTAAAATTTTATTTCGGATTATAAATGCAACATTTTTTCTGGGCATCAGAGTTAGGGTCCTAAATAACATATAAAACGCTGAACATAATACAATCGATATAAATACGGAATACTGTGTAACCATTCGTTATTTTAAAACCATTTGGAAATTAAATTTTATTTTCGTCTACTTTTTGAACTTTATAGGGGGAAGTAGTGTATGTTAATTCGTGTCCGTTTAAATCGTAAGCTTTGGTTGAAAAAATCAAGCCCCCTCATAAAATTTGACCAAATCTCCGCCTACACGGTGCCCCTCGGTCGACGAAGAGTTTCAGTATAAAATCCGACCGAAAGTAATATTTTCAAAAACGTACTGAAAATGGTAACATAACACAATACGATTGTTATCGAATCGATGTCCACGACGACGTGACGAAATATTACAGTAATTATGCGCATAAAATAATATAATATATGTATTACGCGCTTAAATATAACGTGACATATCTTATCGTTTCGAGAATTGAACGTCTGCTCTGTGACGTTCCATTTGTATTTCACGATCCGGACGCGTCCGGCTAATGAAAATATCGGTTTCACCGACTGTACGTATACGCTTGCATATCGTAAACACGCCGAGTGCAGTGCGGTGAAACCAATCTGAGACGTTTCGCTCTCGTGACTCGTCGAGACGAAAATCCGTCTCGAAAGGAAATCCCATTCGATTCTGTCACAACATTATAATATCGTGGACATTTTATTAGACGCGCCCTGAGGCTCGCCCGAAACTGATAATTTCCTCGGCGATTCGGTCTCAAAGGCGTTTCAGTATTTGCGCCGTTTAAAAGATAGATCAAAAACGTATGCGAGTATTTTGAAAAACGCAAAATGTCTGTTCATTCATTATAATATAATAATAGTGCCAAAAAAAAACAACAAATAATATCTCAATTTAGATGGCAATTAAAATTTTTTGTTTTTCGTAAATTTATGGAAATTACTTCATTAAAGTTAACGGTTAAAGGCAAAACTTACTTTACGAGTTTTTTTTTTTTAAACTTGAAGCTAGTGTAAAAACTAGGTTTTGAGAACAATTAAAATTCATCAAAATTGAAATTAGCGTCTCGGGAAATTTTAAAAATAACAAAAGGAGTATCTAGTTTGTTTTCAACGAAACATAGAATAATGATTAATGAAGCAATTAATATTCAAAAAAAAGTTACCGGTAGGAAAACAATTTTAAAAACTTTGTAAATGTCTAGGTCAAATTTGATTTGATTTGTACAGAATTATCAAAGCGTAATAGATTCTTTCTATATTATTTACATACAAATCACCCGATCGATTCATTAAATTGTTTATTGTTCCCGAAAATATTTTTGGTTTTCGAAATTTTATAGGGCAAAGACGCAGCAGACGCAGCAGAATTAGTAAAACGTGTAATTTTCAAATTTTTTTCAATATTTTATCGTAGACGTGCAAAATAACGAGAGAAAAGAAACAATTATTGTCGTCGAGGTTTATCGCCTACATCGATAATAAAATAAATCGCGTTATTTGAACACTATAATAAACACTAAAAAAAAATAAAATCCACCGATATAGAAAATATATACATAATAATATATTATAGTGTATATAATATTGGTTGTGGTAAAATTTGATAAAATGTGAATACGAACAAAATGTGAACATGGCGAGTGTCGAAAAACGTCTAGGACATCTACCAATATACAATGCGTGATGTGAGTATTAAAAATTCGTCTTTATTATCTATACACTGTTGTGCACCTTATATACACGTTGTTAATCGTGACGTCCGCGTAATAGTTTTGTTTATTTATTTTTTAAAATCACGTAAAAATACGAAATTTAACTTAGTAGCTGTAGTGGATATAAGGATACAAATGGGGTCAATGGGAAGGTCCGGATTCCGGACTCGGTAGACTGCCGCTACCCGTAAATACGACAATACATATACTAGTATAAAAGTGCACTATAAATTGTCACGCGTTCAATAAAACTTTTTTACTTAATTAAAAAAAAAAAAAAAAACAAATAATGAGCCACCGGAAAACGTATAGCTTATTATAAATAAATACTCTTTCCTTTGAGGGAATATATTTTCGCGAGTAAAATTTTAAAACCATAATGAATAGTAAAACTAATATTATACTACGATCGCAGAAAAACAACGACGATAAAACTTTTTAAAAAATATTATTCGGCTTTCGTCCGTTTCTTGTGAAAATAATTGCACACTGACATATCTTAAACATATATCGTACAAACTGTTTAAGACTATCAAATTTGGTACCCACTTCATAATAGAAACTCTTTTTATTAGAGCTCGGCAGCTTATTTGTTTTATTATTAAAGTTGTATTTTTTTTTCAGCAAAAACTCGTTATTGTTGTTCTTATATAGTCGTTTCTTTCTTTTCTTTTTTTTTAATATTCTTTTTTTCTCTTTCTTTAATTAGTTTCCTGCTTACACTCGCGCGGATTTAGTTTCTCGGTACAAATAAATATGCGCAGTGCATAATATGGGCATTTTCTTGTTATTGTTTGTATTTACTTATTGCTTAAACGACGTGACGTTACATTATGTGTGCTAACATCGCGGGGCCGCCCGTAACTTTAATATTTTCTCAAAACGAGTTCTCGTTGTCATGCTAATTTTATTTTGTAATTAATTGCGCAATAATAAAATAAAACGCGAAATTTGTCGAGCACGATAAATAAATAATTAAATAATTTTCTTTTGAGTACGATAACGCCACGGTGGTGTAGTGGTAATACGATAAAATGCGAACAAATAATACACTTTCACAAACTCGACTTTTACAACTGTTACCCGTTTTAATTAATTACATCCGATCAATTAAAACATTATATTGTTGTTTGAAATATGTTCGTCGATAATTTTTACACAATCGCCGAAATCATCACGGTTCATTAATCCGGCTGTATGGAAACGTTCCGCCAGAAAAATAACGACCGCGCGATTATTATTATATCAATAATCGATAATAATAATAATAATTATTATTATGAAATCGTATATTCGCTCGACTCGATCGCGGTACCTACGCGCGTGCGCGCTCGCGGACATTTCGTTTCGGGAATGTTTATCAATTCACAAAGTCAAAATACTCTCATTCGTTTTATATTTTTTTTTTGAACACGACGCGAAAACTAAACATGTATTTATTATTGAATTTTATATCGGTTTACATTTCCCCCCCCCCTCCACGAACTCCTGACGAGTGTGTACATATCTATGTTGTACAGGGTTTTATAGGATAGTAAGACGAATGCAACGACTCTTGTTCTATTCAATATTTTCACTTTATACATAACGTATTGATAATATAGTTTCTTTTCAAAGACGATTTACGATAATTATTATTATCTTACAAACATTCCGAAAATTTTTTATGCGCCGATTCCGGCAAGATTAAATTGCGATTTCGATTTACGAGGGGTTATATAATATTATTATCGTATCGCATTACGCGTGCAAATAAAAACTAACTATAGTCGTGAAAACATTCGAAATTATTGAAATGTTCACGAAAATCAATAAGTCGTCTCTTAAATTTTTGTTTAAGGGAGGTACCAAAAATTATCTAAAAATCTGGTTAGCAAAATGGCCGTCTTGATAAAATATTATATTTTTAATTTAAAGAAAAGAAAAACTCAAAAATATCGGATAGAACGAGACGAGTCGTGTCGCATTTGTCAAATCATCCCGGAACACCCTGTACAATACGTTTTCATGACGAAAAACGACATGTACATTATACGTCGAACGGCATCGAAAGCTCGTTTTTGAATTCGATTACCAAATTGGATCGGTTTACAAAATAATAATAATAACGTACGCGTTTTTTTTTCCTTCACGGCTATCACCGTCATCGGTGTCCGCGTGTCACACGACACACATACTACGGTTGACTTATATGCAAAGTCATTATTATTATTATTGTCATTCCTCGCATACGCTATTATTTATTTTTTCTTCTTCTTTATGATAACTTAATGTAGCGAACCGAATTCACAATACAACATTATACACGGCAGTGGACCTGCACAGTTGACCATTAATCACATCGTTCCAAACGCGTATTATCCTGCGGTTTGTACGCCGCGCAAACCTCGCAAAGTGCGCGGCGTCAAAACTCACCGAATCCGCGTGATTTCTACGTCTACATTCTGCTCTTGCATTAACCTACCTGTCTCCCGCGTGATAGATTGATCACGCGCGCGCCGCGCGCTTACGTTTAAAAAATAAATAAATACCGCTGGGGCGGTGCCGCGGACGCTTTCTTTTGTGGTTTCTTTTCTTTTTTGAAATTTGAATATTTCTCACGTTAAACAATAACATGTTTTTAATTTCTCGACACTGCCGTTTTCCGTCGTTCGATCGAAAGAGACGAGCCGTGATCGGCCGAAGTCGCGTGACGTCACTGCGTCGGGTGTTGTCCGCGGTACAGGCGGCGGCGTCGTCGTAAAATAATAATAATATTATTGTTATTATCAATCCGTCGTCCCGGAGATTTCCGAAACGTCGAACGCGCCAGCACGTGGTAACTTGCCTACCGAGGAAGACTAAATTCGATTTTTTAGTTAAAAAAAGAAAAGAAAAGTGTGTCGCATCAAGTATATATTTTGAAATATGCGGTACGTTACAATAAATAAACGGCGATTCGAATTATTTCATGTTTTTACTTTTATTGAATTCGATTTTATAGGACTCGGTTTTCTCGGGACTCGGGAAGTTATCGCCGTGATCATCGGCAAACGTAAAAAAAAGAAAAGGAAAACACAAAAAACCCGTGAGAAAACGCGTAAATATTGAATTAACGGTCGCACCCGGGTCACAGATGTACGCAACGAGTCTCGGCCTCGTCGTGTTTACAACTCTAAACGCTCTTCGAACCAAACTACGTGACACGGTGGTTTTTGAAAATTCGCCTTACTTCGGAGACACCCGGAAAGCAAGCCAAGAGATACCGAGGCGATACGTTACCGATCCTTGATAAACACGAGCGGTACGCGAATAAATGAACTCGAGTACCTCTGATTTATACGACCGCGTGGTCAGACACTTGGCTCGGATCACTATATATTATTAAAACGCGAGAGGGATGTAGAAGCTGATGCGGCGTACGACGTGTCAGTTTGTTTGCGACACTTGCTTCGGACTACTTGCGTCTACCTGCGCGTTTCATTTAACCGAGCAAATTTAACGCAGTTTTTCCTTTCTTTTTTAACCTTGCCTAATAGACAGTGTATATACCTAAATGTATATATATATATTTAAATGTAGGCTGTGAATTTAATGCACTCTAAAACTTTAAGAAACGCATTTAAAATCTTCAAAAATGTAGTCCAAAACGCACTAAAATATGCACTAAAAATTCACTAGAAATTAAGATTTTGAAAAATTCTAAAACTACTGTCGTGTGTGATGGGTGAGAAAAATTCGTGTTTCATGTTTCATGTTTCATGCTCATGTTCAACTAAATTTTACGTAAATAGCAACGAATTATTCGACTTATTTAAGCTTGAAATATTTTAAAACAAGAATAATATTTGTAATGAATAAAAATATGACGTGTATACGTCGTACACTGTATAATATAATACTATACAATTAGTGAAAATCAAAAAAATATGCGTGTAAAATTGTTAGTTAATGAAAATTGATAAAAAATACAGTATAATGAACTGTAAAATGAAAAATTGAAATTGAAAACGGAAAGAAATGCAACATTTTAAAATCGAATTTGTTGTTTCGCAACTCTGATTTTGACATAAGAATGTTTTGTTTTATAATCGGCTAAAAAAAACAAAATTGCACTACAATTCCATAGCTCCGTATCTAGTATATTATGTATTTTTTCAATCGATGGTTTCGTATCATCCGAGCGCCGGAATCGTGTTTAAAATTTAAGCAGCCAAGTAACAAATAATATTGACTCGACTCGTTTCGACCAGACTCGAACTGATTATGATTCATTGTCACGCTGTGCGCAATAATACGTTTTGTATCGTTTCCATTTATGACAACACATTTATGTATTTGCTTTGTAACCGTTCTAGTGATCTCTATGTGGGAACGCGACGTTTATATTTTTCGCCCACTCGGCGCCGTTAAAGCCATGCCACGAGTAAATAACAATAACAACGGGGGAAAAAAAAAGAAAAGAAAAAGAAGAAAACAATAATAACAATAATAATAAAGAGAGTCAAAAAAACCAACCGAATTTCGGCGTTTACGCTGTTATTTATTTTGTATATCATTATTCATGGGAAAATGATTTCGACGGCTTAGCGTAATTAGTAACGTTTCGTTGCCGATAAACGGAACCGGAAAATGTTTTCAACTACTGTTGGAAGACAGGAACAATGACGAGGCGTATACTGGTGGGGTTGGCCTCCATGATTTTGAGGGTTTAGGACATTTCCGAAGGGCTAACTTCGGGACTTGAAAGTTTGCGCGGCGAGTCCTACGATGACTTGCGTTTCGAACGGTGGACTTTCGGATTTCTCCGCGAATCCTTCGGTACCGAAAACCGCAGTCGGTTAGTCGTCCACCTTTCGGTCTGGTTTTTACGGAAAAAACGAGGTCACTATTATTCGCGAAGTTATTAATCGCAAATTCTTGCAAACGATTCGCAAAACGTCGGCGAACGTCTGTGATTTTTCTGAGTTTAACTGAATAAAGTGCGATCGATATCGAGGCCATAGGGTCGCGTAAAATAGAATTTCATATCGTACGTTCCAGAGAGATTTAGTAGATTTAATTAACAGACTAAGGGACCACTCGTTATCGTTAAAATTTCAATTTTAAACAATCGAATCCGTATAGCTGGTAAATTACTGGGAATAACGTCGGAGGAGAGTTTGTAGATATTGTGCGTTTGTTTTCGTCCAACCTCACAGGCCGTTTTGAAGTGTCCGAGTTACATTGAAATACGTGTCGATTTTATTTACATCTCAAGTAGTGCGAGGAAGCTACGTTTCTTTTACGATATTTCGATTACCTATGCAATTTATTTAAAATATAAATGCACGTTGTTTTTTTTTTTTAGGGTAATAAATAAGCTAAAACTATGACGTTTACCGGAAATTAATTTCACTTTGTTTGTCCAGGAGTATCTGTATAAAAATTGGAAAATTTACATTGTTCTTCAAGGAAATTACAACAAATTTATGATCGAAATAACTCCTCGTGGAATCATTTTCGCAATACAACATGATTTACTCGCTTTTGGATTAAAACATTAAAAACATTTTCGTCTCTAAATTACGTAGTATTCAAAATGCAATTTTCATAAAAGTAAAACTCGGTCGAAGCGAATGAAGAGAAACGGATAATACCTAATACTTACATCGTTATCTCGGTACCCGTTGGCGATTTTTTTTTTAAAATTTATTCCTCGAGCTATAAAATTAATAATTTAATTGTAAGAAATTTATATCGCGACGAAACGAATATCGACTGCAGTTTTGTCGTTTAAAATTGAAATAAAGAGAATTCTTTCAAACGATACAATTTATGTTCACATTTATAAATCTATAATGTAAGTAAACGATAACAAGACGTTATTAGAGAGAAAACAGAAAACACGTCTGCATAACAGTATTAAATGGTATTTCTTCAGTATCGATATAAAAGCTATTTGTTTCGTTACTATAAACTAATGCACAACGTGATGTATTACTTATATTTTTTAAGTACTCAAAAGAAATGAGAATATTTTCCTTGGTATTTTCGTTGGAAAAAAATCGAAATACATTCGTCTACAATAGAGTTATTGTAAAATATGGGATTTTATGTTTAACGAGTCGACGATTTTTATTTCAGGTCCAGTAACCCGGGAATCTAATTCAGGCCGTCAAAATGTTTTTGTTCTAACTGTTTCTTTCGATACAGAATATTTGTTTATATTTTTTATCGATAGTTTTGACTTATTCAATCAAAACATGTCTATACTTACGGTATAATTATTTACTCAGTTTAACGTCTAAAATACAAGAGCAAATACACACGGGTGGTTTTTTTTTTATATTCATGAATCGCGCATTAAACGAAAAAACTAAAATCGAGTACAAGCAATTATTGTTGAATATGGAACGTGGGTTTTATTTTCATCGGTAAATAGTGCAATATGCATTTTATTCGCCATAGAACTATGAAAAATCAATTAGAGGAATCAAAAATGCACCCTTTTGTAATTAATTTTTATGTTTGAGAGTAGAAAAAAACCGCAGGGCAATAATTTCCCGTGAAAACGAACGTTTATGACCTGTAAAACTGTTAATAACATTTAAAAACCCGATTTCCATACTTTGAAAAGTTGATGTACATGCAATATGCAAATGCTCATAACGACATTACCGTTGTGGCCGGATTAATAAGTCAATTAATTTATTTTTCGTGATATTTAATCGAAGAAGACTACGCGAAACTTCGCGAAACTTCAATCAGAGCAAGTTCATCTTAAAGCGCATAGAAGGAAGGACTTTTCCCAGGCGGCTAAGACCAAGAGATCTCGGATTTTCGAGATCCTTTAGTTATCGGCACCTTCACAACATGGCGCGTGTGTGAATAAGTTTTTAAGTACATACTATTAGGTAAAGGTATCTTTAAAACGAATCTCTGCGCGATGGCTACTTTCAACTAGAGTTTCCTTCGGGTCGGATTTTATATCTACGTCGCACGCGCTGAGATTCGACTAATATTATATTATTAAAAGTTCAAAACGTATAAGATTTAATATCGATTATAGAATATTATTATCGTTATCGTTTTTCAATAAACTCGCACTGCTTTGAGTCCGAGTATCGCGTGACTAATTTTTTTATTATTTTCCTGAAGCAAAAAGCGCTTTGAAACCTAATAGATAAGAGTTCGAATTGCCTTTACTTTACTTTACTAACAATAATTATAAGTGTTTGTCATCCGAGGAAACAGTCTTCCGGTGATCACAGCAGAATAGAGCCATAGAAAATATAATTTTCAATTCGTGCGTAGGACTGTACGTTACATTATTTGGAGCTCAAGGTCGGTGCTGTAATTATAATTAATTAATAGTTATGTTGGCATTTTTAATAAATAAAAGAAAAAAATGAAAAAAGAAAAACTATTCAAGTGATATACTTTAATAAACGCTTTTGTATGAGCGTAACTCGAATATTTTTTCAAGGAGAGGAAACAATGTTTTATACAAGTTATGTAATATACATATTATCAACTTAAAACAATATTATCAGTGGGAAATCATGGAGTGAGGCAAGAAAGGTGATGACATCGACATTTTTGAAGTGATTAATGCTTGATAAGTATTGTTTTTAGATTACTGATAGTAAAAATGGTTTTTAAAAAAAAAAATATTGCACATCACTGAATAGAGTGAAATTAAATTTCAAAAAATAATAATCGTGAAACACATAGTTTGTCCGTCTATCACGATTAATTAGATGCATCCATGTTCCAAGTTCAATTTAATTAGTTTAATTAATAGACAAATGAATCTGGTTATTCTTATCACGTCGTCGTCTCATACCCGATGGGTGTGAATGAGGTGAAATCGATTTGAAATATTATCGTCAGCTTTCTGTAATCAGCCTTTTTCGTTTCAGTCTCGTTCGAATCGTCGTCGGGCACAGTCGTCCGAAATATGTCGTTTATTTGTTCATCGTTGCGTGCGCGTACCATATTTATTTATTTTTTAAAGCTTAACAGATTAATTTCGTTTTTTGTACGAACGCCGAACATCAACATTTTACTATGCTAAATAGATTGATTTAATTTATTTTAAGATCGTGAAACGTTAAATTGTCGTATTGGATTGATGGCGAAAGTCACGAAAGTCACAGTAGTTGTATTGTTGCGAGAAATCTCCAGAAAAATGTTTAAAATACCAAAAGGGCAAAAAATTCAACTACCATATCGGAAAAAAAAATGTCAAGTACCACGAGTACTCAGATATTATTTACACACGTACCTACGCGCAATACTACGAACTCGGCGTTTGTTTGAAGTCGTTTGAAACGGTTCGACATCGTTTCGGAGTGAAACCAGACGCTTTGCCGAGCTATCGCGAGACCGAAATCCCGCGTAGGAAAGTAATACGACCGGTACTCGTTGTAAGTACTCGAACGGTCACCAAATTGAGTTCGGCTCGTCGGGTTTTCCTCGGTAACTCGCCCGGTCTATCCGGGCCAACGGCTCGCACGATTGGAAATCTCGCCTTTTCGTTTTTATCGTTCGAGACCGAGTACCTACAGTCCCGAATTTCGTCGAACCCCGGCGGCATTTAAAATAAAAACCAAACGCGCGATTGTTTGTCCGTTTGTGTTTGTTTCGCGGGAAATCCTCGGGACGGCCGCGGTCCGAAAACCCGAACGGGTCGAAGTTTTCGAAACGGGAAAACTCGTTTCGGCTGCGCGCGCTATTATCGTTTCGAGATCGAGTTTCGGTAAACACAACACCGTTGTTGCACCTACAGAGCCGCCGGAAAACGTTTCCGGATCGCGTTCGTATCGAACGAACACTTCCGCACGGCGGCGTACGCGCGCGCACAACGCGCGCACATTGGAAACGAGTCCGCGCGAAACGAGTTTATTTGGATAATTGAATACAATACACGCGGATACGGCGCGGTTCAGTGAAACGGAAACCGACGCGAAAACGATTTTCCGTTCGCGAAAACTTTCGCGCGGAGCGTAACGATAATACGGCTCCATTGACGCGTGAAAATCGCCGAGATATCGGGCCGCGATATCGCGGTCCGCGGTGGCGGCGGCGGCGCGACTCGAAACGCCGTGTGCGAATTAACTTTCGTTCGTCGATAAGAATACGAGCGGCGCCGCCGCCGCCGCCGCAACATCGCACTCGTTATTTCGGTGCGCGCGCAAATTGCAACGCGACGTCATAAACCGCCGAATTTCGGTCTTCAATGGATACGAACCCGATTCGAGTAGCATTATGCCGCGATATCGCGACGACAATGGGCTCGGGTCGTAAAGGTCGCGGCGCGCTAGGAGCGTTTCGAGTTTGCAGAAATTATTTACTACGTCCTATCCGAATCGGACGGAGCTGTCGTCGTCGTATTGCGCGTACGCGCGCAGACGACCGATCGATGTTTACGCGATTCGATATTTATTTATTTTTCTAAACAATACGGTCGATTAGAAAGCGAGCATACAGAGAAACGAACTTGGACCGTAGCGACGATTAAACGTTAGAGAGAGACAGAGAAAAGTATATATGTATATATACTCAGTGTACATCGAATGCATCGCGATCGGCTCTCGTATTTTCATCTCGAGACGGCCAAAACACTTTACTCCTGTGACCTTACACGAAGACCGTGGATTCGGACTACGGTACTTCGCTGGACTCTGAGTACAATATTTCATCGTATTATAATATACTGGACTGTGGGGGAAGAGGTAATCTTTAGCGGTCGGTATTTAAATTATTTAAATTCGTAATTAATAATCACTCGGCGGGATCTCTCCGCCATCCAGCATAATAATACGCGAGTGTTAGAATTTCATGGTCAAACGTCGAATCGTAAAAACGGAATCGTTCACTTTAGCAGCCCGCACAGCACGGGTCCAACGTGTGACCCTTACCGCCGAATATCTAGATATTCGAGCTGTACCGACCGCCGCTGAATTTTACTCGACATCCATTGTGGCCGTGATAATTTAGTTACGCAACTAAAACGATAAAATATATACAGTAGGTATTATTAACCTGTTCGAGATATCATGACAATTGGATTCGTATTGAACTATTAATACTGTAAAGATACGGCAAACGATAACGGTAAAAGTTACGATTCGTTCGACTCCGGGTTACGGTTAGCGAGACATTCCGTCCTATGAAACTTTAGCGTTTCCATCGAAATAAATGAAACAAATAAAACGCGGCGTTCGACAATTGGTTGAACGTGCATGGGGCCGATCCGACGACAACGGTGTCGGGCGGTCAATCGAATAACGACCGGCTGACGAAGTAATCTACGGCGGCTACAAATAAGTGAAAAAATTCGATTTTTACAATCGAAGAGAACTTTTATCGGGTGAAAAAAAACCACTTAAAATCCCATCGTGATAGCGCACGTGTGGACCGAAGTTGACGAGATTTATTAGACGTATATATTCATACGTTTCACTAACAAATTTCGAAAATGTTCCGGTAACGAATCGTGTAGAACGATCAAAACGAATATATGAGTATGTACTCGAACCCTCCAAAGCCTAGAACAACCTATTCCGAGCACGTATTTTAAAAATTATCATCGTAAAAAGAAAAAGAGAAATTATCAAACCAGAATTCGATGATAACGTTTTTACGTACTTTGGATGCGAGCGCGGAGAATTGAAATTCCATTATGCAAATGACGATAATATTGTTAATACACTATTAATCTATGCATATAGTATTCAGCGATTCGTCGCTAAAGTTTTAGCTGTTTGGTTTTGCTATTGTTCGTGTCTACGTTTAATTTAAATATTTCGAGTTTCCGGTAATTTGAACTTTTTTATATTTCATACTCGAAGAATAAACTATATTTTCAACCCAGACCCCTTTGTAGATCACCGAGAGAACGACGTGCGTGTTTTTGGTCGTCGTCGACATCTTCTTCGTGTCCATTGACATCCAATATGATTGCCTACCTATAGTTGATTAGATATCATGTATAAAAATCAAGTGTTAAAAAATAAAATTCTAACGAAATCGAACACTTCGACGGTTTCAAATATAAGAAAGATTTGTCCTACGTCGTCTCAAAACACGGTTATGAACAAAGAAGTCAGAAAAAAGACCAAACAACGAGTTAGAGCGAATCTAATGTACGTACACCGCGCACACCAAGATTGAAATTCAAATTAAAGACGTATTCGTCGAACTGCGTAGATCTTCGAGAAGATTAATTTTTCCCTCGAGTCGATCAAAATATCTCGGATTCAATTATTTTCATCGTCGATGAATATCATTCTATCGGCTCGTTGAATGTGTGCGACCATAATATCACCGAAACAAAAGATCAGGAAGAAACACGGCGCAAAACGTTCGACACACATAAAAGCGACCGATTTAAAAAATATGGCTATGCGAAAACGAACGATGTATTGAAATGTCGTCCGCGTCGCTGCCGTTAACGCGGTAGGGTTGAAATTATATTGTCGTCGTAAAAGTATGCTTGGCGGGTGTTAAAAATCGCCCCTCTCCCCCGCGTTATCTCGGCCCGGATCCGCACCCGGCCCCGCGGCGTTCGCGATGATATTATTATCGCCCGTGTCGTATAGTAATTATTATTAATCCGCCAAGACGCGCCGCGGACACCGCGGAAAAGCCCTAAACACACTCGAATCGGCAATGCGCGCGGCGCGCGACTTTTAATCTGGTCACTTGTGTAAGTAAACTGTGAAGTCTAAGTGCTTTGTACCTACTCGTTGATACCTCGCGGCGACGAGACGACGGGGGCGAGCAGGCAGCGTCTATAACTCGGATTACGGCTACAAAACGGATTCTGTTAATGGAATACGCCGAAGACAATGGCCCGCGCGGTATTTTCCGTGAAAATCACACACAATACCGTAATGGCGCGGTATACAAATTCTGCGCTATGACGGCGGCAGTAATTAAAAATTATACACTTGACATTTTAGATTAATGACGCGTAATTAAGAACGTATAGAAGTACGTACACAGCTAGACGATGCCCGTGTTTACAATACGGATTCAAAATCGAAGTTTATTGACCCGGCCGTCATTTTTAAGGCATTAATTATTAAACACAAAGATTTTTCATACTTTGACAGCGCACGGCGAGTGGAGTGCCTATTGCACGTTTGCCTATAATGTGTAGGTACATATACATATATGTCGCGATAAAAGTACGAATGCTGGTGGATATTCAAAATAGTTTGTTCAAACATCAGTGTTTGTAAAACTCCGAAATTTAATTTTTGATCTATCATAAGTCGACAAATTTTAATCATTTTACTTTATTTAATAATACTTCGTATTTTCCACTAGTCGTGTAAAAATTATTTTTGTCATTTTTCAATTCGACAACACCGTTTAACACTTCGTAAAACCGTGTTTTACAATACTATCCGCGACAATATTATTGTAAAACGAATACTGCTCGTAAAATTACTTCCAATAGGCCTGGATATCAATTTATTAAATTAATTAAACCTGTCCCATAACGTCTTAAAGATTGAAATAACAAGACAACAAGACAAACTGTACGTACAACAAAAGGTTAGTAACTAATAATTATTGTACTTACGAACAACTTTTATCACTTACCTATTTTGATCGAATGTATAAGTGCGTGATTCAGGTCAACTGCCTTTATTATGATGCATATTACAGTCGTAAATTAAATCCAATATAAAACCTATATTATTAACTTTTTTAACACCAATAATACACTTTAATAATAATTATTTTTATTTCTCGTAAATTGACGTACAGTATTGTAATCATGTACAAAGCAAGGGGAAACAAATCAATCTCGGACTTTGACAAACACACTGGTTGTTTATCCTAGAAATTTACCAAAACTCGCTTGTAAAAGTCCGAATTACTAAAATCGTTCGGGGTTTGGCCAAACTATTTCGCGCGTGTCCTAGGTTTTATCGAAATCGATCGGTAAATGTCCGAAATTTATCTTTCGTTTTCATCTCTTGTTTTCATTCGAATATAACAAAACGTAACGATAATATTATTTACATGCCACGTTGTTTATTTTATTTCGAACGCGTTTCGAATTTTTCCACTTAATTCTATTGATTTCGAATGTACACGACTGCGTCGAGAAGGGGAAAGAAATCATCCCAAATCGCGTGTGAACGCCGTTCGATCAGTTCTCTCAGACGCACGTAATCGAGTAGGGTCGTTCTCCTTTTAAGTCTATGTTTTTGTAACGACAGAATAATAATGGGAAGAAAAAATAAAAATATCTCTGTTTAATAAAACTCGCATACTTTGATTTGGGGTTTTTTTTTTTCGTACAATGTAGTTTAAATAATTATATCTAGAAAAAAAAAAAAATGTAACCGACATTTTTCACGAAAGTTTTCATGTTTTGAATTATAAACGGAGCGAGGAACTTATTGGTTTTACCGTTTACGTGGATTTTTCTTTTTCTTTTTCTTTTTATTTCATCTCCGTACAGATTTTCGATTAGAAAATGAACTTTAAAAGTTTCATACGAACTTTCAAAAAGTGGAAATGTACACAGCAAGCAGTAATAGGAAACGATTTGGGCCACTGATTATTATAAAATATTTAGTACGGCTTGGAAATCGAAATCGCTATTTTAGAAACGCTTCATCGTCGACCTCGACTGAAATCGCGATTTTAGAAGCAGCTTCATCGCCGACGCGTCAACCGAAATCGCGGCCACTCTTCGGCGCGGTGCATGGAGATAACCGTGTTCTCGTATTTGCCCCGAAAAGTGGAAGGTCGAGTTATTGCGCGTTTTAAAAATGCAATTTTTCTTTTTTTCTTTTTTTTTTCCATACGATTTGAATCGAAACGATTGAATTCCGATTGTATCCGCGAGTTATATTTATACGATTTAATTAAATTTCCTATTGTACGAGTTAAAAATGCCAATTATTGTTTAATTTCAAACGGTGCCTCGCGCAGCAGGTATTAAATCTCTCCGTCACTGGGAATATACATGGCTTCGATTCGCTGTGTAACGAATACTTAATTTAATAATATAAATTCATCAAAAATAACGATTACGCGCGCGGAATTCCATGGAAATTAAAATTTTCGTGCGATTAGAAATCGTAGAAATATCTACGCGCCGTGCAATAATCGTCCACAGGTTAAAAACATGCACGTCGATTTTTACGTAACGGAAAAATTCGTTTTCCATCGATTTTCCAGAAACCTCCTTTGGCAAATACAAATCGTACGGCGGCGGCGTGTGTATAAAAATGACGTGAAAACGATTCCCGGGCTTACGCGTTACCAGATAAAAGTGCTGTGATATTGCACAGCTACAAATAATAGAATAAATTCGAAGTCGAATCCACACACAAAGCATACAATATTTTAATGTAAGTACACAGAGATACGAGTATTCGTACCTCTCAGCGTTTTATCAAAGCCGTAAATAAATATGAAAAAAAAATAAAATAAAAATAGTTTTATAATATTCAATATATTCTCTTGGAAAACCGAGATAACTTATATAAATTTCAATAAATCGATAAACTTATGCGCGCGTATAAAAAGAAACTACAACGTTGGTTAGCGCCGCGGCGGGGCGAGCCAAGTAAATACGAGTATTCGACACTCGATTTGTTTATCGCGTCTGTACGTTTCTCGTTTTATTATATTATGAAAATTATTAATTTTCCGTTTGAATCGTTTTAAACGCTGCGTTCGTATTTTGAAGAGAGAGAGAAAAAAACACTCATCGTGATCATGAAAAATAATAATATTATAAATCAATATACAGCGTCGAACGTAAATGAGTTTAAGAGTTATACGTACGTAGTTAAGTCGATTTCAATTTTTCAATTTCATTTTTATCGCCTTAATTTCTATTTGTTGATTATTGTTTGGGTAAATAACGAGTTACTTTTATCGTTAAAGCTAAGCGAATTTATAAATAATAAACGTATTCAAAAGCGTATGCATAAAATGAAATAGAAAATTTTTTTAAAATTTTTTTCCGTTATCGTCAGAATTTATGTGTAAAAAAATAACGTATTTTTCATTTATAAAATAATAATAATGCATGCTTAATCAATAATTATGAAATATTCATTGCTTGCGTTTTATGGTTTGTTATTATCAACTATCTATTTGATTTATATATATACTCGTAGAATAGAAAATACCTTAATTTATTAAGTTAATTGTTGGTTTCAATTTAACATTAATTTAATCGAGTAAAAAAATTACCATTTTCCTAAAACATTTTTTAATCGTTTCCATTTACTTGATTAACCGAGTAAGAAAATATAATTATTAAGTAAGAATACATTTTTTTTTTTATTCTTCACAAATAATATAATATAATCTTTCAAATTAGTCATCACAATGCTACGATGATAGTTTTAAATTGGAATTACATTTTTCCCGTTATTATTATTTTTTTTTTTAATTTTACGAATGAACGTAACGAATGAATTATAAATAGTACCCGTCGCCTACTATCTTGTTGATACATTTTTGAAACGTTAAACTCAGCTTTTGGTTTTTGGTAAATTAACAGTATTGATCCAACACGCTACTGTTTTGGTTTCATAGACCCCCGGACTACTAAAATTAGAGGGTAGTTTATAATTACAGTGTTATGGTTAAATTTTAAAGTAATGAAACATCGCCTATGACGATAACCGCATAAACAGAGGGAGAGAAAGAGAGAGAGAGAGGCGTATTTAGGAATTTTCAAAATAAATCTTCGAATTCGTAATTGATACGACACATTTGTTCAAACTAAAAGTCGATAAATCATCACCGAATTCGTAAAATTTTACGAAAGTTATTTTGTGTTGTTTTATAAATATTTGAAAGTCGAAATTCTGAAGTTTATTGACATAACAAAACAGCGAATCGTTAATTTGCATTTGAATTACCGAGAAATACTTATTGTTGTATATTTAGCATATTTTCTTTTGATTGCTTCCGCTGTTTAATTTCAATTATTCCGAAGACGTTGCCCCTCGAAGGAGTTTTCAACGAAATCATTGCCGTTTTCGGATTTCTATTTTACACCGATACAATGTTCAACCGATGATTTCAGTGTTCCCCATGCACACGCGACTATAATAATATCCGGTCACTTTTTATTTATTATTTTTAATATTAAATACTGCTCGGCGTTTTATTTATGCTGGTTGTGAATACACATTATACGCGTAATATTATGTTTAAACTACTCCGTCTCGAGTTACACGTTCGCTAAAAAGTTATAGCATTTCAACTGTAAGTAAACCTTTAAGAATTTCAATGTGATGTAATATTTCATATGAGAATGTTTTTTGTTTTTTTTTCGCGTCCGCCGGTACATTTTAGTGAGTCTTACTAAATTGTAACTTTTATTCAACGCAAGTTCTTAGAAATATATTTATTTTTTTTTAATAAGAATACTCGTTCATAACTTTTGTTCATAACTCTCACAAAATAGGGAGGTGTCTACCAAATACAAAGTTTCGTTGGATATCAAATAGTAATTCATTCATCGTAACGATTAATTACATTTTAATTATTAACAAATATTATCGTTTCGAACGTGTTTTTTTAGAATTTTTCGATTTATAAACATTTATAAACGATCAGTAAATTAAATTACGATGCATTCGAAAATCCGTTTTAACATTTGTATACCTATAATATGACAGTGGCCAAGATATTTCTCTAATTATTGGATTATAAATTAGCCGCAATGATGTTTACAAAAGTAATACCATCAAACAGAACGTGATAATAATTAGAAACGAAAATATATATATTATTATCGTATAAACCAAATAGTAAATAACGTTATAAAAATAGTGAATTCGCACGGCGTACCTATTACGTGTACTCGATGTTTATATCACCTGCCGGATAGTAAGAAATTATAATAAAAACTATGACAATCGTCGTCTCGCCGTCAAATAGACCATACGTATAAATAATAAAAAAAAAATCTCATTGTGTAATTTATTTTTATTCTAACGATTTATTTCAAGCGCGCGTTTGTTTTCGAATGTTTTCATTGAATTATACTCGTGTTTCCAGTACCTTAACTATATCGTCTCGTATAATATATTATAATTTAATCAATATAATATGATAATAATTATAATGTGTTTGACGAGTAAACTCGAAATCGCGAATATTATACAAATACATGTTTTTATGTGCGAGACATACGGGCATGAAACGTTAAGGACGCGCGGGATTCGGTATGTGGACCAAGATTGCATTGCATAAACGGGGATTAAAGAGACTCGCAGCAGGGAAAGACAAACGTCGAGGATCCAAAGGATCTGTAATGACTAGTAAAAGAAGACGAAGGATAAGGAGAAAATATGAATAGAAAATTATGTTTGTACAGCGCTGCAGTGTGTATTTCGGTATAATGCGTATAGAGCGGCATAATCATAATAATAATAATATCTGTTTTCATTTAACGTTTTCGAACGCATTGAATACATGAATTTTAATAGAAGAATTAAAGATTTATATATTGCAGAGATGGGTTTTTATAAATTACGCCCATTACATAATAAAAACCGGATTATTAATCCAACGGCGTGCGTGGGTATAGTTTGTTTTGTAATATTATATAATCAGTAAAGGATCCAGGGGCTGTCCGAGGGGAAGGGGATAGATTAAAAAAAAATGAAAATACCTTTTCACTCGTCGAACGTTGAGTTCGGAGTTAATTGTTTTTCTACGTTATTTCTTTTGCAATAATTTCTAATCGGACGTATGGCGTGGTATGCTGTTGAGAATGATTAATCGTTTCGCCAAATGTCGTTTGTTCGACGCTACTGCCGATACACTAGTGTACCGTGTACAGCTAGAGAGCTCCTCTAACGAACATCTCTAGACGGCGGACACCTTCAAATAGCAATTTTTCGGGAACGTTTTCAATCGGAGAACGACGATTTTATTGCATCGTTTTAACTTTTGATTTCGACAATTTCGGAACGACCGTCCGAAGATACTACAGTACACTCCGTATACCGTTTGGAAATCAAAAATGTGAAGAGCCGAAGTTTTAGTTTGTCTCGTCTCACTCACATAATGAAGTCTCGTCTACAATCTTGAAAATGTCTCGACCCACGAAAATGTAGTTGTATCAATTTTCAAACAGTAAACATCGTATACAATTAAATAATTATAATATTATGTACCACCTGCACATTTACATTATTCCCCCCGATTATATATTATTATCGTCCTCCGAATTGAACCATCTCCAAATAGCGAACAAAATGTCGACAAAGTGCTCGTGCTGAGGTTTGACCTTTTATATTTATATAATAAAATATATGTCTGGCTCATAGTAATATCGATGGTACTATAATCAATATTGAAATATCAAACTTACGTTAAGAATAAAAAAAAAAAAAAAGAGAAAAAAAGAAAAGAACTCAGCTCGAGGGCTGGGATCAATCGTCTCTAGCGTCATCCGCCGGCTCTCTCTCGTGCGTTTTTTTTAAAAACATTACGGGATATTAGTCCGTGAAAAGCAATAGTGATAATATTGTTAAACGACACTAGCTCGACGATCTATTGCGACCAGCGAAACGTCATTTGAAATATAAACACGACCGTGTTGTATGATTAAAATATAATACGCTGCGTTCGACGGCGCGAAACAGACGAATGGGGCGCGTGAACACGACATTCGGGGACGATTTTTACAATTTCCGTTTCCGCCGCGGAATTCATCTCGCCGAGCCATTATCGGCCTCGGTCGGGCGGGAGAACGTATAACGCGTCTCCTGAAAAACAAAACAATCCCCGTCGTCGTCCGCCGTGTTTCTACACAAGTCATTGAATAAAACCGTTTTTTTTTTTTATTTTTCGTCGCATACGAGCTGATAAATAATCACGTCAATATCGGAGGTGAATTTTCCTTCGCGGATTTCAAAACGACGGGCGCAATTCGAGTAAGAGAATCGGAGGTGCTAGATTCATGATGTGGTCGCGGACGTCTACGCCCTTTCCTTTCCCACTTAACGTTTTCCACGGGGACTTTTGGATAAAACTGTGTGAAAACGAGAGCAAACCGTGCCTTTTTATTTTTCTTTACGGACTTCAATAGCCAATGAAAATTCACATTTTAACGTTTATACATTATATACATATATATCTATATAAAACTCGAACAAAACTACAAGTGTACGGAAATTTAGCAACAACGAATCGATTACATTTTAGAATTCCCTTACCCTCCAGACAGCGTAGGTAACACACATGATTTTTATCATAATTTTGCTCCAAGCGCTGTGGTTACTTAATACGTGATACCTAATATTATCGAGTGCTCAGAGGTGGACTCTGGGAGAGATTCGCAACATCTGCAGTTGACCCACAGTTTTGTTTTTCAACACAATGCAATAACATAAGACGGTTTTTATTCGAAGACGATTATTATCGGCAACAATCATTTAAAAATCGAAAACGACGAGCCTTTCTCAGACCGTAATCCAATACATAATATTGTTTCGTTACACAGAAAGATAACTACTAATTTTTTAATCACATATTATGACATTACGTTTGAGGGTTAATTTTCTTTTGAACGTGCATTTTTTTTAAAATTAATTCGTCGACTGACTCGTCGTGATTAATATCACATGGGCGCAATAATCACGGACGGTTTGGGAAAAACTAAAAAAAAACCTAACATTTACTTTGACAATAATCTAATAACATGCTGCCTAATAACCACGCGCGCGGTTACGATAACAACACGTTTTACCCATTGGTTCGTCGACTATAATAATAATAATAATAATTATTATTATGTTTTCGCGTCTGTATTTCAAACGCACGTTTGTTTGTGCGGCGAATTAATTATACCGATCCGAAATAAAGCGAATCGCGTGGGAGACGGTCGGCTTTGTAATGCGTATACGCACCGCAGTCGATCGGCGGCACCGCACTGTGCCGGGCCGGCCCTGCCGAACCGGAACCCCGGGCGCGCCTCCGCGAGCACCAGACATTATTGCGGATACGCGCGTCGAATAACATTTAGAAATTTAGAAATTTAAATATTCAAGGAACCGATCGGTTATTCGAAATAATCCCGGGCCCCGAGCGGGAATATTTCGGGGCGCGTGCGAGCGAGGGGCAACGGACGAGGATGGGGTCGTGATTCATCGACTCGTCGTCGTCGGGACGAGAGACAGAGAGACCGCGCGTAAACAATATAATAATAATCTCGTGTGATACGGCGTGCCGCCCGTGAGTATTATTCATTCGGGGCTTTTCCTTGGCCCGGTCTCGTCGTCGGCCGAGACGACGATCGCACACGTCAGAAACCGCTCCGAAGGCTACAAAAGCCAAAGTTGCGGCCGCGTAAAAAGTTACGTTTCGCACGCACGCGCGCGCGAACGAAGGCCGCGCGACGTACACCGAACAAAACTCGTCGTAGGTATAATCTGATTAACATATTCATCAGCGATGTACCGTAACTCGATTAATACCGCCCAGTACCCCCCCCCCCCCTCCCCCCAGCGCCGACCCCGTCCGAGGAGAATAATAAACAACGTACACAAACCGCGTAAAGCCCGTCGTAACTTTCCGGCGCCGCGGCGGTCGAAAACGATAATAATTTAAGTCGCGCCAAAAACGGAAGATATCGCGTAAAACATATCGGCCGGCCGGTCGGCGAAGAATATTCCTCTCTTTGGACGGCGGCGGCGGCGGCGACGGCGGCGGTTTCTTTTGCTCATTTGCATCCAAATTGTTAAAACCATTAACGCGGCGTTGTGCGAGCGCAAAACTCTTAAACATTATAATGGCATTCGGAAAATAATAATAATGTGTGCTATATGCACAGCGCGATATACTTATTTACACTAGCTCGCTTACACACACTCGTACACAAGCACGCATAATACTTACACAAACGCGCACCACACGCACGCATGTACGCACACACGGCGCACACGTACGCACTCTCGTTATTTATACAAATTTTGTTTGTGTCTGTCGGCGCCATCATTGTCCCGTGAGTGTTAATATGTCCCCGCAGCACACACGCGCATTATACACACATAATATTATTATAATAACCCACCGGCCGAGGGAGAGAGAAATTATTTACCGTCGCGTCTGACTCTGACACTTTCCGTTCCGCCGAGTGCATAAATATTTGATGTCCTATCGACGGGCGCGCGTGAACGTGTCACGAAACGTCATTCGTTTTTTTTCTCTCTCCTATCGCGCGTCGATAGTACAGGTACGTACGTATTTATTAAGATAAACAACGACGCGCGCGAAAACATCGCCCGTAGCCCAGGCGGAAACGTGTCCCATTTTCACCAAAGTCGTGGAAAGATCCGCGAGCGAATTTCTTTTCTTTTCTTTTTTATCGTCTCTCTCTCGGAACTCGCCGAGTACTCTATACCTTGTGCGCGCACACAAAGTGTTTTCGATATCGAACAGTCGTGTTTGTTTATCAATCAATTATTTTCTCGCAATCAAAACAATTATACCGCCAGCCGTTTGTGACAATGGTATTTACAAAAGTACGAGTTCTAAAAGTTGGACGAGATTAAAATCAATCGAGCTCGAAGTTTTATAAACATTGAATTCGCTACACTCCAAAGTAACTCGATTCGTGTCGCAAGATGTAATTTTAATTTTTAGACCCGCGCAGGTGTTTCGAATAGAAATTATTTTTCCAAGTATGCAATTTCGTATACAGTTTGAAAATTAAATTTTACAGTTTTTCGTCTTTACATTGCGCGCGGAATTAATTTGATTTCAATCTGTTCCGCGTTTTGGCCGCGAACATTTCAAAAGCGCAAAACTTTAACATTTTTAGAAATATCACTCGCTAAAAAATTTATAATCCGTTTCGATTTGATTTATTTACAATGAATTATTTCCATCATTTCTGCCAAGTATCTATTGTAGACACGAGTAAATCACATTTCCCGCGAGACTTATGTTCTCGCCTGCAGATCTGCCAATATCGTTTGATTTGTAGCCATACGGAGTATACTACAACAACTGTTCCGCGACGTTAGACCACACGACACCGACGAATTGTTATTATTGTTATTATTGTTATTTTTTTGTTTTCATTAATATTGATGATTGCGTTTCGGTTGGATTGGAATAAATCGGTGTCCAACGGCAACGGAACGAAAGAAAAGTTTTGACTCGCAGTGTTCGTACGTAAGTAAACACACGTCGAAAGTCTCGGGTTTACTTCGAGAGAAAATTTAATTTATGTGCGAACAATGAAATTTTCGCGAATAAAACGCACGTCTCGTGCTACACTATCGTTGTTGAGAACATTATTTCGGTCTCGACAGAACTACGTACTACGGGTACGAGACGGAAAAAATTCGAACGAGACAAGGCCGTGATCGAGTAACGAGCGAGTATTGCTCACGTCACCGCCTCGCCGACAACGCGCTGTATTGTTGTTTTCGATTCGGACGAAATGATAAATCACCGCTTTCGAAAAGCGGCGCGTACCTCGTACGCCGTTCGGTCTCCTCGAGCGTTTAAATCTCGTAATATTTTCCGAACCGAAAGTGTTTATATCGACGGAAAATATAATAATCGAACGGCGGCGTTCGGACGAATCGATCGGCAAATCGCGCCCCGCGAGAACGAAAACAAACAAAAAAATGGTTGTGATACAGGTGACGGGTGATTGATGTCGGTGAATTTTGAAATTTGAAATTTCAGACCAATATTGCTCTCGATAAAGGTCGGGTGGATCAATTTCTATGGTTTTTATAAGTCGTGGAACATATGATTCCTATGAATAGATGGGTTATAAATTTATAATGAAAAGGTTGTTCGTTTTTAATCACAACATAATTTGCAATTTTTTGCGTTTTGACCGAATTCGAAACATTCTAATTGTTATAAAAAAAAAAAAACGTGTGAATATTATGTATTTTCAATATATCTAAAGTAAAAACAATTGATGAGGGAATCTTGTATTAAATTTTCATGTGTTTAGATCAAGAAGGAAGTTTAAAAGTTTAAAATAAAGCCGTAATTAAACTTTAATCGATTAATGTTGTATACCGATGTGCCGTGAATTTTGCCGGTTTTTCGTAATTTTTAGACGGTTTTTCTCAAAATATAAGAAAACTGTTGGGAAACTAGAAAACTCACCTTCTCTTTAAAGTACCAACTTGATTCGATTTCCGACCAGAAACGTCCAGAGAAGTTTTTGATCAGATCTTCTGGTCGAAATCGTGTAAACAGACACACACACACATCGCGGTGGAAACCAATAGATTTAAAAGAAAAAAAAAAACGAAAAGTTTCACTCAGAATCTAAAAAACGAGGTCGTGTAACGATCGCCGTTTATTATTGTCACCAGTTACACGCCGCGGTCGGGTTAGGTTACCGAACCCGACCGGGTGACGAGCGGCAAACGGGCTCTATCTCATAAATATGTCAATATCGATATATATATACTGTTCAATATTTCTATGCAGCGACGAATCCTTTTCGCTACGCGGTACGCGTGTAGGATTCGAACGTTTTGAGAATAGTAAACAATACTAGACCGGATAGTTCTCCGAACGTCGTCAGAACGAAGACAACATTATACCAATTAAACGCTAAACGAAAACCTACCGTTCGGAGCCGACGTTAATCGAATTCAGATGACCGTCCGACGCCGTGTCGGGGACTCTACCACGGGGCGGAACGCTTATTTTAAAACGTAATGACTACTGATGGGGAGGTTTTTTTTTTTTTCAAATTTTACTCTCGTCGTCGTTGGATTTTCATCGAACACGTTGTAACACGTTTTATTTTATTTATTCCGTCTGATGGTGTTTGTAAACAAAAAAAAAAAAGTTTGGTTTCGAATAAACGAGCGATTCGTTGTTGTGAACTCTGATCGTGACGTAAATGCGACTACGCGTGTGGAGTCGACATAAAACAAATGCGACTACGCGTCCAAACGTTTTGACTTTTTTTTCTTTTAATAACGAGCGCAAACGTCTCCGGTAAAAATCGCCATGTTAAAACCGTACACTCGAACAATATAATATATTGTAAACCTTAATTGAATTTAATGATTTCAAATCGACGCTATGCTCAAATACCATAAAATCGAAATCAGATACGAACAAAAACGTTTTTTGATCAAACCGAGACGATTTTTTCAGTACTCGTGTTTGATAAATACACCGAGCATTACGTTACACACACACACACACACACACACACGCGCGCGCGCGCGCGAAAGAAAAAGAAAAACATAAATTATTAATTACCCACGTCGTCAGGGCGAGTATCATATGGAATATTTTAAAAGTCAGTTTTCGGTAGAAGCGTTCACCTTTATGTTAATGACGACGTTAATAATGTAATAGTACTCGTTTCCGATAGTACGGGGTACTGTTTCACCGACATGCTCACTAAATACCCATTATGGCTAAAAATTCAAACAACGCCGAGACAATTTTCACCACACACTAAGCCAACTAAATCACGTTACACGGTTGTATAATTACGACGTCAGACCCCGCGATTTCATCACTATTCCACAGTCATACTCGATTAAATACTATAACAAACTCCCGCGGGAACGATAAAGGCTGAAAACAGTATTTATTTTATTTTTTTCACGATGGCGTGTTAATAAGCCGTTTCGAAACACCCGCCGCGTTGCGCGCCGGCACTTTTAGTCATTTCTTTTTTTTTCTTTTTTGGTTTATCTCGGCGATAAATATTTTATGATTTAATATCCGTCGGATAACATCGAATATCGTTTACGACTGCGATAACGAGTCGAAACAATATCGTCAACGCGATTCGTCACTTTCGCCGCTAACACCGTAGGTAGGTTTATCTAATTCGTATAATACCCATCGATCCGCGCTGTCGAATAAACCGCTTAAGAAAACACCCCTGTCCGACTGTGACCGACGCATAATCGCGTTAAGCGGTACTTGCTTTTTTTTTCTCTCGCGACTCGGATCGCGATTTTATCAACTTTGACTTTTGCGCCGGGTCGTCAAGTTCTAAATATTTATTATTGGATTTTTCCGCGGTTCCGTTTGTGTATACCGTTAATCGTGAAAATAGTTTCGAAAGTCGACGCGGAGTGACTTATTATAAGCGAGGAAATTAGATTATTTCTCAAGAGGACTAACAAATTAAATGATTTTTAAACTTTTATAGTCCACGGGGTTCGATATCAATATGCTTCATTGGACGCATGAATTATAAACTTAAAAGGTATACTCGTCAAACTTTAAGTAGTTTAATGTGGAAAAAAAAAGAAGAAAAAAAAGAAGGGTTCTATTAGACGATTTATTAGACGAATTATCCAGACCGTTATCGAACGATTTTACTTAAAATTGTATTCATAATTTGCCTGGACGAACTCGAAATTATTACTTTTATACAATAAAAAGTACATCTAGTATTATGTTTAACAACTGCACAAACTGAACTAATTAAAATTTAAGTATACATTTTCGAATTTTAAATTGTAATTGCGCATATATATATATATATATACAATACTGTTAAGTGTTTCACTGTAGAAAATGCGATTATTTACGACATTATACTTTCTAAATCTAATTTTATATTTTTAAACCTTCGAGTTCATTTGTGCAATACAAATATTAATATTTAAAAATAGTCGTAACGATTATTTTTACTATGGTAGTTTATAAAAATGCAATACAAAACAATTAGCATAATTATTGTGATTGCCCGTTGTAATAAATTTATTAAAAAAAGTCGAATAACTTACATTTCTTTAAAACTTATTAAAAAAATATTAAATGAAACTTTCATCTCACAATGAAATCGTTTTGAAATAATGTGAACGCGCCTGATTTGTACTTTATCGAGTAGACATTTATACAAAAAAATATGAATAGGAATTCAAACATATTCGAAGAAGAAAAATTTATGTTTTAAGAATAAATCTATTGTTTATACAGAAAGTCTCAATAAAAAAAAAAAAAAGAATACATCTGAAAGTAATAATGAAAAACAAAAAAATTGTCGACCAAAAATGTTCTTGCAAACAAGTTGAACAAAATAATAACAATAATAATGCAAAAATGCTTTTATTCAGAAGAGATTCAGTATTAAAAATTATTATTGTTTTGATATTAAATACAAGGATTTGCAATATAATGTAATAAATGTATTATAGATAAATGTTATTATATACAATAAAATGTTTAATAGCCAATAATAAAATTCACAATAAACAATGGAGAAATATTGCTAAAATAATGACACATAACTCTAGTCAAAACCGCTTTAAATGTTAAATAGAATTTAATATTTAAGTGTCTTTAAGTCGTACGTACGTGTTGCGAATAGTCCAAATGAAATAAATGAAAAATATCACACAAAAGAATAAAGGCAAAATCACAAACAATAACAGACACGAATAATGTAATATTATTTAAATTACTATTATTATTATTTTACTGTTGTAGTTATAAAATTACCGAAACATTAAGTTCTTCGTGTATGAAACCGATGGATTCTACTTTAAACTCATTCTACCGAGAACCAGATAAAGACAAGAATTATTCAATTGAATTAAATTATTTACACATTAAATAATTAAACTTATCAATTATCTAACTCTCTAAAGTTTCGCGATGATTTATTTATGCAAGAGAAATTGGCTTGTGAGGTTCGAGTTCTACGTTTTACATTTTATTATCATTGTTATTATCATTACTATTATTATTTATTCTGTGAACCTTTATCTTCGTGCGTACTTTGCTTTACAACTTTCTCAATTTAGATGGATATTAACATTTATCAGTTATAGTTTAAGTTTAGTGCGAACATAATATAAAACTTATTAGGTCCGTTATGTTGATTATAGTAAAAATATAAACGCGCAGAACTTAAACCTCACAGCAGGGGTCACCGAACGGTATCCGGCCCGCGGACGAATTTCAACCGGCCCGCAAACGAGCAGAGAAGAAACCGACAATTTTTAAATGCGTTATTATTACGCGCGACTGTTGTGACGATTTACGTTGTGGGTAATTTCATATCTTCGAACGTTACTAGGTTTTTCGACCACAGCGAGTAGACTAGTCGTGAAGTATATCTTAGCGTATAAACTCGTGGCCTGTTTTATTGTTTATTTGAAATTGTATTATGACAAGTCACACATTCTAATACAAGTACAACGCGTCAATACCGAACGCCCAGACCGCCAGTCGTCGGTTATCGGCAGAGGCCGCTCTGGAAATGGGAATTTCAGCCTAGTAATTTTATTTATATATCTTTCAATATGATGTGTTATGTTATGATATTTTTTATCAAACGAAAAGTTGACTGCCACGAGTGCCATAATTGGTACTCACGTGGTTTGTATCCTAAGCCTTAATAGTTTTAACATATTTAATTTACACGCTTTGAGTACCAATACTTTGACTCTCAGGCTTTGAGGGTCTATTTTGGTACTCATAATTGTTCGTCATTATGTCACTGTGTACCGTTATTGGTACTCGTTCAATTAATGGAATAGAAAGTACAGATGAAAACGAATTGTTCCATGTAAATAGCATGGTAATATTGTTATTCGTTCATAAAAAAAAATCTGTCTAAAAATACAACGGCCTATGGAAACGAAACCAGTGAGTGCCAGTATTGGTACTCGTGGCGTGTGAGGACAACCCTATAAAAATACTCCGGAAGTCAACTTGGTATTATAAAATCTGACTATTTTTCTATAAACACAATGTTAAAATCTGTATAAAAGTAAAAGATATATAACATTGTGTCCGCCACTATAATAATATAATAACTAGGTATATGCCGTATTATATTTTCGTTATCTCTATCGTGTTGTTTTTCGCACCAGAAACGTATAACAACCGAACAGATCAGTCATTATTAGGAGCTTAATTGAAATTATATAAGATACTACGTTATGTAATTATGTAATAATAGTAATAAACAATAACACTGATAATATTGTGTTATATAAGCGTGTTTGCGTGAAATCGGAATAATTGAAAGTTTACGTCAGCCCAATATCGCGTGGGTGACGCGGCCAACGGAGCTGCTCGCGACCAATGACAGCCGAGCTGCGCGCGCCCAAGTACGGCGGCGGCTTGCCGATGCAGAGTCGTGTGTGCAGACGATCAGTCTAGTGTCGACGGCGGTTCAGAAAAGTCCTTTTCGGTTTTTAAGGCATCGCAGTGTTAATAATTAATTTTTCTCCGTAACGGTCGATAATGTTGCCAATCGTGTTATTACTCATCTCGTCGACGACTAATCAAACTTTCGATCTTGACTTTTGATTATTATATTTTTTTTTCTTTTGATTTCAATTGTTTTTATCGAGTGACTACGAGTATCCGTTACTACTCGCAACCCTTGCACATTTCACAACCCAATACGAACACCGAACCTCTAGACAGCGACCCACCGACAGGCCGTAAGTAGTACCGATTATATTTTTATTTACAGTCGATAGATAGGTCGTGGGCGCCGATAGGGGTAAGCGAAGGGTAGCGACCGCTACCCCGACTTTTTCCACGAGGTAGCAAAAATATTTTTGGTTTTGAATTAGTAATTAAAAATAATTACAATAATAATGATAGAAAAAATTAATTTTTTAAATGTCGTGTTTTATTATTATTCATTATTTATCCATAACTATAGCACCTAATTACCAGTTAAAACAAGTTATTTTACAGTTCTAAAATAGACACATCGCTAATCGCTTATTTTATTAAAAACGTGTTAACGATTCATTTATATACGGCGGTTTTTTTTTTCTGAAACAATTTGCTACCCCAGTAGTTTTTCCCGAATGGCGTCACTGTGCGTTCAACATAATTAATTGCAAACATATAATTGCCGCCACATAAAAAAAAAAATAAAAAAATCGCGATTTTTGCACCAAAAACGTATAACAATTAGTTATTATAGTATGTACATCCTAATTATAATTATATAAGATAAATAACCGCTCTCTTTTTTTTTATCGCTGTCGTAATAATTCGTAAACATCTCCATCGAACTCGGTTTTATTTTCAAAAAATATCAGATAATCAATTAAATTAAATCAAAAATACCTATTAATTTTTATTGTTTTGTTAATTTTATTTCATTAAAATTCATTATTTACCTGTAACTAGTACCTTTTTATTATCGGTTAAAATAAATGAAGCGAGAAACTATTTTTTTGCGATTTAATTGGTAAACGATAGGTGGCCTGGATAAATTTCAATCTCCCGGCCTGATTTTGTCGAATTCTTCGTGTAGCCCTCGGAAAATATAAATTGGTGACCCCGCCTTATTAATTATACAAAACTGAAGTATTGTGAAACTTCATAGAGAGAATTTATAAAATTAATTTTTCTATTTACTATTTTAATTGGATTAATTAAATTAATCATATTGCATTTTTTCACTGCTTATTATTCGATTCCTTTACAAGTAATTATAAAGTTAAATTGATTTTATTTTTGAAGAGGAAGAGATAAAATTTTAAAATAAAAAAAATAAAAAGCGTTTCACTACTCGAATACGAGTATTTGATACTCGTACAGTGAATTTGATACTCAAACTATTTCATTGAAACATATTCATAGTGTTCAATTATTATGGTTTATAATTATGATTTCAAATTCAATGCAAAAACCATTCAGAACCGTCTCTGTGTATCTAAAAACGATCTAAATTCCATTTGAATAGGTAGTACATTTTTCTCATTTGCTTATTATTTTTTTGACCCTCGTGATTATTACGAAAATAAATAAAACATCTAGAAATTGAAAAACGTTGGAAATTGAACATTTCTTCAATTATCGATCAATCTATTACGCAAAAGTTTTATAATTCTTTTACTGTTCCAAAAGTTAAGCTAAAAAAGAATCGCATCATTATAAAACAAATAAATACTTCACCCTTTTTAAAGTATGAAAGAATTTTATGAGTTTTGCAATAATAAACTCTCCATTTCGAATGAATATACATTTTAGCACTCAATGTTCAAAAGACTACGTCATAGTTATTCCATTTACTGTCCGTAATAGTTTTATTTTATGGCCGCTGGCTTATCTTATGAAATACTCTTTTAATATTTATCAATATTAGTCCGCGAAGCTCATTTCACGTGTACGATAATAATGTTAAATATTAGGGTACACGCATTTCTTAAATTTAAACGTGTACAGTTTCTCAATGGGTTTTGGGTTGTATACATTTTTTTTCTATACGTACAATAGGAATATAATCTTTTTCTTTTAATAATTCATGTTTATTAGTATTTTTATTTTTAAGCCGATAACAAAAGAAGTAAAAAAAAATCGAGTGTATAAAACTTGAAAACTCTTCGAATAAAATTAGCAATGAGTATCGAGAGAAATATATTTATTACTTTGTTTCGTAAACGGATTCGACGTATCGAAATATTTGTGATGGTATAACAATGATTTATTTTTCGGTTAAATTTAAATGCTAACAACTTAAACGTAAAAAATAATATGAAAAAACGGCGAAATTCATTTCAAATACAAAACTGTTTCGAGTTTCTTAAATTTATACGAAATATCCGTACATCGATTTTACATTAAATGAAATAGATGATTGTATTCAATTAATCTCTGGAACTAAAATAAAATAAAAGCACGTATGTTTAATGTATAATTAAAATTATATATATTGAATATTTAAAATACATTTATGTTTGACGTATGGACGAGTCTAATGACAAAATAATCATGTAATACTTACATTGTTGGCCTGATGACATTTCGAAATAAAATCTACGCGATGCCGTTTAACGCCGTCGTATGAAGGCCATCTCAAAATCGACCTCTTGTTGCGCGGTGTTTTGTTATCCGCACCGTCGGGACATCTCGCCAACGCGTGGTAACATTTCGTTGCGCTAAATTCCGGTAAAATCGACCGAACATTTTAAATATTGTAAAAGGTCAATAATTTTCCGAACGAATCCGGTAAGTTTTGCGAACCTCGTTAGGTCCACGTCACGATTGACTTTGGTCTCCCTCGTCGTCCGTAGTACGTCCTTTCATGACTGGTCGACACCGATCTCATTCAGAAACGTCACACATAAGTGAATTTCCATAAACAGCACCGACGACAAATTTGAGCGACGCCATTTCCCGAAGATCGCAAAAACCGAATTACCAACATTCCGAACCTTGGAAGTCGTGTAGGAGATGAAAAATCATCGTGTTTTCCATGTCGATTCGAAAAAAAAAAAAAACAATTACAATCCGAAGAAAGAAAAAAAGAGAAAACGGATATAAAACTCGTCGTATCGTACGATCATCATTTTCTCGAAAAGACTGTGCATTTTTTTTTTTTTTCAAATCAAAATCTTCGTCGTAAATCTATAATACAAATTAGAAACGCGGTTACTTTATAATACCGATTGCAAACGAGTTGGCTCGCGAGCTCTCGATCAAATAGGTCGATTAACTATTTAAAAACGAAAAGGGGAAACCGCGCAATCGTGTTTGTTTCGGAAAAAAAAGCATAATCACGGGTTTCCTTTGTGCGCCCAACGCGCGATACGTAATAACATTATTATTCGTACGTACAAATATAATAAATTATACAATCGAAACCCAGTAAAATGTAAAGCCCGAGACGAGTTTGCACAAGAGGCGCGCCACGAACGTTAATGCACGAACAAAATACTCTACCCTTTCGAAAACCACTAATAAATAACGTTTTGGGAGCGTTATGAATAATGTGTCCGGACCGGCGCGGCGGTAGCGCGTGCCGATCTCGGATTTCTTTTTACGCGTTTTGCACGGCACCACAAGAGGAGATCGCGCTACACGGCGGCGGCGGCGCGCTAGGAGAGTATTTTTTACGCCGATGATTTACGACCGACGCGTTTCGATCCGACCGCCATCCAGCGCATTGATAGTTGCGGTGTTGATTTTTTACACTGCTTTTTCGCTCTCTTTGAATTATAAATCTATTCACTCGATCGCGCGAAACGTACGACGGAATCGTATTTTTATTCGTTTATCGGCGGCGGCGGCGGCGGCGACGACGACGACGACGAAGGGAAAAATCCGCCGGCCCGGTTCGTATTTTCGTATTCGCCAACCAATGTGTGTTTACCCTCCGAAGTGACTTTTGAATGGCGCGCGCGTTTAATATTAGCGAAAAAAAATCGTCATTATCGAAATGTATACGCGTCGTACCGAAATCGCGCATATCCGACGTTTAAACACGATTTCGTAGAACTCGCGCTTCATTCGATAATACGGCGTGTATTGGTCACTCTCGAGACTTACGACGGCAATGCAGAGTAAACGATTTCAAACGAGACCGACTGTTTTAAATAATCGTAAAAAATATAACACTCGTGATAAAATGAAAAAACTCGCGTGAAAATGTGATAAAAACAATAGTATAAACGATCGATTATATAAAACACGTAATTCTATTTATTTTTTTTCAACTGCTCTCGTCCGAAAGAAGTCTCTCGGTCCCTTGAAATTCGTCGCGGAGAGTTTTTACTGTATTTAATTTCCCGATTATTACGACTCTGTCGCCGTCGATATTTACTGACCCGAGACGAAAACAATTCGTTCGTTATTGTTATTAATATTTGTTTTTCATTTTTCGCACAGACGTTTCTCAAATAATAATTACCGTTACGCCACAGAACCAAACGCTAGTAACACTAAGTAATTTATATCATCCGAATACTCGACACCGTGCTTATTACCTTCTCAGTTGTCATCGTGGCGTTAACATTACAACGGTAATTACCCAAAGTGGAAAACTACATTAACAACCGCGGCGCGTTCGTTTTATTTATTATATTTAGACGATACGATTTGTTATGCGAGGTATACGGTTCGGTGACATACTTTTAGATTGTGGACGAGCAACGTTCGTATTGGTTTTAAGTTTGATGTGTTTTTAAAAACTTTTTTTTAATTATGTTTTTTTTTTTTTTTTTCGTGTCTCGCGTCACGTTTTCAACTGGAAGAATTGATCTTGATTTCAATTTTAGAGATGGTTTCCGTATGGAAAAATTTTGTCGTCTGATTGGTATTTGGAGGGGGAGTCGGTTTTTGAAATTTCGTCTATAGTTTTTTTTTTTCGAAAATCGGGAAAAACTGATGAAAAGACGCATAACTGTCTACGTTTACCGGGTTTTGACGAAATCTAATTTTTTTTTTCAACGTGACTCTAAAATCGTAAAAACTCGAGATTTTCACAAGTCGCTCAAGTTCTGTTTTCTAGAAATGGAGAATTTTTAAAAGATTTAGATTTTTTTTTCCAAGTATTTATAGGTATTAAATCACTTTTTTATGAAACGACGATAAAATAATTTTGATCGGATAAAAAATATTGAATGTTTAATACAAAGTTGATTGCATGCATCGTTTTTACTTGTTTGTCAACAAACAAGCGTAATTTTATCAACGAAATCGGATATTTAAACTATTTAGAAATATAGGTTACTTCATTCTCAGAATCGTTTTCCTAAGGCAATGAATGATTTATTAGTTTAAAATTCAAAAGATTGATTTACCAATATCAATCAATCGTCGCCTGTAACTCATTCGACTCCGAGCGCTATGCTTTTTTTCCTATTGAAATCACCGACGTGACAATTATATGTAATGTTTGTTTCAAAGATATTTATTGAAACTCGGTCTTATTGATTTTCAACTGTTTTTATTATTTCTTCTACGAGACGTATACGAGATCTATATTGGTTTTAAACGAGTATTATCTTTTATACCTGTGAAAACGTTGTTTTTAGACGCTCATTTCTTTTTCTAAAATTAAGTACTTCCATCAATTGCAAAACTAACTACTCAATATAATAAATAACCCTTATAAACATGACTTTGAACGTAATTTATTATTCAGCGTTTAAGTATATTTGTTATTTCGTCTTTTAACAGATTGTCCTTTGTAAACGTACGACTTTTGCCGTTTCGTTTGAAATTAATTTGGCTAATCATTTTCAACCCAACTAACAAGGCGTTTAGTTTAAACGGTGCGCGCCGTTCTGTTCATATTATTGGCTGTGCGTCCGATGGGCGTTGATAATTTTAAAATTGTACGACTGCCTCTGATTTGAATTCACTAGGAAACACGGAAAACCCATAAACACTGGCCACGTTTTTTTTTTGCAGTCCATTAACTGAATTGAAAATGGGGTTCTAAAGGAAATCCCGAATTACTCATGTACACTGTTTCAAATGTTTATTCAATTTCTCGTTTGTGCCGGCATTCAATAAAATGTCACGCCGAATTCTTGTGCGGAAAAAAAATAAATATAGATACATATTATCTACACGCCGGATCGTTGTATATATTATGTTGAATTATTTCCACGCGACACAATGAAAATATAAAATGTGAGCATCGTTTTGTTGCCTTTATAGTATTTTATAATATTTAATTACTTAGAACGACGGGGAGAAACTCCAGACGAATCATAGGCGTTTAATATAATTACGAACGGTAGATACGTTTACGCGGCGTTGTAAAGAACACTTTTCGAAAGTTATTCAAATAAGTATTCGAGTATTTTTTCTCAAAAGTATTTAAAAAAATACTATTCAAATACTTTTTAGGTAATTTTGTTTCGGAATTTTTTCTCTTAAAAACCAGCACGAAAAAAACCATTTGAATTTACAATTTACGCGCTTATGACAACCACTAGTATAACGAAATACACAAATGAGCCGAACGACGAGTAAGTACCTATTTTATCACGACGAATTTAATTACTATTTCTTATTACATTTAAAAAAAAAAAAAAAACATTATATTTTCGAAATGCTCGTCTAACGTGCATTTCGTTCTTTTATTCGTCACAGTGGCTCTACCGACATTTACTATTTATCATCGTAACAAATAATAATATAGTTCGTATTATTCGATATTTTACGTATTCAATGCAAAACGAAATATTCGAAATACCGGAAAAAATATCTGAAGTCGAAAGTATTCAAATGATTATTCAACACTCGAAAAGTATTCTAAACGTTTTTTATTCAAATACATACTTTACATGTTTGTATGTTTATAAAATATAAATTTACCGCACTCGCACTGTTTAGTGAAATAAATATTCGTTCGTAAAACACGTGAAAATAATGATGTTGCGACTAAAATGTTACACCAGTTGACGCGCGTGTTCGCGTCCGTCCGTCCGTCCAGTCAGCTTATTAACATTTCTAATTTACAACAATTTTGTTAAGGTTCGTGATTAATTTTGAAAGTTTTCCAATATAAAGTTATAATCCCTATGTGAAATCGAATATTTATTAAATGACAAGCTAATGCGACCGAACCTTTAATAGCCAATTTGTGAAATAATTATATTCAATCCGTTTGTTTGTAAAACATAATATTATTTTTCACACGAATCGAAACGACTCTTGATTTGCGTCTACGAAACCGCTACTCCGAATACTACTACAACTACTACATTTCATTTTATCCAATATTATAATGTGTTATTATAATATGCCTGCAGATCACTTGCGTTTATTTAATAGTTATTTATTGTTAATAGGACGCGCCAGAGGGTTGACAGACATTAGGTTTACAAAAAATATTTTCATGAAATCATAACGAAGCGAATTTTTTCGAAAACTATTTTTCACGCGGACGTTTACGATTTTTAGACTAGGTGTTTTTTCTTCTTTTCAATCGCACGTCAATAAAATCAATAATTATTCTTCTTGGAAACAAAAAAAAATAATAGTAAATTTTTAAAATCATAATTGTGGTACGATGCGATGGTTTTTAAAAGTAAATAAACGTCTATGACTCTAATATCGGTATAAATATTAAACGAGCACACTTAACGCGAGCACAAACCCGGATTTTTCATGGGTTTTTTTTTCATTTATAATATTTAAATCTAGTTAAATAATCACTGCAACAAGGACATTATAATTTTTATAATATATGTTCGATGCTAATCCGTATCGAAATTCAAACTTTACAATATCTCCCGTATCGTATTAATTACTTTCATTTTCTCGTGTCTATTCAGGCCATAACCGTATTCAGACTAGTAGACAGTTGTTTAATACACGACGACTGTGAATCGATCCGATGAAAATCACGCGTTTGAAAAAACACCCCGAGACTGCAGAGCGTTCCTTAATGTCTACGTTCCCGGATCCAGCCTGATGACGTGTTCATTACACTATAGAAAAGAAAAGAAAAACTTAAATCGCCTTCACTTTTTCGTTTGTTTTGATCGTAAGTTAAAAAAAAATGTTTTTTTTTTCTGCATAGCTTTCATTTCGGTTTAATCTCTCGCCAAAATAATGCATTTCACTAATACGGTCTCCATTTATATATAATAGCGTGTGAAGTCTTTTACAGATATGCCAGTGGCAACACAGGGAAAAAAAACTTTTCGTTTCGTATCATTATTATTCTTTTTTTTTAACCGAGTAAAAATCGTACGAATCGTGCGCCGTCATATTAGAGTCTTATATATCCTTTTAGTGCGTATAAAACCAATACATCGCACGGCTTTGTCTTAAATAACAAATTCAATTGTAAAGTAAAGTTTTCGTATTTCTTCTTCTTTTTTTCCTTTTTTTTTTTTTTCCACGAAAAAACAAACGTAAAACATACTACTTATGCTAAAATAAAAATATTTTTCTAGAAAGTAAATCCTTTTTGTCATACTCCGCCGTTAAATTATATGCATAGGTTTTTTGAAATTGGATTCTCCTCCGTGAAATCCCGCACGAGAAAATAGGTATACGATTATGAACTCTCCATTATCGACTTTAGGAATTGTTGTAAAAATATTACACTTATTACCCGTTCCGATAACGCAGTGTTGTTCGTCGTCTAATATTTAGTTACTTTCTCGGCATTAGAGACGTTTTCAATAAATATAACGGCAATAATTACTGAAATGTTACTAAAAAAAATTACGATTTTGTTCCATGTAAAATAACACGCACAACATTTTATACCTACGCCATCGAATATTTTAAACAACCCAAAAAAAAAAAATTAAAAGGAACACTCATTAAAGTAACAAAAAACGGAATTTGTCCAACGAAACGGTTTCTGAAACGTATGGAACTAGGTATGTCCGTGGGCGCTATTGCCTTAATTCTGATAATTAATTCTTATTCTTAATTCTGATATTCTCTTCCTCGATTTTCCGGTTTTTTTTTATGAACCGAGGATAAAAATGTTTCGTCGTATTTAAAAATCTCCTCGTCATTATCCGGTTCATTCGTTACTAACGCTTCGTTATTAACGTCTAATGTTGCTAGGCAGTTATTGAACAGTAATATTTATCATCGAGTGTACCGTTTTGTTCATCGTGTTTAAAATGATAAAGTTGTAGAATAGTAATTTATAAATATAACATCAAATGAAAATTTAGTTATATTAGAAAAAACAAAAAAACAGTCGGCGCTTGCAAGTTGTGTATGTTGTCGTGATTGTTTCGAAAACTGTGCTCGATAATAGTTTAAGTTCCTGTTATAATAAATACCGCTGAAACTTTTGTCCCGTCGGATTCATTGTTCATTACGTAAAGTTCCCGATATTGTTAATCTCTCTATATTCTAATAACGTTTCTCATTATCTCGGCGTTTCAGTGGATCGCAACCGACTGGACATTTGAATAACTAAATAAATGTCTTATACGCGGTTTACGGCGTGCCGCTTTAGATTACCGGACGGTCAGTCTGACGAGATAACGAATCAGAAAGATCTCGCGAAACTTCCGCCGAAAAAGATAGTGACCGCAGTACCTGGTTCGTCGACATTAATCGAACGCCGTACTGACTGTTCGGGATATAACGATTCGAGGTATTTTCGACCTAAAGGTTTTGATAAAGGGACGATTTTGATACACTCTGTTCATTGGTTTATTTTGTTCATTTCGCTCTCGTACCTGAGCTTTGAAGTATTGAATCCATTACTACGAAACGAAATTCTCGCCGATTAAAATCATAACAGTTGTTCGATTAATTCCGAAATTACGGCGAAAACGGACGATGGCGGTGAACTGGTATTGTTTGATCGTTTTTTCTCTCTCTCAAACATGCCTTATTGTATATTTCAATAACCGCGGTTATTAATTTCGACGAATGTCAAAAGTTGTGTTTTATCACTTTTAAATTAGAAAAACAATTTAACTTTTTAATAACTTACCGATGACTGTAAAAGCGCCGTTATAACCTAAACGATGATCTGAAGAGGTTTTTTTTTCAAGGTTCCATAGTTCTTTTTTTTTTTAAGTTTTAGTTTTTACCGATTGTTATGTGAAAGTTTTGGATTCCAAACGAACTAATGGGCCTATTGGTTTTTTACAATGATGCATGATTTATATTTGTCAGAAAACACTTTCTATGGGGACAGTAAATATCTCGAAAAGTTTTAAAATTGAACACACTTTGCGCGCTCAAGTCAATTTTTTATTTATTTATTTTTCCCAGTAATAATATAAATTGTACAACGAAAAATAAAAAAAATGTATAACGAACGGATATTTTTTCCTAACAGAGTCTAAGCTATTTTCAGTCAGTCAATCTGAGGTTTAATTAAAACCGTGTGCTCTCGGAATTCCAAATAATAAAGAAAATATATAATAGTGTGCGCATTTAGGTAAGCCAAAAGTGCGCAACATTTTCTTGACATTTATTTATACCTTATATGTTCCGAGTATAAAGAATTATTCGACTACCCGAAGTATCGTTTTATTTTAATTGGATTTCGCATTTCTCACGTTCAAAACAATAAACGGACGTTTTTCGAATGCAAGTTACACTACTATGCGATGTGTGTTCACAATTTTTTCGGACTATTGTCTATCGCGGCGAAATGATATCAAATCGGAAATCAAATTTAATCGATTTAATCCCAAAGAAACTAAAACTTCATAAATCATGAATAAACTTATGTTTTCATTAGCTGTTATGAAATGGATTAAGTAATTTTATTAAGTAATATTATAAAGTAATTTTATTAGAAAAGTTTTAAACAAGTAGATTATAAAAAAAAAATACAAAATCAAAATTACATCGTTGAAACTCTAGTAATTTGTCCGGTCTTCTTATTTACGGCTCATAACTCTATAGTAATGAGCTGCAATGACATAATAATGGTTTGAAATAAAAAATAATTCTAATGTCGTACAATGTTGTAGTGCAAACAATATTATTGAATCACAAACGATCAATTCAATTACGATATATAATTATTAATATTTTTGTTTGTCAAATTGTGACGTTTGTTTCGGCATTTACATGGTTAATAAATTTGCCGTGTTTATCTATGTTTTAAGACATCTTCAGAAAAAAAAGGCGCGTGCAGCTTTTATTTAATTAAAAACTCTAAATTCTGAAACTCAACCAAAGGCGTGTTATTATAATTCGTTCCCTCAAGAAGAAAAGAGTTTAGGGAAATCGACATCGTAACGGTTGGAGGACGTCGTGGTGAGGATTAATCCGTTTTGGTTACTGCGCACTCTTATTTTTTCGTGAAAATAATTATACTTATATGACTTCGTGTATATTATATTATACAGGTGTAATATATAAATAAAGGGCGTTACTCGGAAATTTGAGAAATTTAATACATTTGTATTATTTACACTATTTCTAAGTCCCTTTTCTCTGTAATAATTACTAAAACCATACTCATTTTGCTCAGTATTGTTTTATTTTTAGAACTAAGAATTTTAAATTCGAACAGTTACGTTTTTCACGTTTTAGAAGTTTTCTAGAAATCATATTTATCAAATTGCTACCGAGGTATTTATTTTATTTTTATTTTTTCAAATAAACATACAATTTACGTTTGTAATTTTGAGTTGATTATAGTTAAATTCCATTAAAATATAATATCAATTATGTCGCAGGAGCATAAATGTTGTACAAAAATCGTTTGAAAAATAAAGGAAATTTGAAATTGTAAGGTAGAATTTATGTTATTGCATTTGCCAGATTTCCTTGGGATACCCTGGATATAATACGTATGTGTTTACACATTTATTTATAGTTATACACGTGGATTATATTTCAATATTTATATGGAATTGTAATTTAGATTTGTTTTGTTACTTACCGAATACCGAGTTATAATCGTACAGCATAAATACAAAAATCACGTCATATTTTCATATTCAATAGGTACTTTAAAAAAAAAAAAAAAACCAAATTCTCCTTGACCTCTTTTCGTCCGTCGTGTTTACCATTATTTTATGTCACTTTCGACGCGTTTGCTTTTTCACATCGATTTTTATTTAGGATCCCATTTCAAAACATTATCGAACAAATGCGTAGAAAATTTATGAATAGATATCACAGACAGATTACTTAAGTATCTGTTAATAGACAAAGAAGTACTATCACCGTACGTTTAAATTTATTCGTCGGAAAGTTAAATTTTTACGGAAAGAGTTCGGATTGCAAATCGAATTAGTACGATTCGTTTTTAATCGCCCTTTAAGTGATTTATCAATAAACGGGATTCAACTACATTACTAATAATATGAAAAAGGATCGTTCCTCATTAGCGAACTGCATTAGACGAATCGTAAGTGAATCGCCGTAGTTAAAAGTAGAAAGTGGGATTTAGAAGAGGATACGAGAACATGCGTTACGAGTAGGAACGATGAAATTGATAAATGATAAGAGGGATAGGCGCGATCAACTCAGAGAGGAAGGATACGTTTGCCCGATGTTTTTACGGCACGGCTAGGGTATCATGAGAACGAGACAACACGACAGACAATCACGAGAGAGACGGGGGATGTTATTTGGAAAAGCATTTGGACAATCTAATTGTCGTCGGATGTACGTATAATGGATATGTACATTTTCACGTCGAGTTTTCGGTCACTGAGAGCCATTTGTTTTTCCGGACGGGAAAAGCGATCGACAAATAAATATCGATCGTCGAAAACATCAAGAATCATATTGTTTTCTCAAACAACGACGCAACGGAATAACGAAATCGATCTCGTTAAGACTCAAAAAAATAATGAATCGCGCGTTTACATAAAAAGATCGTAATATTTTTGTCAAGCCAACACGTTTCGATCGCGATTCACTCGGAATCCGTATTGGATTTTGATCGTTATCCAGAAGTTATAATTTAGTCGCGCGCGTTCGACGTCATTAATTTTAAGCGGTATCCGCGCAAAAGAAATAAATATCGTGTTTTACACATTTTTATTACTCGACTGTTTCAAACTTATTCTTTGATCCTCGCGGTGTATATTTATGTCGAGAAATATGTTCGAATATAACGAAAACGAGGCGATCGCGTCGAAACAATTTAACAGAACATGATTATTATTATTTTGTACATTTAGCGCATCGACGACGTCGGGACAGCCAATTAAAATCAAATCGCAATTTCAAAAATACTGCGCACAAAGAATTGGACGTTTGTAAAATAATCGTTTCCGGATCGCGGTGCATTTTCATACGTACATTGTTGTGCGGCAGCGCTGAGTAATTATAACGGATAAACTTTAATTCGAAAACGGAAAAATGTGATTCTTTTTCATTGTCGATACGAATTCAAATGTGGAGTTTGCACGAACGCAAAAACAATTTAAATTCAAATAAGCTTTTAGGTAGGTATCGAAATAGAAAAGTAAAAACACCCGAAATAAATGAAACGTCAGCCACAGTGGTGTGTAATTCGCCAATATCCAAACGATTATGTTAAACGTTGGCCATAATCAAAACGGTTTTTCGCGTTCGAACAACTAATAATACGATCCGCATTGTAAACACACAACGTTCGCCGGTTATTATTTTATTACTTTCAATCGTGAAATTAATGAACGTTTCGCCACACAATAACAAACTGTTTGTGTTCGCGAAAAACGATGAAAAACATTAAAAATCGTCGAGAAAAAAATAAAAATAAAACACTACAATCACCTAACCGCGTCGCAGTCGGTAAACAAAATATTATGTATTCGTTATTTTATCATTATTATTAAATTTTTTTTTTTTTTTAATCGAAAATACATTTGATCAACGTCGATAACATAATTACACCTGGACTGTGTTGCATGCAAAACGTACAATACAAAAACGTATCGGCAATGTTTATTATTTGAAAATGTACGTTTTCGATTGAATCACAATAGACGCAGTAATGCCATTGTTCGAGTCGAACGTGCGAGATGAATAATTATGATAACGCCGCCGCGCGCGGATTTTACTCGAAACGTAGTGACCTGTGTAACGGTTACTCTCCGCCGGACCACAACTGCATGCACATAACAGTGATGTTTTCGGAATTTTTCGTCCGGGGCGTACGCGTCGGCTAAGAGTCGGACTTATTTTATTTTTTTAATAATTCCGTTCGTTTTGCTACACGCGGTGCAAAAAAAAAAAAATAAAAAAAAATACCTCTCTGCATAGGCATACCGCACTCGCTAATTACTATTTTCATATAAAACACATTCATGACAATATTTAAACAACAACTGAATAAATATTGTTTTGGGTTTTTATTTTAAATTTTCATTAGTGACACTAGAACAAAACGTTTATCTGAATTAATTATCGTATAAAATCACGATTCGATTTAACTAGACGTCGTCGTCGTCGTCGTCGGTATAAAATTATGATCTACGGTGACGAGTCATCACTTGAAAAATTATTGTTTGACTTTGTCATTCGCACACGATAATAATAATATTATATGATATGTATATTAACGATAGAAATGACGATCGACCGCCGCGGACGAATAAATCGTCGTGATTTACCATAAGACCCGGTCAAAGTTAAAACCACGTGCGTGTTTTCGAAAACGACAAACGTTTTATTTCGCTTTTTGTCTTTGATTATTATTTTTAATGTACTTATCGGCGCGTCTCTGGAATTCGTAGCACGGGCATACGCTAAGTCAGTACTCCGGCACTAGGGAAATCGTGGAATACTCACCGAAATATCACTGCTGTACTTAATCGCCAGCAGTGACCAGCGGAAACGACGGGACTGACCCGAGCTAAATCAAAAACCGTAATCGAACATCACGTGCAGGCAGTTTCGAGTGCTAGGCCCGGGGCCGAGTATTTGACCGTCTCTGGTTGATAATGCTATACAATAATTATTAATAGTATGATTGATTATCATTTAATACGCCGCAGTGACGACGTGTGAACGCCTTTGACACCTCGAACGTCCCAGTCAAACTCAAAAACGTTTCGTCCGTTCCTTTGTCGGATTCAAGTGTTCGGGGTGACAACAGCAGTAGCAGCCGCAGCAGCAGCAGCAGCAGTATTGTCTAAAGATAAATATCAAAATGCGATAAAAACAAAACTCATGGAAACCACTGTGAAATTATCGGAAGTTTTTAAACTGTGAGTCGTGTGGAATTTCGAAATACGTTCGTTTTAAATTATCGCAGAATTATAATTATTATACGATATTAGTACGTTTTGCCGTTGTGCAATTATTATGTTTTTATGTGCTTCGTATACGTACCGCGAGTTGAAGTACATTTCACGTTGTGCTGTAAATTGTAGGTATTAATAATTATTATCGAAAATCTTTTCAATAACCGCGCATCGACCGTAATTTTCGTAATAATTATGGCCGCGCGGTAGGATATACCGTATACGGCGGTCGCCGTACGAAACATACATAATTAATAAAAATATTTCAGTGGACGAAGAGAAAAACACCGAAGTTGAGTTGAACAAAATTTTTTAGTACGACATCAATATTTTAGGTACTTAATAGGAGTACAAATACAAATTAACGAAACATTTTAGAAACAAATATATATATATATATATATATATATATATCGTTAAAAGTCAACAAACTAATCTGATTATCAGAGTGAATTCGGGACTAAGAGGGTTAATTTTCTGCATTTCGGATTAAATTCGTCTGGACGCGGAGTTCTTTTCATCCGATATAAACTTCAGATAACTTCAACGGCGCGTATAATTACTATCTAGACAAATATCGGTAGTGATATTAATCTAAACGAATTTCTAGTACGTGTTTCTTTCAGACGATTTCGCATTTCATCTACGAACAGATTCGTATCGAATCGTATTTTGTTTTCGGCCCGGATTCGTCGATCGTCCTTTGTCGAGTCCGGTCCGGCGTAAAGTTACGTAAAATCGCGTTCTCGCGTGACGACGACGGCGCGGCGATCGGTTAGCTGTGAAACGCGGAAAAAACCTAGTGGTCGTCGACTTTGCGCGGACGATTGGCGGCGTCGTCACCTGTTCTCTCGGAGACGCGGCAACACGTTCTCAGCCGGAGAGCTCGCGAGAAAACGACCGGCGATTTTTCGTGCTGATATTGTTATTTACGCTTGACAATAGCAGCGCTCGCACGGCGTTAAAACTTTAAACATCGTTCGCGATAAAAGCCGCGATAAATTCTCACTGCAAAACCCACTCGTAAGTTTGGTGGCGCGCGTCTCTCGGTGCGCTCCTTTCGCGCGCGCCCCGGGGAGGGAGGATAATTATCTCTCGGCGGATAGAGTTTCGCGAGAACGGATCATATTATTATTATTATTTAACCGCGTCGCGACGGTTTGGCAACGGTTTCTTTGCCCTTCGCCGGTCTCGCTTTCTGCGGGGCAATCGTCGTTTCGTGTGTTGCGCAGGCTATTATCGCGGCGACTTCACCGCCGCCGCCGCCGCCGGTCTTACGATCGGAAAGTCAGAGTCTGGCGAATCCTTCGTCTCGGCGCTCGAAAAACGAATATCGCCGCGCGTTCATACGGGCACGTCACGTCAGTTTTCAGACACGAGTTCCTCGGCAATAAATACACGCGCGGCGTGTTTTCGCGAGCAATATTTATACTTGCGGGACCGGGTCAGTTATACGTGTTCGCGGTTTTAATGATATGAATTATGAATAATCTCGACGGATCGTTCAAATGGCTTTGTTTGATATTCATAAAGAAATTAACGTAATACCAGATGTTCTCTATCACTTTTCCAAACAACAATCTGGGCGTGTTTACGGTTTATTTATATTTTTTTTTTGTAATAATATCATACAGACTAATTCAGTACGTTCTATCGTTTTTTTTCGTTTTTTTTTTCATTTTTGCGTTTCTTTGTTTTGTAACATTTCAAATATTTCAATTGTTCCAGACTTTTTTTTTTTAGAAATTAAATGTGTTTTTCATGTCGGAGAAATTTTAGTAATATTTCATTCGAAGGCCTAAACATCAAATCCTGTATATTGTGCACACGAAATTGTTATGAAAATCGTTGGGTCCCGACGAAAAAATCCGCCACTGTCTCTATGCCACGTGGCCACTTTGTTTCGCCCGAAACCGATCCACGTTTCGGAAATAAGTAATTTTCGCAAGTCATCTCGTTCATTTCGTATTCGATTAAATCTGCCACGTAAAATTTTGTGTGTGACCTCGATTCACTAAACATATCCGCCAAGTACTTCTCAATCGTGTCATATCAATATGAATACTCAATATTGGTTATTACAATTTTAAGTGATAAAACGATTGACGACGGATAAGCGACGAACGTTCGGTTTTTTACATCAATTATAATTTTATAATAAACGCACGTATTAACGTCATCAAATAACTACAACGCATAAGATTCTTTATTCAACGGAAATATACCCTGAACTGAAATCTAAAAATGCCGTTTATTTTACTCTTTTTACTACCTGTTCATTGTGGGCGCAATTTACAATCGCCCATATAGTTTACGAGTAGCGCATTAGTCATTTATAATCGTACACCAACAACTCTTTCGACCTTACCGAAACGGGATTTTTTTTTTTCAATCCTTCGGGTTCGACGGAAAACTTGTATTTTTTGTTTTTCATATCTTTGGTACAGATGCCTTTTGAGGGGCGGCACGATGTAGATCGGCGTCTTATTTTTTTGACTGTGCTTTTTTTTTTTGCTATTAGATTTACAGACGTCGTCGAGGATTGTAGTGGTTTTAGTTTTATACGACGTAAACCAAAAGTCGCAGAAAAGTAACGATTTAAAATTCATTCGCTCGTTAAATATAATTAAATTTCAACAACTCCAAACGTGTGCGTTTACGCTGTAATAGAAAACACACGTTTTTCGTCTCTAATGAAGAAAGAGTGGCTCGCCGATGGAGAAAAATCGAACCGCCTAAATGTACAAACCCCTATCAATAAACTCAAATGGCGCCATTGATCCCGATTTGGCACACTATAATATGTGTGTTTATGGTTCGGTACTCGGGTCGTCTTCAAATAGATTCCGACATCAGTTGTATCCTATTGAATCTCGCTTCGTTCGGCCAATGGAATTCGTTTTAATTGTACGTCAAATTCTATGAATTGTAAACATTTTTTGTTTTTTTAAATAAACCCGCGATGCCGATACATTTGCACGGTGTATTGTACCGTTGTTTTGTCGGCCAATATTTAAGGTTAAAAATCAGTAATCTCCTTTGACAGTGTATTTCTTCTTTACGTCGACAACACTGTAGTTAAAAAAAACAACGTAAATTTACAGTGTAAATATTGACGGTTGTACATGTCGTGGGTGATAGGGGTACGTATACACGTTTAATAAACTATTGGTTCTGAGAAGATGTGCGATTTCCATCAGTAAACAACCTCGGGAGAATTTAATTATTGTCTCCGAAATGTTTACGCGTGGATTTTGCCATAGTAGTGTATTATGATAACATTGTAAAACGTTAATTTTGCAATATCAAAAAACTCATAAATATCGAGTGTACGTAATTCCACTAAATCCGTTTCTCCGTTTTTTTAATTTTGACATTTTCATAGAATATGGATCGAACTCGAAAATATCCGTTTTAAAACACTTCTAAACACACTCGTCATATTGGTAATATGAGATCAAAATCAAGAATGTTATTTAAGGGAATAATTGTCGGTCGTCTATAGTTTATACGTTATTATACGTATTAATTATTATTTAATTGTCACGGTACTATAAAATCCAAATTAACTATTATTATTGTATAAAGAATTTAGAATATTTTTCTCCGGCTATCGTGTTCTGAACACCTGTTACTCTTTGACCGAATCCACGCGATACAATTGTAAACATCATTTTTACATTTGAACGAGTTAATGTATTGTGACATCTGTAAATCGTGGCGTGATTGATGGGCACAAGGTCGATTGTTTCGTGATTAATTTACCGTCAAAGATTGTTCAAATATGGTCTTGAATTATGATATTGTATTTCGGTCGTCCAACTATTTATATCACATCGAAACGATATGAGATTTACCGAAGAGAAGAAAACGTTGACGAGTCAGTACTTTGAGGGCAAGTTTCAAAATTCCTTCTACAGTTTCTCCAAAATTTAAGAAAAACTCGCAAAATGTACGGAATACCGACTTTTTTTATAAGAATCAATTTTTTTTTTTTTTTCATTCTAAATCGAAAATGAATAATTGTTGAAACTTTTTGAGCTATTTGTAAATATTTAAAAAAAATGTTTGTCGAATACCAATGCAATTATTTTGAAAGAGCAAAATATTTCGCGAGCTCAAAATAGATTTCCTCATACACGTGTAGAAAATTTAAAAATTCCGAAATGACAAATTTTTTTATAAGAGAAATTGCATATAAACGAAATCGAATACGAAATAAAGGTGATTCGCCCGATCCCTTTCGCTCAGGATCGTTTTTCCAAGATACATCGGTTGAAAATTCGCCAACATCATCAATTCACACCAGTATCAATCATTCGTCACCCATATTTCATCCGACTTTAAATTCCGGCCCTACGCTTGTTTTCTTTTTCAAAACGCCAACTAAGAAGCATGCAGAAGAAAGAAATATAATAAATACAATTAAATGTTTGATCTGGACGGAGTATGATAACTTTTCCTATGAATTAGTATATTTTATCATTATTTTCCGCGCGTCTCATTAGTATGAAAATATCGAACCTACGGCTTATGAAGTTTCCCAACTGACGATGCCGAAAGAGAGGAAAGGCGCTACTACGTAGTAGGTGTGTTGCTTATCTATTTTAAAATTGCTTTTATCCGCTTTTCCAATATAAACTTTAAATAATTATATTTGCTTAACTAACTTGGTAGTAGAATATTAGCTAATTAATGTGTATCAACATTTTCAGAAAAATAAGCTCTTTGAGAGCTTAAAATTAAAACTATAGGTTACTGATTAACAACCGCGAGAACCGAAAGTTCACGCTGCTTTAATAAACGAGGGACAGCGGCAAAACAAATTATAATTTCGAATAAACTTAGAACGTCGTAAACCGAGAATTCGAAACAATCGTAGTGCGGTTATTTATTTACTTTTTTTTTTCGCGCGGTTACTATGGAGTAATTTTGGCCGTGGTGGATTTTGATTTTTTTTTCCTTGGGCGCGCGCGGCTCGTGTATTAGAAAACGACACCCAGCCCCCACAAATATAACGCGGAAAAAAAAAGAAGAAAAACAGTTTGTAAACTTATTGTACACCACCGCCGACTCTACGTTCTTTCGTAGTGAAATATTAACAGCGCAGGTTTGTATGAAATATTCGAAGTCGAAACGTATTTACGGTCGATTTTCGGGCACCTGCGACTAGTCTCGAGCTTAATTTATAATTCACAAACGATTACCATAACTCACGTGGAAACACCTACCGTCGTATACGTCGGATACGAACGCATGGGCCGGAGTGTTTGATTTCGGTGGACGCCTCGCCCGGTGAACTCGGCTCGGCGGTGAAAAGTACGAGCAGACGGGCGCGTTAATGCAATTTTATTCACGGATTATCATCGATTTAACGCGAGGCGAATTATGGGTGTCGTAACGGTCTATTAAGACGCCGCGAATGCATTTACTCTTCGCGCCTTAATTCCATTACCCGTCGTCTGCAACGACGGAGTACTTACCCGGGCCCCCTGATCACCGGGGACACACGCTAAAAGCACACCTACTCGTATTATATCGATTGAAATATTCCGCGAAGACCGTGAGCGCGGCCGATGAAATGCCTCGTCGTCCCCGGTCGCTCCCGGGTAGGAATCGTTTTATACAATAGCGTTTTCCAACGTCCGTCGTCGGCGCGGTCATCGCGAGGCAGTCGATGGTTTCGAACACGCGCCGCGCCGCCGCCGCGAGCAAAAACTAATCCGTACGAATTAGTATTTGTTGTTCGACCGGACTTTTTTCTTTTCTTTTTGCCGTTCTTTAGTGTTTGAGTCGATAAAAAATAGGCCTTTAAGGATTTAAAACGTCTCGACCTTGTAGATGGTTTTTGGTAGCAAAAGTTACCTGGTTTGATATATACTCGTTATATGTATATATTTCAATTCCTTCTAGAGTTTTTCTAACGATCGAGACTTGAATTTCCACCGAATAATTAACAATTTTTAAAAACGATTTTGATTGATTTTTAGTTTCTCTTTTTTCTTTCGTAAAATGTCGATAAAATAATTTTGGCTAAAGATGTTATACGAAAATCCTCATTCATTTTCCACAACTGTACGGGAAAATATCGAAAATGTGTAGTTACAATTTCTTTTTATAAATGTAAATTTTTTCAAAAGGTTTGAAAAACTCCGTTTGAAGTAGTCAGTCATGTCATGCCCCTTCAGACATGCCTCCAAGCCTTGTAAAAAAACAAACATAAAATTTACTTATTGTTTTTGTAGAAAAAAAGGTCTGAAAAAAGTCACGAAAATCTACAAAATGTTCGTAGTTAAATATTCACAAACCCTCTAAATTTCAATATTAAAAGCATGACATTTATTAAAAGACCCTTCACAAGTTGCACGTACAAATAAAATAAAACAAAAAAAATTCCTGAAAGTCTCAAACATTTTTCAAGCGTTTGAAAATTATATTTGAACTAAATTGGATATTTCAACGATTAAAAAACAGAGGTCGATCCGACGACTCGGAATATTTTTTTCCAAAGCCATCGGTCTCAATATATACTAATATAATAGTAATACAGTATAATACGAGTTAACATCGCCTGTATCTCATGCTTTCATTTTTTTTCTTTTCTTTCGATTCGTCAAACTTCGTCGTCGGCAGACGATTTGCTATTTTTTTCACGTAGTACGTCCAACGATGACTCGTGTCTTATATTATCCGAGAATTTCGCCGATCGCACATAATCACTTACTGTCCGGCGGCGGTGGCGACGGGACGGCTATAATTTAATTTTTATCGTTTTTGAAATTTACAATTCATTGGATTCATCCGAGTCGACGACGACGACGATAATAATAATATAACGTACGTAATATCATACGATATAAAACGTCGTCGATCGCGTTTTTGCCCAAAATTCAATTTACAAAAAAAGTACTGTGTCCGCCGCCGTCCCCGCGTTCAATAAAAATAATTATAGTAAGAGTGTGCGTTGAAAAATGAAAAATATAAACGAAAATCGACAAAAAAAAAAAATGAAAAATAGTAGAGAAACCCGATCCCCTAGCCCGTCGCGTCCCCGTCTACTCCGAGTTGTGCTGTTTCACCGTAATGCTTCGTGATCATAATCGTATATAAGGCGTCGAAAATCGAATCAATAGACGCAAGACATCTGTAGACTCGTGTATCGCGCGTAACACATATATTATTATGTCATGATAAAAATAACTCACGTTTGCGGCGTATCAAAGACGACGAAAAACCGCATCGACACCGGCACGTTTATTATTATTATTATAGCTTTTGAATAATTTAACAGTTCCATGCCATAGGTTTTAATGGTTTCACAGTCTAGGTTAAAAATCCACTTTTTTTTTATTTCTTCTTCTTCCTTTTTTTCCCCCCTCATAATACATCACCACCACACGCCTCGATCCCCCGGGACTCTCATCATTATATTATTATTATTATTACGGTTTTTTTTTTTTTTTTTTATTATTATTCCAACGGGAACCTTTGTAGAATGTTTATTTTGTTTGCATCATTGAATATCGAGTAAAAACGTATTATGAGCACGCGCGGCGTCGCATACAAACTGGCACTATTTGCGAGTAGTCGACCTAGCGCCGACGTCACTAGCGCACGGCGTTATCGCCACTGTTTTTTTTTTTTATTTTTTTATTTAATTAGAAACGTTACGCAGTCGATTGAAAACCTAATAGGGTAACTATTATACACGAATAACATCATTCATTTTGGGCGCGCCGCGAACGCCTTTACGCGCTGCACAGTTTCAACGACGCGGGAGGAAAGCGCATTTATATGTTAATTTCGAAAATTACTTAAAACGCCAGCGCGCGCGATTCGGAAAAACAAAAACGTGTGCACGAGCATCCGAAACTCGCCGACTCGTACGCGACGCGTGCGATGCGGTCGGATTAGATTGGAAAATATACTTTCCCGTATATGATAATAATTTATTCGAGTACGTTCGCGTACGGGGCGTCGTTGTACGCGTACGTAATTATAATTTTTCTTTTTAGATTTCTTCTTATGCGCGCGCACGCGTATATCGACTGCAAAACACACACACACATCGTTAGAGAACGAGATAAAAAAAAAGAAAAGAAAATACGTTTAGTTTTATTTGAAAAACTCGCCGAGATATCGTTGAAATATTGTCGTTTCGACGTTATACTCTCGTATTCTCGTGCGCGTCCGTAATGGCATGCGTGTGTTTCTTTTATGATGTTAATAGCAGACCAAAGTTTAGATTAATATTATTGTAAGGGGTCGTTCAAAGTTTGTGCGTTGAACTAATCATATTACGTATTATTATTATTATGATTATTATTACGATCGGCGAGTCGTCATTACGACACGTACCTCTTATTGGTTCGAGTGCACGTTTATAGAATTATTAGATTAATAATTATTTGGTGTGGGGAAAAAAAAAACATTACGAAAATATTCGAAACGACGGGAACCGCGCGCGTCGTATTTGACTGTCTATTGAATTCGATCGAACGTACAACGGTGAACTGCAGTAGTTATTTATATTTTCGTTCGACTATGCACGACTAGTGAAATTGAGCACCAAAACACGTTTTCCTTCTTCTTGCGACTCGAACTCTATGTATCACGTATTCAACACACACTTTTTATCAATCTGTGCAGCTCTCTTTGAAAAAAAAAAAAGAAAGAAGATATTATTTTATTGCGTGGGTCACGGTCGTTTGCAAAACGGCAAATTGTATTCGAGACTGACTTTGGTTGGTGAACAAACTGTCTTCATGTAAACTTATAGTCAAACGATTTTCAATGTCTAACATATCTAAGACAATATTACACGCCAGTATGGATTGATAAATTTTATCGACATTTAAGAAACACTTTAGAAATCGTAAATCACACGACGAAAATATTATATAAACGCCGTAATTTCGGGTACCAATATTAGGCCATTTTTACAAAGCCGGATCGATTGTACTTCGCCAAGTACAATATTTTTAAATAAACGTCAACTACTCTTTGGATTTATTATTTTTAATTTAGTGTATGCATCATAATATTAATTAGTTATTTTATTGTTGTTATATTTCGAGTAAATAAAAATAATAATTGTTAATAATTTTTTGATAATAAATAAATACGTAGGTAATTAATTCTAAATTAAAAACAAAAATAAATAACAATTGTATTGAGAACACGGTAAACTATATTTTTATTAAATAAGCATATTATACGAGTACATAACTAATTATAATGTTCAGTTCTTTTCAACTATATTATTATTATAAGTCTTTTACTTCGAGTTTCCACTTCAAAACAAAACATTATAGTTTTTAAAAATAAACTCGTGTGTTTGTAAATGTTAAATTACACTCCGATTCTTGAGAAATTTATAAAAATTATTAATTTACCGAGTTTTGTTCAAATAACTGCGTCTTTTCAGGTAATAGTATTTAAAATTTATTAGTATTGATTTGAAAAATAATAGGCATAATATGGCATTGAACCTTGATTTCTTTGCTATTAATACTTTTATAAAAATATTTTAAATTTCATTATTGTTTTGTTCCTGCGTGGTATATTTATAATTTATATAACGAACGATATAAATATAATACTCAATAATATAATGTATAATATAAAAAAAAAATAAAATAAGATCTGGTGAGTTTAAATTATACCACGTGTATTTTATTTATCAAAATGTATATGTTTTATTGATTGTATTAGCATAAAGTGGAAGATCTTTTTGAAACTAAATCTGAGAATACGGAAATAGTTACAATCCATGTCACGTTTAAAGTTAGAATAAGTATTTGGACCGGATAAAGAACATACGAACAAGTTTTTTGTAAAACAATGCCTGAAAACTTCGACGTACGTCGTACGATCAGTTTTTCTGTGAACAAGTTATTAAAATAATATGAAATAACGGTACTCAATCGCAATTATTGCAATTCTCTTCAAGCACATTAATTTAAAACGTGCATATCGGATGCAAAGGATGTCAAGATGACTTTAACGATTCTTAGGTGGGTGTTGTCGCCACCCTTTCGAGGAAATTTTTAATTTTCAGAGAAGCGTTTAATTTAAGAGGGTATCAGGGTCGCGATTTTATGGTTCATGACTTATCTCGATGAAACGTTTTAACTGTGTGCAGTAAAAAAATAATTTAAGAGTCGTTCGACGAACATCAAAGTGTTTTTAATTTTGTTTAATTATCAATTCATTTGTTATTCGTCATAATTGTATTAGGTATTCAAATGACATTCGACTTTATAGAAAGTATGAAAATCCGTAGATAGATAGTAGGCCGATTTAAAGCGTAACAATGGTGAAACAATTCACGTTATTTATCTTACGTTGCCGAAGTGATAAAAAGAGGAGAATGTCATAAATGTTCGAAAGTAAAAATGTCGCGGGAAGAGAGGTCGCGTTACGATGAGGTTTGACGAAAATCTAAAATGGGACCAGGAATCAAAGACGTCGGGAAACGCTCGGTCGACACGCCGTATACGGCGCGTTTAAAATTCGAAACAACAAGTTGTACCGCCCTTCTCGACGGTAAGCATTAGACACGTGTTTTCTGCGACTATCGTCTTTCGGATCGACTACTACACCGGGGCACGGCATCAGTCAGTGTCGCGCACATAAACGAAAACCGGCAGTGGTCTCGTTCAATGCGTCCGGGCTTACTTAGTGCGCTAACCCCTCCGGAGCCGTTGATTAATTTCCGAACGTCTGATTAATAGCGTTCGATTAGGTTCGCCGCGGCGGCATACAAAACGCAAAAAGATTCGTAAGCGCATAACGCACACGCGCTGCTGAACCTGCCCTAAAAACGCCTTTACGCCCTTCGCGGATTCATAACAACGCACTACTCGCTACTAGTGAGAAGCGCTAAATTTTTTCCCCCGTTTTCACAAACGCTTTGGTTAAATGCGAAATAGAGGTTGCGTAGTACTGTTATCGCAAGCAATCGTAAATAATTTCTCGAGGTACTCTTCTCGGCCGGACCACCGCGACGAGGTCTGAAGTTTCTCTTGTAAGTACCGGGGACGGGAGACTCGGAGTTACTAAAAGGGGACGACGATTCCTAGAACCGTAAACGTTTACGCGCAAAAGTTTTACGGTCGTTTTTTTATTTTCGCGATTGAATAAAAAAAAAAAAAACATCGTGTTCGATATAGTAGTTTACAATAATCCGCATTACTGAATTATGTAAAAAATATCGGTTTTCCGCGTATAACGAATAAACGTGTAGGTGCCTCCGGTTTATTTTTACATGAAAACTTGAAACCTAATTAAAGCACTAAAAACTTTAGTCTTCCGGCTGAACGAGAGTACTTATAAATAACAATGTGCAATTCGATAAGTGTATTACGTGTAATAATATTGCGGTCGGCAATTAATATCGACAGAATATACGTATATTGTTCGACTTAAATACACGTACAGACGCAGAAGTTTTTTCTTACATTTTCTCGAGTCTTTTTCGTAAATCGCGTTTTGTTTTACCACAAGACTATGGGTAATTGCGTTTTAGAACGGGCCAGATATAAACCGTGACATTTTTTGACATTTTTAGTTTATGAGTTTTCTTAGTTTTTTTTTTTTTTCGCAAAATGTCAATAAAATCATTTTGGTGCGTCAAAAACTCATGAGAATATTATATATAAAAACTTCCTTATAATGATCGGATATTTCTTCAAAGAAAAAATTTCGGAAACACGAAATTTTTCTTCTTTTTTTTTTCCATAAACTCCTGAACAATCGCTGAAATTTTATAAAAAAAAATACGTGCAAACATTTTTTGTAGCTGACCTCCCCCCCATCGTCGTCCCACCTTTTTCACACGGATCTCGGAATCTTTTTTTTTCGACGCCAATCACCCGTCTATCCCCGCGTATCTCACGCCGCGCGTCTCGTATCTCGTTCTCTTTTGTTTTGCCGAGACGACGAGAGGATGAGACATTTCATACGAGCGCGGGCTTTTTTTTTTTTTATAATGAACGCCGCCGACACGCGTTTTGTTTGGGTTTGCTTTGAGTGAAAGTATACGTACGTACCTATTGTATTTCCGTATAAATTCTACGTGTCGCGCTCCGAGACGACGCTCCGCAACCGATATAAAGGTTTCGATTTAAATTTTAATTATAATCACCGCGTTATTTACCCGGCGGCGGCGCGCAAACCCGTCGACTCGGATAGATCGGCGCGCACAATGTTTTCGGAACCATTATTTTGAAAAACTTGTCAAAGACTTCTCGGCTCGATGCATATAAATTGACATGATTTCGCTCGACAGAGTTTTCGGCATGTTTGAATGGCTCACGACCAGAAGTTTTTCTTTATCGTTTCGGTTTCTCGGCACCGACTCGCTCGCGCGCCGGCAAACTTTAATTATTAATAATATAACTATAACGCGCGCATAACGCACACCGCGCACATATTATTACATGAATATTTTACCACGGCGACTGATAAATACTCCGAAACGAAATCGATGGACCTAATGACGGGGAATGGGGAAAGGACCCGTGCCGAAATCGCTATAATATACGAGCGAAATAGGAAAAAAAAAAAATAATAATAATATACACGCCCGCGTTCGAACGAATGTAGCGAATGGTTTTTTGAACGCGCGGGTAATGTAAAACGAATCATATATAAATCACACGAGTACATAATGATCCGTATAAAATATGTCATAATACTGTGTACAGGGTGTGTCCCGATGTCGTTGTACGAGAGATTTGTTATCGATTACGGAACGATAAAACGTGATTTGGACGGAAAACACGCGGTTTTTTATTTCGGCTGTGTGTTTTTATGATAATTGCGAATTTTTAGAACTGCACCGACGACGGCAAGCCGAGCTTTTCTATTCAAATTACAGTTTTGGTGAATCGCTTATTTTACTGATAAATTCGGCGGTCGGAATCGTCGTCGATTGTTTTATGACTCGTCGAAATTCGTGTACGTAATATTATTGATACTAGTCGTTCGGGTGATAATCTCCGAAACGGAACACATTTATTCGAGCTGATTTTTATTTTTTTTTTTTTCGTACGATCCGTTTACACAATGATGTTATTCCTTTTTGATCAATCGAAACCGGCAATTTAACGTAAATAGATCGTTCGAACAATGTTAGTTTCGGAACTTTAGTTTCGTTCCACGTATGTCAACCCAAACAGCTATTAATTTATTCAGTAAAGTTCAAAGAGTCGTTCAGAAACGAAACGATGAACAGAATTTGATCATTCTACCACCGAGTCGTCAGAAAATAAGCACTGTCACAATCGTTTCGGTGACGGCCGTTCGAATCAAGTTTGCCGTTGGTCCACTCGCCGCGCCACCGAGGTGAAAATCCGAAATCATAATTAAAAACATGACCCTTATGAGACGGAGAAACACGCGTGTTTTTCATTTCGTTGATATCGCGCGTCATCGTTTCCTAATCAATAACGAGCACCTTCCGAACAGTACCGTAAGAGTACATACACTTTGAATTTATAATATTTTATATTAAATTTACGAATTCGCGTGTAATATTACGGATTATGTATTTAATCGAAATATGAAATTAATTTAAATTTGATTATATTTAATTACAATATTTAATACCGTTGAACGTTCGTTGAAGACGAAATAAGTTTGAACGTACGAAAACGCATAGTCGTCCTTTTTAATGCTCGACACGGTTTTCGATGGTATTATTAGCCGACTTATTGTTAAATAAATGCACACCTCTTTAATCTTTCGGCTCACCTCTTTTATAATTCCCAAGTGTAGGTGGTAGTTAATTCGAAACTATTGTATTAAACTTTCACGTTACGAATTTATTTATTAATAGTCTTTTTAAAATATGACGTTTGCATTATTATGGTATTTCATTATAGTTACCTTCGAAACTCTAATTTTTTTTTTTACTTCCGCGTTTAAATTTTACCCCGCTGCTGTTGTGTAGAGTTATTCGATTCAAAGAAATCAGCTGTCGACTTTTTTTTTTTTTACAGTTCTTATTCTCCTCGTACGGATGTGTCGATCATTATTATTTTAATTTTAAAATAAAATTCCCCGGAATTAAAAATACGTAAGTACACGCATGAAGCACACTCGATAATAGTCGTCTAAAATAAATCCGAACACATGAAATAAACGTAAATCATAGAATAAAAAATACATAATATAATGGTTTTAGCGTAAGTCAATATTATAAAGTGTTACCAAAGGAACAAAAATAATACCTTTATAAAAACACATTATTATTCGAAAACGAAAATAATGCTTTTAAATTCAAACACATTTTATCGGGTATTAATTATTCTGTTTTCAGAAAGAAGAAAAAAAAAAAAAAGGACAAAATACGAAGCAAAAAAAAATACGTACATAAATCATATTTTGATTGTGGAATGCAGATTAATAAATTACTACCTACGAGATATAATTTTATTCCGTCATAAATGCACATTAAATATTCGAACGTTTGTTTTCAACTCAACCGTATAAAAGTAACGAACCGATAAATATGTTTTATTTTCGTTACTAATGTATACCCGGTGGTTTCCTTCGTTTTTATTAGTATCCCCGGGGAGCCGCTAATTTTTTTCTTGTTCCTTAATAAGGGACCGTTTTGGCAACGGTTTAGGTGTTTCGTACCCTTTTCGCAACCTTTTAAAGTGCAGTCCAAAATGTTATAATAATAACACGACTGTTTGGTTTTTAAAAAGCACGCAGCAATATGTCCTGTAGATTAAATTGTAACATGCGAAACACATCCACTGCGATAATTAATTATAAATTATAAAAGATACATTTTTAGACGATTAACTTTGTGCGTTTAATTTCGAATCAACCGCGATGTACAGATTATTTCTCGACATTTTGTGACTTTGTAACACTACTTCAACGGGACAGGTAAAAATGAAAACGGCTTCACATGAAAATGTTCGTAACAATAATAAAAATAATGTTACTCTACAATGGTGCGGAGCAACGATATTATATTATGGCGCGAATGCAAATAACGGTCGTTTGGTTTTGAATCTAACGCTCGTTTCCCTCTCCGCTTAGGCACGAAATACAAATAAAAAGTTTTTATTTAAATGGGTCCAATGTCTGTGTAAAAAAAAAAACACGGAAAAAGTGTCCGCGGTGTTGACGAATGATAGTTGTTATATGGTTAAAACGAACATTGTCTACGAAAATATTGAAATTATCATTTTCCGACGATAACAATAGGCGATAAATAAAAATACGATTTAAAAATAACGTACTACACAATTTATTAATCGAGTTCATTCTACATATTATTGTTTACGACGGTAAATAATTATTACCTTTGTAATTGGACGGGTTTTTTTTTCTCCCCGTTGCCGTTTTCACCGACTATGTCATTTTAATTATAATAACACATTGTGTCGTCTGAAGAATGTTCGCCCGAAGGTTTTATAAATTGCGCGGACATTTATTACTGATGATTACGATTCGTTACGATTTTCAGGAAATCGAAATGAAGTAATAAAATACGTACGTTTATTATGAACAATTTGTTTTCGAGATCATCGCGACGACGACGCGCGACGGTCGGATGTCGAATATTTCAGTGTATTTGATTATTATTATATAATTCAAATACTTTGAAAGTTTATCTTTTGGGTTTTCGCTTTAAACGTTTTTCCTGAAAAAAAAAAAATGGAACGAAATGAAAGTCGTCGGTTGCCCGAAGTTGCTTAAACCGTGCGCCGCGTTAAAAACTGTTCGTTTTTATTCGCCCGGTCAATGTACTCGTACACAGAGTGACGGGTGGATTAATGAGTAGACGTTCATATTTTTTCGTTCTTTACCGAATTATCATAATGTCGCGTACGGTTCGTTTCTTATTTCGTTTTTTCAGTAAAATATATTATATACGCAATCGAGTACAGTTTCCATAATCGGTTTGTACGCATATATTATAATATAACCATGTGATTATCGTATTACGCATTTTTTTATGGTAAATCGAATATTCGCCTCTGATGTTCCATAAATTCGTCACGACATCAAATCGTTCGTATTAGAAGTTATATTTTTTTGTTCTTTACAAAGCGTACGTACTATTTAGCCGTTAGGTAAACTTCGTGGTACTCTCCACGCTGCACGTCGCGTACCGTATTCGATTTATATTTCATTAGCCGGGAGGATTTCATCGTCAGAGCGTCTAGCACGTGAAAATATCGATTTTACAGGGGGAATAGAAAACGAATACGTGAACGAATTAAATAAAAAAACGCTACTCGCATTGAGCGTGTCGTAATTTTTTACGGACTTTTTTAAACTTTTCAATGTCATTAGCAGAGTGGCGGATTCCAACACTAGGGCTCCGAGATTAGAAAGGGGCCCACGTCCCTATACTGTGTGATCAAATTTTTACGAGACGTTTAGATGCGAAATATTATAACGAAATATTTTTAAAATTTGTATTGAATGCGAAAATCATCGTTTACAATGTACCGAAATTTTTTAGAAAATAAATAACAATATTGTTGGCACACACATACACACACGTGTTATATAGATAATAGTTTTTAGATATTCGGTCGAATACAAGTACTTCCGTAATGTTATATAACGTTTGCATTTCACGAAGGCCATTTTTTTTCTTTTTTTTTTTTATGGGATCGCTTTTCAGTAATTTACTGCGAAATCGCGTTATTGCTAATTATTATTATCGTTTTACCGTGTAGAGTAAATATTTATTATTTTCCCTAAAATAAATAGTCATAGTGTGTAGTGTAGTTTGATTGTTATAATATTATGTAGTATTGATTACGAATTAATTTCCAAATACTTTTTTAATCACCAGTTGGGGCCCAGGCTCGTCGGGGCTAAATATCTAATTTTGCACCGCCCATTATTATTAAAAGTTCTTAGAATCGTATTTTAAAACGTATTTTCCTTTTTATTTTTTTTTTTTTTTTAGAAAATAACCCTAATGGAAATTTTGTAACTATACTATCGAGTGAAAATAATAGTATCCGCGTCGTGCTCGAATGAAATAATTTATATTTATTTTAAACGTGTTTAAATTTTGATAAAAGACCGCGTAGGTATTAGCATATTTACACGGGTCAAAGGGGACGATCCGCCACAATCGTCTCTCACCTCCGTAAAATCGCCACCGTTTAATTTAGTGGATTACGTATACGAACTGAATTTCTTCAATGAAAAAAAAATAAAAAAATATCGGTGAAAATAATTAATTTTGAGATAATATATTTTAAAATTTCGAAACCCTATTAAGTGAAAAAACAAATAAGCGACGAGGTTAAATCTTCTATTTTTTTGTCCCGAATAAAAAAAAAAGCTTAAGGTTTAGTCTAGCGTGCAATTTTCAAGCCGTGAAACACGAAATTATACTCGTTTTATCAAAAGGCACATAACCGATGTTAAGACCAAATTGAACATTATTTTCGAGTTTTTTTTTTTCTTTCGATTTTTTTCCTCGCGTTAAGGAAAACTACTGAGAAAATCGAAAAATTACATTTTCAAAGAACCATCTGTGTCCAATTTCCGATCTCATGTTGCTGCACGAAACTTTCGGTGTAGATTTGCCACCCGAAACTTTGATCACAGAAAAAGAAAAAAGATAAAAAAAAAAAAAAAAAAAAGGGAAAAAAACATTATTGTAAGATTCGTTTCGCTCGGAATCTAATGTTAAAGATATAATGTGCGAGGAGGTATGTTTCGATGAAGGAAAAAAAAGACAGTCCGACAACGACAATCAGTGCGCGAATAAAATTAATTTTTTCCTCCGAATAGGTCCTCGTGGTCAACATAACAAGCAGCTCGAGTTTGAGTGGATTTTTTTTTAAGGACGTCTGACTTTTAACTCTTTCGGAGAACATCAAAATCAATACGACGGACGTGAGCACGTCGCGATCAACAAAAACACACACGTCGTAATTAACTCGCGCGGTCTAAATTGTTATTTTTATTCTACGTCGACAAATCGAATATATTTTATATACGTTTCGTTTATTTTTCTTTTCCGCGTATTAAAAAACACGCTGCGTCTGCGTGAATCATTGTTATCTTATTTTGATATTCGAAGGAAGCGAATAAAATAATGAGACATTTTCAAGTAGTTTAAATTCTAAATTATCTATCGTATTGTTGGTGGTAGTGGTTTAAAATCAGGCGAAACGGTACGATTATATTTTATATTCGTATAAAAAAAAAAAAAATTCTTAAAAAATTGATACTTTTACGTGAGAACTGTACATGGATTTATAAATTATATTCTAGAAAGTTTACAGTCGACTCGTTCAATATTAATATTCAGGTTAAAATCCATTTATACGAGCAACGCCTACGGGGCGAGACAAGGGGGTCAATCAGTTTTGACAACAATGACAAAATTAATTATATAATATGCTGAAAATGGAAAAGTTAATGGAATATTATGCTACGAGCTCTTTAAAATTATATGCAATTATTCTAAATCCTTGTTATAAATATAACTAATAACACGACGTACAGTCGAGTTATGAATATTCTAAGAAAAATTAAACCTTGAAAATAAAAACAAGCGTCCGCGGCGTGAAAACGTAGTAATATCGGAATAATATTTGGGAGAAAAAAAAACAACGACAATAATAATAATAATGTTCTCGTTTCTATGAGAAATTATTTATTTATTTCTTTCAAAACGTTTATGTCGTAATGTACACCTAATGTGTACAAAACAGCGTGTTTTATTAAAAACATAAAATAAATATCACTTACAGTTCACCGAGACGCAGTGTTTTGTTTATAACGAACGACGAACATAATAGTATTTCGAATCGTATTATTTTTGTCATCAATATAAAAAAAAACTGTCGGGGAAAAGTGTTCCGATAAAGTGTAAACATGTAGTAGGTAGACACTAGTCTGAAGGACTCGTAATCCGTGATGTGGGTAGGCCATGTCAAGTTGTCGTGCCACTGGCGTGGAAGTGCTATAGTCAAATTTCCAAGTGATAGGACCAAACAAGAAAATAGAGAAAAAACAACTTTGATCACAGGTCGTTCAAATAATATTTCATTCGTCTCCGCGAAAACCTCGAATAACATATCTTTAGGCGGAATGTATTTTATTCTTTTGAATCACCGATGAATACCTAACTGACTGCTAAAATACACAAACAAACAACGCTGTCGACTGTAACACGGCGGGTCGACGGAATTCTGAAGTTGACCGAATGACGTAAGCTCTCGTACGTAACGAGCTTTGCGCGTACGACTTTAATATGGACGCGTCATATCACGAAGCTTGGAAACTGTAAGAAATAAGCATAATTCGACTTGAAAACCAACGAGATACGAAACTCGGATGATTTGCAGGGGGACGGGCGATAGCTATTGGTGAATCGTTTTTAATAAATTTGTAACCAATGTCGTTCTAAAAAAACCGGCTATGATCGGAGGGGCCCCGGGGGATCGGCCTGTTTTTCGAAGTCGTTTGATGAGAATCGGTAGAAATATCCGATTTCGTCGAGATTAACTTTCCAACGGTTATGGTAATTAGTCGCGGTTTACTGGTAAATTCGTTTTCCTAGAAAGAACAACGTCGTATAACGTTTTCAAGTTTCAACTACTGAAATTGAAAGTTTTGTACATTTTTAGCAAGAAAAAGTTTGTAGATTTTCGCGACTCTGTCGGGTTCGGTTAAAACTCGAAATGAAAACGCTTATAAAAAAAATAAAAAAATAATTGTGTTTTGAATTGAGTTTTTAACTTTTTATCCGACCAAAATCATTTCATCGATATTGTACGAAAATAATATTTAAAAACATCTATAAACAGTATGAAAAAAAAAAATCTTTTGAAAATGATTCCATTTTTATGAAATTATGATACAAGTATTTAGGTAAATATTTCGAGTCCCTACGATTGTTTTTTTTTTCGAGTTACTACGAAAAACAAATTCGATTTTTGTTATTGTCCGTTTTTCTCGATGATTGGAACTGTTATTCTGGTTAAAACTGTATGGACAGACAAAAAAAAAAAAAAACACTTTATTGTCAAATCAATACCGTACGTTGTTCGTTCTATTCAGAATCTGAAATCGTGAAACGAATCGAATGAAAAACATCAATTTCGAAAATATATTTTGAAAATAAAAAGCTTCACTTTCGTACCAGTTCGCGGTTCTTACACGATGACTTCATATATGTTTACTAACAGTGTAAGCAGTAGCGTATTTATGATATTATTGTTCTGGGAGGTTAGACAATCTGTTTGGTAAATAAATAGTGGTAGGGCTTTGCCCCCCCCCCACAGCCCTCCCATGTGGGTCTATGGTTTTTTTTCTTAAACAGATACTATTCAACACGGTTAAATTTTACAATACATATTGAAAATTTAAAACAAATGAATTTTAATTATTTAACAACACAATCTTTTTTTATCAACTTAATAATAATACACAATTTACAAAACGAGATCTAGTTTTCTAAGTCTTTTGGTTTATTCGTGTCACTTCCTCGGCGTCAATTTATAGGTACAATTTGAGAACCAAGATTAGAACGTGTTGGGTGAATAGGTATAATGTATTTAGTATTTACTTAACATACTAAAGTACACCATGTACCATTGAAAATGGAAGAAAAGGCCCCGGGGGGGATCTATCCCCTGCTATCCCCCCCATACCTACGCTACCGAGTGTAATTAACCGACTAAGTAGTTAGTGAACGCAATCTATTTTCTCACGCGATAAAGGTGAAATCCAGAATTATTATAAGCGTGATGTTAAGTGATATTAAAACGATTTTTTTTTTTACGATTTACTTAAATTGACGATGTGTATTTTGAAACATTTTTTAGTTTTTAATTCTCTCGGCCGTCCGAGCAACTGAGCCTCTGGAAAATGTCACGAGAGACACGACCTTTCGTAATTCTTAATCGCCAAACAACGATAATGATTATACACTGAATAATTCACCGAAAATTATTAAGATTATGTGATCAGGAAAATAAATTCTGCCGATTGCAGTTTTTGTTACCATGGTTTCGTGTTTTCGATGAGTACGTGATATTTCTTTTATCACATTCTTTCGTAGAATACTTACTCCGCGGTAAGTGTTTCATTTTCATTTTATCTCTTCGTAAATGCGCGTACAGAGATGACGACTTTCATCATTGCGAGCAAACTCCTACAGGAATTCTCGACGAGTTTTGTGTTTCGAGTTCAGCGTTGTTGGTGTATAATAAATATTTTTATCACAAAAACTCGAACCACTTATATACGAGTATAGACCGCAATATGTGGACATGATAGAGGTATGATGTTGTATTTGTCCGAATGAAATCGATGATGAAATGGCCGTAAATAAAATGTATTGAAAGTGTTTCTATTTATTAATAAATGTATAAATGTACTATGTTATTAATGATGTGTTCCGTCATAAAGATTTCTTCTTATATCGCACATATAAAAATAAATCATAATTTATAAGACTTTCGTATCACACACGTGTAAATTAAAATAATTAGTCACTCTAAGACCTAAGTCGATGAAAAGTTAAAAATATTGAAGCTAATCGTTGAAAATGACCATTTGGGCGAAGTCGGCTTTGACACAAAATATGGTGTATTCTGCTCAAGGCATATTTCACAATAATTACATTATTTTATTAAATATATTGTTCACATCTGATCTAAGCAAACTCAACGACCAAAATTAATGTCGTATCACAACAACAGTAATAATAATAATTACGATAACTATTTTAATGGGAATCAAAGATAGAATTGCGTTTTAATATTAATGAAAATAAATGAAAAAACTTGAGAAAATTAAATTTTTATTTCCTACAAAATACGTATTAATCGTATTGTAATTTACTCGTCATGACTTTTATTTTATTTCACAAAATAATTTTTTATAAAGAAACGACCAAATAATCATTTTTATAAAAGTATTTATATTAGGTCAACATGTATTATTATTATATTATAAATCGGAACGTATTTGTAAATGCAATTGGTTGTTATTATATTATAAATTATTCTTACTGGTACTTATATATTTTGTGCGGTCTCTATCCAAAAACGAACCATTCTGGATAACCAAAAAAAAAAAACAACGTTAACAGATTTATTGTTGTTCCAATTATTTTCCGTGCAACAGAATACTAAATATGTAAAGATATTATAATACTTCTCTGAATCGTCCGCAACAAAAAGTTGGGATAATTGTTATGAAGCTAAGTTAGTTGGTTTTCTTCGTGGAAGTTCTTTTCAGAGATTTCTATTTCTCCAGTTTCATTGGGATTTCGTAAACTATTCTTATCACTATAGAACTGGATTTACCATACTACATGTACGATTTGGGATGATTTTTCTTTTTCAAAGAATCGGAAAAAAAAATTTCTCAATACTTGGAAAATATTTTCCGACAACATTCCGGAGAACGCGGAGTAAGGAGAAAAAAGAACGATATAAAGAATTATTTCTTTAGAAATCGTTCGCGTGAATAAAAACGATGGCATTTTTATATACTATACTACGTTTATATGAAAACTTTACCATATTATGCTCGTCGTTTTCGCCTGTCACTGCTACGATTCGTTTTCACGGTCGCTGATACGAGTTATAATATATTTGACGTGGATACAAATTGTTTACAAATTATAAACGCGTTGTCTTAGAAATATTATAATAACAAATAAATAAAAAACAAAAGACAAAAATAGCCATATTTATTAATATTAAAATCATAAAAGATGTGATAATGTGATTAGAAATCAACAAAAGTTTTATGATCATTGCCTCCCCGGATAATAGTGTATCGCCAAGCAATCGCTCTAGTATTCAACGTGACGCGTGTCGTTCGTTCAACGGATTTTTTACCGTTTTCGTGACCAACGTCGATTATTCGAACGCATTGATTTAATATTTCGGAGTATAAATCATCAGTCGAAATCAGTTATATCGATCTCGACGACAAATTAAGTCTAGGGCACCGGACACGTCGCGTACGTGCATTGCGTATTGAATTATTTTCCATTTGTTTCGTTTCGTTAAAGTCGTTGGGGATCAATTGAATCTGTCCGTCTGATAAGGTATTCACTTACGAGCCGAGTCGTCGTTCTGGGAGTAATTATACACAGTCATGAGTCATCGACTCGGTGTGGGGCGATTTCAGGTATGGATTCGGATTACGAATTTACTTTTCACACTCCTGAAGTCTCAGTGGAGAATGCATTTTGTCAACGAAAACGAGAAAAAAAACAGTCGACGCGACGTGTCACCGGTATTTATAATTGATTCGGTATAGAAAGTTTTTTAACGTGCCCTTTTTTCCATTATTTTAAAGATATTTAATACTTTACAGAGAAAGAGAGAGAGAGTGAGATCTATAACCGAAAATGTCACCGAGAGAAGATATATATATATATTATTTAACGGACTCGAGGTGGTTTCGGCTGGGGAATACGCTCGAACACATTGGTCGGGTGTAGAAGTAGAGAGTAGAAATATCTGCTTTTCTTCCGGCGAAGATTGCCGGGATAGTCTAGTTGACAAACAGAACGAGCGAAATGTCCTTGTACCCTAATAGAGATTTGGTTTTCTCCATACAAATGCATTATTCGGAAAAACATATTTTATGGCAAATGCTCTTGGACGCTTTTTGAGTAATGATTTCGCTGCATCGTGCGAGTTGAAAAATAGATTAGACATTCGGGTCGGGCGCCCGAATAATAAGAACGACGTCAACTCGTGGTAAAAGCGTTTTTTTTATTTATTTATTTATTTATTTTTTTTTATTCTCAAGTTGCCGGCGGGACTCGAATTAAAATGATCATTTTACTCTTGCTTTAATATACGGGGAAAAAATGAACAATCGCTCACAATACGTTCAAGTCGTCATAAAGAAGCCGTTAGCGATTTATAAAAATAACAAGACGCACGGCGACAAAGACAATACGGACGATATCTTATCAGGGCGGCTTTGATGTCTTACCGAAAAGGTCATATTGGCGAGTGTTGGATTATCTACGCGTTTTCTTTTTTCCACGAGACGACTACAACGTGTAGATAATTTTAATCGCGATACCGTGATAGTGTTCGGTTTTAAGTTTGTTTTTTCAATTTCATCGCAACGCGCAACAATAGCTTTTTAGCCGGAATAATATTATGTACGTATTTGTCGAAGAATAATTATTCGGACGATTAATAAAATAATATCAAACGTTAACTCACCTATAAATATTTATCATCACTATTTTTGGAATTTTAAAAATACGTATTTTAAATATTTATAAAATACTTAAAAGTTGCGCGATGATTGCGGCTTGTGTAACGCGAATAGTTTTTAACTTTTTATTTTTTCGAAGAGTTTTTCGAGTTCAAAGTATTTTTTTATTTATTTATTTTTTCCCATACTGTTTCACAGTATAATATAAAATAGGTATTAGACACGATTTTGCCTGTAATTAAACAACAAGATTACACAGTAGACGTGTTTTATAATTTTATGTCTGGCAGTAAAATAACGATCACATTGAAAGACTCTTATCCAAGAAATTAATATCTCAAAATAAATATATTTTTTTCCATAGGCGCAGGCGATCGGAAAAAAAAAAATTTCTTTTAAATCTTGAATATTTTATCCAACGCTCCAGTATTGTACTTTTATTTTTTATGTATTTTATTTACAGGAAATAAACTCGTTTCTCTGCTTAATTATTTATGTCAGATGTAATAATTCATCCTTGGCTCCGTATTTAAATTTCACAAAGGTATTTTCACCATAAACCTCATTAATTTTGAATTTCTTTTTTTTTTTATTGATTTGCTACACTGATGTAATTAGTATAATCGGGTTTTCGAGTTTGAAACTTTCGAACTTGTAGTAGTTATCTGAAGACCGACATCACGCAGTCGGACAGTAGCTATATACGATAAGATGAAATCTTCGATAAAGCCGGCCGACAATAGTTGAGACGACGACGTAAGTTTTTTCATCGAATTTTAGACTAACAAAATGCATAGCGCATAAAATCGAATCGGAAATTCCTTGATGAGCGCCACTGTATGATTGCGCACGAGCGTTTTCGCTTGAGTTTCGCTAGAGTAAGGTGACAAAGTGTGTGCCCGTCAAATCGTTTGTGTATACTTGAAGATCATACGTCTTCCGCTATCTCCGACCGCGAAAACGTCCACCTCGTTTCCTCAATACGTTGTTTATCGCCTTTCGGGATAGCGGTAAGTGTCCCCTTGCAAGACGTGAAATATATAGAAACCCCGCAGAGCCGGAAAACGTGGAGAGTAGTTTTGTTTACGTACGAAATACATTGAACGCTTTAATTCGAGTTTTTTCGGATTAAAAACTATGCACGCACCTCTGAGATTTTATTTTCAAACGCTTACGACGAATTCAGCACGCGTTAGAAATACGCGCGTGGAAAAAATTCGAAAAAACCCCGAAGTGCCGCGACGGCTTAATAAATAACGTTTTTGTAAACTTTAAATTGTTTTGACGTCGAGAGTTTTGAATTCCGCGAAAACGTAATCATAATTGCACTAACTAATGTAATGAGCAAAAAAAAAAAAGAAAAGAAATGCAAATCGATGGGGAAAAAAATGAAAAAAATTCGAAATTTGTTTGCCGAGTATCTCGAGTGGTTTATGATGCAGTGGTTCCGACTTTTCATCGTATAGATTTTTTTTCTTTACTGATTCGTATTCTCTACTTTTTTATGCTGCGGCAATAAATCGTTGATTTTCTTCGTGGAATATTATTGCAACGCGGTATAGAACATACTTTTAAAATTGACAAACTTGTTTCGATGCTTTATTTATTTTTTTTTAATTAACGGATTCGAGTAGACGTTGATAATACGCACGAGAACAATCTAAAACTTTTTCCCGCCCAAAAAAAAAAAAAGTCATAAATCGTCTATAATTCGATTTTCGTACGTACCAAGTACGAAATAACACAATATTAATTTCTCTTGAGGGAAACTAATTGTAAAAAACGAGAGAAAAAAAAATGAGTACAATTTATGTCTGATACACTTTACGGCGAGTAACCTGAAATTCGTGGTCAGATGCAATGGACGATTTGCGCTATATTTTAATCGTGTTAAAAAGTTAATTTTTTTTTCCCAAAGCAAATCTTTCTGGTCACTGTATCGCAACGGAAGCCGTACATTGTTTGTTTTTATAATGACTGTGAAAAATAAAAAATAAAAAAAATATTAAAACTTTATATCATACGACATTATCGTAAGGTTATAGTTAATGGATTACCCAGTACATTATGTGTCGATACTTGGAAATGTCAAAAAAAAAAAAGAGGAAAAAAAGTGTATAAAAATATATTGATTGTAAAACCAATAGCTTTTTCAGCTCTGTCCAAAATCTAAGATACTGCGACGTCGACGTATCTTACAGTTAATTTCACAGGCCATTCGTTTTTACGATAATCTATATGTGTTCTATCTTTAAAGAGCTTTGAAATAGATAGTAAACATTAATTGATACTTCGTTTTTTCATTCTTTTTTTCCTTTACGTATCGGTTTTTATCTCGCATTACTTTCGGATTTTTTAATTACGTTATTATTGAGACAACATATCTCAAACCATAACAAAATGACGAAAAAAATCACGAACGTTTGCTGTACAATATTATTGTTTATTCTTATTAAAAAATCATCCGACACTCTGAAAACTGGGCGGTTTAAAAGGCTACGAATGTTTTGCCTCTATTCGATCAGATTTCTTTCGAATAGTTTCGAAGTCTGAAATACAAAATTTGTTTTCCATCAGAACAGGCTTTCGGAAAATTTACCGAAACATTATTGGCCATCTGACAAAATTAATATTATTTTCAAGTTTTTCAATTTTCTTCATAAAAAAAAAAAAAAACCCCCGTAAATTTCTCTCCGAAGTTATTTTCGATTTAATACTACGCGCGACTTTTAGTGCAACTCTACGCCGAAAGTTTGATCGTTGGAAAAAAGCATCGTTGTAAAAACCAATACATCCCACGTTTCGGTCAGAATCTAATATGCCGGAACCCATTGTTTTGTGCCGACGAAATTGAAACGGAACGAGTGTGTACAAATTATTGATTTTTCGTTTGATTTCTTATGTTATGTAGTTTAAAAGTTCGTTATAAACGTTTTCGTGCGATAAAAAACTCGTCGCAGCGACCGTAAGCGTTATCGTATGTCGTGACTTTCGAAGTTTGATTTGAATTTTTTCACCGATTAAGTCATATTGTAGTCAATGACCCATCGCGTACTTCTTATGCCGTCGATTCAAAACCGTCGGTTTTGACGCCGAAAAAAATGACGAAATAATTATCACATACATATGCAATGAAAATCGAGAATTTATTCGAATTTATTTTCATCACACACGATCGATTCAATAATAACCTTGGCATTTATAACGCGAACCTCGGGGTCGTTGGGTTTCTGTCTTATTTTTCTAATCCTGGATCAACAGATGACGAAAAAAGTCTCGAGCCCGCGAACTCACAGACACGCGATGTCGGTGTGTTCATTTTTTTTTTACAGGCGTGTAATATTCGTATTGTATATTACGCACCCGCGCGTCAAATAAAAACGTTTGGCTGCACGATACCGACGAAAAAACCTAAGAAACAGGCACGACCAGACGGGCACGGGCACGATTTTCCCGCGAGACGGGTATCGCGAAATTATTAAACAACACTTTACGGAAATGAAGCCGACGGCATATAAATATATTAATGCGACGCAAACGAACTGTGAAACGACACGCGAAATAAACAGTTATAAATATAACACGGCGATAAACGCGTCGGTGTATTATGTAATGCCGCGGTGCTTTTTTTATTGCAATAATAACACTGATTTTTATTTTATCTAGACATAGTTTGGTTTTCAGCGTTATGAAATATAAATTGTCTTACGTTTTTCTGGAAAATTCTATGTTTAATTATAATTTAGTATGGTAAAATACTATGCATCGATCCTATGCGATGAACGTGTCAACAAATATAACGGTCTACTAGTTGGGGGCTGGGGATCGATCCTCATATTTTCCTTGAATAAACACTCCCGGGTAACCTCGAATACAACTGCACACAGTATACACTATGGAGATTTCACAAATTCTATTGTTCTTTGTTATATTTTCAATTTTTGTTTTTGTGATTATATTAAACGTGTATGTATAATTTTTAAAGTTAGCTACATAAGGCAATTCTAAGGCGTCGAATCGTTTTTCTACAAATCGTATTTGGCGGTCTTTATTTTTGAAAAAAGATCAGATATTGAAGACGGGTTAGGACTAATGATGGAAAATATTGTTCTTTTAAATCCGAATTCAATATTCGAAAAGCGATTCTGAGCAGAGAATAATGGACGTCTGAAACATTATTCTTAAACAAAGTTTAAAATACTATTATAAATTATAAATTTATTATTCGAATAATTACTAGGACTGGGAACGCAATGCCCCGAAACATTTTTGCGTTTCGACCCGTTAACCTTAGACACAGCCTTAGCACATACATGTCACGTGTCATCCACGTTACCATAGCGACCTATTTGTTTTACTCGTTTGAAAACGCTTTCGGAAATCGTCATTTTTCGTCGGTTTCTCTCGATTTTTCCAGACACGTAGTAACGGGCGGTCGAAAAATCGTACGCGCGGAAAAAAAAATTCTCGTCATTACGAGACCGTGCTGCAGTCTCCGTCGTCTCGGAGTCCGACGATTAGAATACGATTTCAGACGTTTCGTTTCGACGTTCCTTTCTCGCGGTCGAAACACATAAAAAACAAATAAATAAATCTATTCTTTTTTTTATTTCGGACGAGCGCGTTTTCGACCGGATCCGAAAGACCCGAAAACCGTCCGCGCGCGTTGTCGTCACAACAGGCTCGCGCCCCTGTTCGAAAACGTGGAAAACTGACGGCCGGTGGTCGGGGAGAGGAGGTCGTCGGCGGGACCGGGACCGCGCGCAGTCGACGCCTGCCCGTCAATGACGTCTTGCGGCGGGCCGACCGCAGCCGCGCGAGACAATCGAGCCGTTTAATCGGGGGGGGGGGGGGGAGGCCCCGCGCGCGCACCGGAACACGTACAAACGGTGTAACGAAACCGCAAACTGCAATATTCGCCGACACCGCCGCGACGACGGCCTTTGACGGCGGCGGCGGTATGTGTGAAAAAGTCGCGTCGAGCGGATCGTGCTCGCATATAATGACATCCTGATATCCAGGATACCCGCAGAGAGAGAGAGAGAGAGAAGCCCTTTTCGGCGGAAACGCCTGCAGCAGGCCTCCGACCGCCATCGCCTATTTCGACTGTCGACATAATTGGACGTACGCGTATGGTATTATTATTATTATTATTATCAGGGAATGGATTTTATAAAACCTTTAAAATACGCTGTAAAAAAAAAAGAAAAGCACATTGTAATGCGCCGCGTAATATACGGATTATTTTTTATTTTTCAACGCGGCTATTCGTTTTAAACGATCCGCGTTTCATATTAAAAAATTCACGTTAAAACAGGCGAAAAAAAATTCAGCTGCTAAATCCAAAGTTAGATGGAAATTTGAAAATGGAATTTTATAATAATATCGGCTCGTCGTCGTTCCCTCGCCGATCACGTTCTCTTCGCTGGATCGACGGGTAAATTCGTCGCGAACTGTCGTGTCTAAATGTACGGCGGCGCTGGGAAGTCGTCGTCCGCCGCTTGTTCGACTTCGTTCGAAAACGCAAGTCACTAAGTTGAAAATATTAACACAAATGTATACGCGCTGTTAGAAAGTTTACAGACACGCGGAACATATTTCGCGCAAAAAGGTTATAAGTTCAATATAGGTATGCAAAACGCGCGAAACAAAACTATAGTTGTTATTTCAATGCGAACGGTATGATTCGTGTATACGCTTCTTATCAGATTTCCAACGGCTTATTCTAATAAATAAATGTATTTACATATAAATCCGTTTCCCGGCTGCAATAATTATTGTTATTATCGTCGGAGCTGTGCGGTCTTGTAGTGTTTGCATTTTAAAGATTATGAGGGAAACGAGAAATTTATTGATTTCACCGCGCGATGTTTGTGTTTTTGTTTTCATTTTTATTTTTCCGTCTGCGCACGCGATTTCGACTGGAAGACTTTCCATTCTTCAGATATTTCATCCAATCATCGTCGGCCTCGGAGATAGTTTCAGGTCGAATTTCATGTGAAGGGAGAAACTGACAAAAAGTAGGGAAAAAAAATAATTGGAAAAATACACATACGTACATTATAAATAAATATGAATATATTATTTAAGTACATGCAATATAATTTCTATTCTATTTGTATTTTTTAAAGAGCCGGTTCGCGTTCTCGGACAATTGAATTATAGCGTAGGTATGACTTATCAAATTCTTAAGAAGACTATTCGTTCCGTATTCTTTATTTTTAGAAAGTAATTCATAAAACTGTCATCACATATTTTACTGTTTTTTTTTTGGAGGGAGGGATTCCGAATGCATTTTGGCTCGCATATTTCCGAGTGAAGATGTTTTTTTCTTTTTTTCAAAGTCGAGAGTTCACAGTGTCGATCGCCATTGTCAATATTTGATGAAATTAAAACTTCGGCGCAGCCGGACGATAGCGCTGGATGTGAGACAGCAGGGACCCCACGCAATCGATTCGCTATGGCCACGAGGCGCAGTCAATTTTCGGGATAATCGACTGGACTCAGAGTCCAGTTCAGTGGACTGTGACTTGTATAAAACATATATATATAGATATACGGGTGTATTATAATAGTCTATTTGAGTGGACGTTTTGCAATAAGTAACTCTTTCGATAATTTTTGAAAAATACGAGAGATTCGTCTATGACGGAATCCGTTGGGACCAATGAGATTTTTACGCTTTTAGAAGTTTATCATTTATTTTCAAACGTGGCCTTCTTCAGAAGATTCGTTTCGTGCCATCCGTGCCATAAATTAAAAGTAAAGGTCTCCGACTTGCTTGTGGCCTTTTAAAGACCTTCATTTTTATTTCAACACGGATGTGGTGTTTTTAGTCTGAAAACGTTTTTCTTTTGTTTTGTAATCGTGATACAAATATTTTTCGAAACGGTTTTTTTTTCGGATTTTTCAACAAGATTCGTAATTTTATCGGGCAACAATATTGCCCATATAGGCACTGGATACATTTTGGAATTTACGTTACCATAATAAAATAGCGATCTCGTCGTCCCTAGCAACCAAATTGTGTATTCGTGTTACCATGGCGACCGTTTTGGTTTCACTCGTTTCGATAAAACGTTCAGAAATCAACGGCGACCCCCTTAAAACACACGCCTATCAGCCGTGATTGCCCGATGTATTACCGTGCGGCGGAAAAAATATCTAGTTTTTATTTCTATAATACACTATATTGTCGAAAGTCGTCGGCCCGCTTAAGTGGACTGGTCACGGTCCACTCTTGAAGGTCGTAAGCTTTATGCGCGATGACGAGCGTTTAGATGTCGCGTGCACACACGTGTTATTTATTTTGTACTGCCGGCGTTACAACGACTTTTGTAATAGTGGTTCACCGCCACTGGCCGTAAGTGTTGCGATTATTAATGTAAAAGCTGTAGTGTTCTCGTTCGAAACACTCGAATGCTGGTCGTATTGGTAAGTGTCTCGTCGAGGGCGGTAATAGTTTCGCAGAAAGCTGCGACTTATAACGATATTGTGGCGATCGACACGTCTCGGAAACTAATCAAGCGACCACAAACGCCATCCCCTTAATGACTATAAATACGCGAGATACGTTCGATCGATCAGTGCATGGATGATGTGCAATACGCTCGCGAAGAATGCCGTATTCGGGGGGTTAAGGCGCTCCGGAAAACTTAGGAAATTCCAATTTTTCACGAATCGATTTTACCATCACGTATCGTTTTTTGTCATGGTACATCGGTCTCAAATTCAAAATATAAATTTACCAGCATCAATCGCCCGTCACCAATAATCTCATCCGTGTCTCACTCTTTTTTTTCCCATCACGTCGGACAAGTAAAAAATGTAAAACCCACAAGACGCTGAAAATATTCTAAATGTCTAGAATTGTTCGATCGTACACGTTATTATAGTCGTTTTTTTTATTTTATTCCGTATCGTTCGTATAGCAGAGCCGGTCGCGGCAGCGTGATAATGCCCGTTTTGTACAATAGAACGTGGTTTGAATTGAACCGTCGTCGTCGGCTTGGATACCTATTGATGTACTGCAGACATGACAATAATAACTTCGGGTGTTGTGATTTTTTTTTTTTTACCTTCGAACCGACAATGTCGGTAGGCAACACACGCGAAAAAAACGTATCGCCTCCGAAGTTTAAGCCCGGACGGGCACAATTGCTCACCTAAATACCGCGTCTTATTCACGAATTCGGTTTATATTACGCGTCCGAGCGCCGACGCACGACGACGACGGCGAGAAGAATCGTCGCGTGCGAGTGAAAAATCCGATACCTACGCCGGAAAAACGACGCGATTATTCACGGCGAAAATATACGGTATTTTTTTTTTTCATCGCCGCGCGGTGTTTACCAAAAAAAGAAGCAAGACAAAGAAAGTGTGAGTTATCTCGTTTACGAGATGTTTCGTCGACGACGAGAGCGGATTACGACGAGTGGGCGAGGGAGCGATTCGGACACACAGCGTGCTATTACGACTCCCGCCGACGCGTCGGACGATATCGGTCCCGGCCAACTTTTGTTTCGTTTTTGCGACCTCCGTTTCGTATTTATATTAATTGCCCGAATCGTCGGTAACCCGTCGCTAATGATTAGCGCACACAGATTATACGCGCGTAACGCCCGTGTACACACAACCGCGGTCGGCTATCAGTAAGTCCCCCGATTTGCATGCGAAATGCATTGTTTTTGGTTTTTTTTTCTCCCCCCAGGCGCTTTAGGACTGCTCGTTGCAATTACATGAAAATCTGTTTCGCGAAAGGGTTTAAAAACCTACACGTTTCGCCGTTTTTACTAGCTTCAAAAGACGGCGGTTTGTCGTTTTACGCGTTCCGAAAGAATATTACGGGTACGGTTTATTTTGACAATGTGACAAAGCGTTCACGTTAGAAAAAAACAAACGGTTCAATTTTATCGGAGGATCGATTTTCTTTCGTATTGACCATACTGTATTATTTTTTTTCGTGTCCTCTACGGATATTTCACTACGTCGGACAGCGTTAAATTTTGTCAACGGAAGGCGGACGATGAATAATCTACCTGAAGATTTACGACAGTCGGTCAATAATGACGATATAGTTTTCCATTACCTAGTGATAAAAGAAACATTTTTCTTAAATTTTTAAAAAAAAAAAAACTTATGAAATATCGAACCAAAATTAAAAACTTTTTAGTAGCATTATTTTTTTCGATCAGAATGTTTACAAATTTAATATTTTAGAATTTTAAAGAATGTTAAATTACACATATTTCTATTTGTTTTTTATTTTTTATGTAATTCGATACTCAGGAAACATTAAAAATGTAATCGTGTGGCATTACTCAGTAAATTATGAAATATGAAAAATCCAGAATGCAACGTAACATTCAGAAAAAGGTAATGTATGGAGAAAAATCTAGACGAAACAATTCGTATAAAATTCAATACTTTTTTAATAGCTATTTCTCGTGGAATTTTAAATTAATTTTTTTAATATTACATTTCTATTTTCAAAACGTATTGTTTTTAAAAGCTCTATTTATATAATTCGTTCTTGCTCATAAAAAAAAAAAAAAAAAAATAATAAACGTTATTGCAATAATAGTAGATTCTTTGTTGTGCACAAAGTATTCGGATAATCCTCTAAAATATTTTTATTTTACTTCATATTTCTTTATATTTGAAAAAAAAAAAATTCGGTAAACGTTGTAGGTAATAATAATAATAATTATAGATTCGTCCGTCGCGCATATAATAAAACGTTGAAAAAAACTCACTAAAAATGTCGAAATAAAATCCGACCGTGACATATTTTTCGTTTCAAGGGTAAATTTATGAAAACTCTATGAGAGAGAAAGAGCTTTCGTACGTTGTAGAGGTACGAGTCTTTTGATATTCAGTTATCACTCACGTCCGACGTCGCTCGCTCGAACACGCCGGATCTCACGCACAGGGTACACAGACGTCATTACAGTGTACTCGACGGCCCTTAATGATATTGTGTTGTTACCACTATGCGTATATAGAGATCGTCCACGGGCAGTTAGTTAACGCTTTTGATAATTGCTCGTCTACCGCGAACGTCACGCGAAACGGCCGGCGTAACAACAATAATAATAATGATAATAATATTGTGTAATGCGGGACGCAGCTGCGGCGAATATATAATATATATTGTCACTCTCGACGCGCGGACCGCGGCGGATGAAATATGAATCCGAGATGATTTCACCGATTGCGCGCGATTCCTTAACCCTCGGTATTTGAAAATATTCACTCGGAGCGTGTACGTAGTTTGGATTTGAAGGGGCCAATCCACCGAAAGGTTTTTGACGCTCGTTTTATTTTCCGTTATTGCAAAAAAAAAAAAAAAAATAATAGCAATTATCATAATGCCTTCGACATGGGCATATACTACGGTTTCGATTCGATTATGATTCGGATTATAATACAATTATAATTTATATTCGCGACGATTAACCATCGACGCGCATCATAATAACTACGTAGTTTAGCAGTACTTGGAAAAAAAATCGTCTGGTATACAAAATAATGGAGATGGAGTAAGTGACGTCGGTTTTGAGAACTTCGATCGCGTCGTTTTAGAAAATTACGCAGTGTCGCGTCAATTAGATATTGATAATATTTTTTTAATATTTTTTAATCAAATAGTACTATGGAAACGAAATTTACAAACAACCAACAAATATTGAATTATCAAACAAACTTTAACAGCGTAATATTTAAAGAAAATAAAGCTACTTCGTATTTTTATATTATGTTTATACATTTCATTGTGGATTATAAAAATATATTCGAAGCGTTCCGTTCGAGTCACAATGATCGAGTTGATCGTACGTTTTCGAATAAATCCACTGATCTTTGCGCGCGTCTACTCGCCGATGGCGTGCCAGCAATAAAGTAATTATTACAATCAAACACGTATATACACCTGACCGTCAGGGGGGGGGAGGGGAAGTCGACTTCCGGAAATTGATACCGACTGAGCGTCCTGCATGTTTCGTACGATATTTCAAACGGGACGAAACCATTTCTTTTGCCACTCGTAATAATATTAATAACTGTAGGTACATTGATATTTTCGAATCGGAGCTTTTCTCTTTGAAGTGACACGACTAGAAGGCAAATGTAATACAATACGAGTGTGACTCGTCTTAAATAAACCGTCGTAAACAAACAAATATCTGAATAAACAAATAAAAACAGGAAAGCGAAACACTACGCGTACTCGCAAAATATTTAATATCGAGTCGGTGATTTCGGAACGGTAGTTTTCGATTTTATTTCAGGCGCCAACTTTCACATTCGGACGGAAAATATGAACTAAAAACACGCCACGTGGGAGGATCGACCCTCGATCTCGTGTTAGGTATACGGCGGCCGCTGCCACACACACACACACGCGCGCGTTGTAGTTCAGAGCCACTGTATTGACTTGTACATAAAACACCGAAAATAATGGTTTTTTTAACCGCTTCGGAAATGTATTATCTGCAGAACGGTCCCCGGGCGAAAATTCACTGGCTTAAACATTCTTCATATTTTTCGAAATCTATAAAAACCATTCCCTCCGAGTTTCGTCGGATAAGCCAACGTATAATGCCGCCGACCGATCTATCATCTACAGCCTACGAATGTTATAAATCAACATTCGCTTTCGTTCTCGCGTACGTCTAACAACGTATTATTCGTCGACTTTGTGTTTAAAATTACGGAATTTATGTGTGGCCGTGTGGATATCGAAGGAAAGAAAAAAAAGAAGAAAAATATTTCTCGTATTCCTCTCGGATTTCATTTAAACGCCGTCGCGAATCGATTAAAATATAATATAGCGTTGGATAAACGCGAAAATATATTATATTCTCTTGGAAATAAATTTCAACTATCGATCGCAATAATTACGATGATTATATTTTTCTCCGTAAATATAATAATATATCGTATACGTGTACCTATATAATAAGATTATATACTTTCAGGACTCGGATGGATCGGGCGATCGAATATTACGGTCCCGGGTTCTTATTTGAAATGCGCATTTACGAGTATATTATGCAGACGCGATGGATATTTTAAATATGAAAGTACTTTTCTTTTAACGTGACTTATAGTGACGTAGGCTCGACGAACTTCAATTAAAATCGACGTTGGCGATTATACGCGATGACATATGACGTTCTAATTAAGAGCTTCTAATGATACCATATCCGTATAGACTATAAAAATGACAATTGAAAAAAAATAAAAATTGATTCAATAACACTGTGTGTTTCATTATGTGTCGTATTGGGGTGGAATGACTATGGATTTTTTTCTTTTTTTTTTTTGTCGTCATTTTTCGAGCGAAACAATCAATTTCGGTATTGATTTTAGGTTTATCTATTCGTTTCTCATAATACACAAAACACTTATAAATATATTATACTTATTGACTATACGTGCATAGTATTAGGTAAGACTTTCATTTTTTTCCACCGCAAAGTCGTAAGCCAATCGATCCGAATAAATTGCTTCTTCGGCGTTGAACGTTCTTATAACCATTATTGTGTGTTCAAAAATACGCCGCTATGAAATCAAATCCCTCATCCAGCCGGTGTTTGACTTTCCAGACGAATTTATTTATCGATATCGGCGGCTAACTTTTGATTCGTCTTCTCGAACAGCCTGTGCCGTCTCTCGCTCCTCGCAATCGAATCGAATTGTCTTGGACGGAAATAAATGTATTTGCTGTTTGCTCGGGATCGTTAAAACTCTCGACGAGATGCGTACGATTTTCATTTTCATTTGTTGTTTTAAAATAGTTATGTAGTAATTCCACTTAACCGAGTCCCGGCCGGCATCATCGCATGGGCTCGATATATACTTTATTTAATAAACGGTTCATTGTTGTTAGTGAGAATATTTTGTTTGTTTAAATTCGTCGAAGTTGTTGTTAAAGTAAATACCTCGGAGCGTGGCTGTGTACATTACGTCTTGACGGCCGAACTTTAATTTTATGAGCGAAATCTAATAAATTTAAATAACACAGAGCGTGCATCTTTTTTATTTATTTATTTTGTTTTTTTATTTTTCAACGCGCGTATATTTATATTAATTTGTGTCAAACGTTCATTTATATTAAACGGTCTCTATCAATCGTGTTTATCGCGGAGATTACCGTAGTTGTTAGTGTGTTGTTACTCATTAAAAACTTTCTAATGGCGCACGGTTGTGTGCGACGCAGTCGCCGCCTAAGAATGTGAGCCCAAAATTAAATATTTTGGACGTCGTCGTACGGCGAGGCGTGGGAACACGAAATACTTGGTATAGAATTTTAATTGGATCTCCATTAAAATTGTTCACCAAGAAATTACACAATATAAACTTCGACGACAGCAATTAAAAAACCATCACCCTCTCTCCCTCTCTCTCTCTCTCTCTCTCTCTCTCTCTCTCTCTCTATCCGTCTCTTTCGGCGCATAACTTTAAGTGAGCGCCGTATCACAAACTATGTTTCGGTTAATTGTATCTGATTTTCGTTTTTTCGTTTTAAATCGAATCACGTTTAATGTGAAAAAAATCGGTTTATTATGATTTCGATATTCAATTTCGAGATTTCGATCTGTTTGTCTAAATCCTGAGTCGAGAGGCCGTTACAAGGGTTATATTCTATAATGCGGGTAGAGCTATAAAATTATATTATGACAGCAGCCAAACAATATTGCAAGTTAAGTAGATGAAAAAATATAATAAATACACGCGCCGCTCATCATATTTCAAAACGATTTTGCAGATATAATTATAAATTATTATTTTCAACATATATTATATACTACATCCGAACTGTTTTCATACGTTTAAGTAAACAATAACAAAAAAAAAAAAGTCATAAAAATTAATAAAATATTTTATATGTTGATAAGCGTATAAATAAATAAGATTGTTGTGAATTTCAAATGAGTTTACAAAAGAAACTTTCAATATTTTATACTTTTATTATGCATTTCTTAGCAGTAGAAAATTCTCAAGTTTTCTCTCAGAACTATTCACTATACTGATTGAGTAGAATCATAATGTTTGCTTTAATTTAAAAGTTTGAATATTTAATATTTTTGCACTCTCGTTTCTTTTATATATTCCTACAAATTAAAAAATCTAATATACTTTTCAACTTTCCGAGTTCCAAGAGTTATTTTTTTTGGTTTTCGCGTTCTCGGTAATTCACACACTATCCGAGTTTGATCTATTTATTTTTTATAACTGTGTTCTGGATAAGTATAATATGATCTAGACAATTTTTATCGTTATAAATTTAACCGTCACAATGATCTTATTATGAAATATTGAATACACGTTTTATATTGTTATTATATTATTATTGCATATAGTCATTTAGGTATTTGATTATGATAAAACGGATTCATCATTGCAATGAGTTGCAATATGAATTTCTAGTCGTAATCGCGTATACGTTGTTTTGCTGTCGTTTGCTCAGACCATGCGACCAGTGACGAGTTAACGACATCCAATGTCAAACTAAAACTAAAACAATGACGGAGAATTAATAAAATATCGAATTCAATTTTATATTTCATTGTTTTATCGGATTTATTTTGTTAGTGTATGGAGTACCTAGGAATTTAATGAAACTATTTGATACTTCAAAGCAGTGTTTCCCAACTTATTTTACTCGCGGAACCTTTGCAGGAACTTGATCATTTTGCGGAACACTCATTTTTTTTCCCCAATAGTAACGCAAACATATGTTTATATACCAATATATATTTATATAGGTCGACGACCGACAATATTATTATAACATTATTATATGTGTAACAAATATTTGATCATGAGAAAACGTCCTAGTGAGAAAATGAGCTATCATAGTTCGAATAATAGTTCAAATTTAATAGGTTCAAATCGGAAATATTATTGATCGATATTTTCCCAAATCTCTCACGTCACCCTCAGCGCCGCCGCCGGCTCGCGGAACCTTTGGGTTTCGCGGAACACCAATAATTGGGGAACACCGTTTAAACGGCTGACGTTACAATATAATTATTATGCTGGAAATCATTTTCGTACAAATGGTATTCGTATGAAGTTATAAATATAAAACGATATCGTTACCGGTAAAGAACACGCGTGTTTCTGAATTTTACCGAGAAAGGTTTCCGCGTTTCGTGGGGGACCCGGGTCCCGAAACATATAGGTCCCAGGAGGGCCCGCCCGCGGGTATTCTTCCGGCGCGCGGGGCCGGTGCGCGACGTCCCTTCCGCATCCGCGCCACTGATTTGAGACCGTCTCGGGCGATCTCGGCGAGGTGGTTTTATTCGCGTGTCGTAGCCGCGGATTTGTTTGATGAAAAACGAGGCGCGTTTACGTGCCGCACCGTGGGCGCCGATAATAATTATCGCTTTTGCCCGAGGACCGTCGACGGCGATCGTCATTAGAGAGTGACTGAGAGGGGTGCCGAGGAGACACGGTTCGCCGACGACGACGTTAGCGCCGCCGTATAATATTACAAACACCGTTTGATTGCCTCGTCCGGGCCTACTGCTCGTCGGTCAGTGGAAACCGATTACAGTTTTACGGGTGACGTGACGCGCCGTTATTGCCGCCGCCGCCGCCGTCGCGTCTCGCGCGATGATAAATGTTGTAATCGTCTCGCGTTTTCGTCGTTTACGACGACGACGTCACGATTATGCGTGACGTAGAAAAATACGCGGTGTCGGCGGAAGGGTTTTTCTTTCTGTTTGTGTTTGTTTTTGCGAGGCCCGGGGCACAATTTCGCGCGTGTAGAAAACACGCGTTTATTATAAAAAAAAAAAAAACCGACATAGGTACCAGACAGACTGCGCGAAAGCCCCGCAGGACCACAAACGGAAGAAACCAACAACACTGACAAAAACGAACAAAATCGGAATATATTATTACGATCCGATTTAGGAAAAAACAAATCTAAAACGTTGATGTCGCGCTATATAATAACCATCGGAGTCTTTTTATGATAATATTATTACGCATGGAGCAATAAAGTATTTCCCGAGGAGAGTTCGATCCCGACCCGCGTTCGGATCGCGACCAGTAGTGACGCGGTATATACATAGTCGTCGTTTACAGATTCGACGGCTGTTCTGACGCGAGTGCTAGTCCGAAAAACGATTTCTCAGCGCATCGCGGGATACTCGAAATGTGCTCGGACGGAACGTACCGCGCGATCATCGCCGATCGAATCCCCCAGAGGAGGAAAGAGGACCGACGACCGACAAGACGGTGGCGTAAATAGTGTGGGTATACGCGTAATATCGAGAAATCCGTTCGTTCACGACCTGTATATACGCCTTTACCAGCCGCGAAGGTCGGTGTTCGTTTTGGACCGCGAGAAACGCGCTGATAAAGTACACCGAAGGCGTCGGTCGAAGTATCCCGCCTTTGTGAAATTAAACGCTGGACGGTAAATAATACGATCCGTAACGAACCGACGACGACGAGATGCTTTTGATTTTCAAATCGATCCTCGCGAAACCGTGGAAACGCGCGTGCAAAACATAAAAAAATTCTCTCCTGAAACCCGCCCAAGGTAATCCTGGGTTGCCTCGTTGTCTCCGTTTACCCAAATAGATTTATATAATATATAATATAACGCGATGCTTTGAACGGCGTAATCGTCGCGATACGGAGGGAATTACGATTTCTAATATTTCTACGAAAACCGTTTATCGACAGTCGATTCACGATGAAGATATTTTGTTTTTGAATAACAAAAAAATATTTTCCAACACTGCTTAATACACGTTCACTGATATTGTGCTTATCGTCTTTCGTTTCGATAACGATCCACATAACGGCATGCCAGTACTTCATTTGCGTTTCTGGAAAATTACTGTAATAAAAAGCTGGGTGTTGTTCGTTTCCGCTAGAATGAAAAAAAAGTTCGATTATTATTTCCGCCAAATCTGTTTCCTCCAGATAACAGTTTGAGAACCATGTATAGAATTTCTCCGGGTGCCACCACGAAGAGGTCGACCGAACATCGTTTTTTTCTATTATTTATTTGTATTTATTTCATCTCTTCGTTAGTTCGGTAGTCTTAATAATATAGCTTTACTGTTATAATCATAACTATATACGTACAACAGTAGTTGAGTACATTTTTTTTTTATTAAGTCTATTCGAAAAATAGTTTAAATTTTATACTGTGTTATTGCATTCAATGTGTTAATTAACTGGTTTCCAATGGTATTCATATTTGTTTATTTTGTTTTTTTCGTGTGTTTAATCTTGAACTGCCATTTCAGCAAACTGCATTTCCGATAATATACAATTATTACAATCTTTAGAGTGTCGTGGTAATAATAACTTAGCATCACAGAGGTTATTATGTCGTTCGACCACACCGATAATATAGAGTTATTGATCTGCAACAGAATAAATTATTATGATTAGAGGTACTCAGTCTCAGACGATGATGTAGGTAGAAGCCGATTCGGTGAAAACTCGAACCTTTTTTCGTTCTGGCGAAAACGATATACGCCCGTAGGGAGAGTACTTTCTCCCGTACGTCTGGCAGTGTTAACGTTACCGATTTTCTTTGTTATGAATATTATCAACGAAAAATAGATAAAGATACACGTACCCTCTTCTTCGCGTAATAGCCGCATGACTTCTGGGAAACTTCCTCAGTGCAAAGTCTCTTCACGAGCATGGTAAATAACAAACATTTTTTTTTCACAGAAATTCGTTCTAAACGATCACATTTTTATTTAAATTTAACTATGATTGCATACTAATCGAATGTCTATTGTCGGTGAATTTTGTGTACACTCGTTTTAATTTTTTAATCCTAGATTAAAATTTAACTCGTACCGAAACGATCGGCGAGTCTCGATTGTTAATTATTTCTATAAACGGAAGTTTTTTCTGTAATAATTTCTGGTTCGTTAAATTTTATTAATATTTCGACGGCAATATTTACCTCCGACCGTTTCTTACTGCAGAAAGTGCATTTTTACTTCTCTATGAATAGGTTTATAATCGAATAATGTAATCGTTATATAAGAACGTGGGATTCGGTATCGGGCAATTTCCCATCCGGGCAGAACTTCGAGGGCGATACATTTTTACGACCATTTTTGTATATCATATTGCTTTGTCCATTTGCAGGTGAAAACTTAGAAAACTTTCCAAGTTTATTACCATATCTGCACTATGGCAAATATGTACCCAAAGCTCGATATTCGATTAGAGTCATATTTTATGATATAATACAGTAACGATTACGCAACGAGCAGCCCTTTTATAGCTCTGTACGTGTTCGTGGAATAAAGCGATCAATAATGTAAAGATAAAATATAATTATACAGGTTGTGTTCAGGATTTTTTTAATATTAAAATATCTAAACGCGGCTCTGAAGAGAAGTTAATGGTTCTCGAAAATATTGAAGAAAATTTCGCTAAACGGAAGTGTGTCGTGTGTGAAGTAGTTTTACTGCGCAGTATAATAACGACGACACCACCGCACAGCTCGGGATTATAACGTTATCGAGTGAACGTTAAAATCGATTTTGAAATTTTTTTTTATTTTTTTAATGTCGCGCCGTGATACGACGACGACGTAACGACGATAACGTTCTCGAATATCGGCAACCGGAACTCGTTACGGGGACGTGTAATTATTGTTAAAACTGAGGATTCCACCTTTATCCTGTTAATTGAAATCCGTGCTCGAATAATAACCACGCACACCCGTTATTAAAACCGTCGAGTTTTTATATTATAAACTAAATTTATATCGCCCGTTCGGTTTAATATCGTTAGTAATATTGTTGTCGAGAGGATTTCCATTCCAATTAAGAATAATACCTTTTCGACTAGTTCAATTTACGGCGACTACGCGGTAACCGAATCACGTAAACAAAACTTATTTAACAGTCCTAAAACAAACCGCGCGCGCGCACTGTAAACAATTTGTTTTACATTTGAGCATTATCCGTGTAAGTTGCACCGCGCCAAGGGTGGGGTGTATAAATTGTACAATGTTATTACGCCAGACGAATTCAGTAAATGTCGAACTGTAAACTATATCAGTACTGTACAATTGTAACGGGTGTGTTTTCCCTCGGCGTTTTAAACGCACAAGTTATTATACGAGAGCGTATAAAATAATCAACGCCGTTTTAAAGATTGTTTTGTCTGTTTTTTTTTTTCTCATTCACATCATCGTTCAGATAGGAACCTTTAAAAGTTTTTTTTCTTTGCGTTTACCAAAACGGATGCGTAAGAAAAAAAAACCGAATACATTCTCGAGGAATTGTTCGTAGCATTTTGTTCGAGTTAAAAACATATATCAATATATATACTCGTATATATGTATATATAAACACGTTACATATTTAAAAATGAAAACCAAAGTCATAAATCATCCGTTAGAGGCTAATTAAGAAATTGTCAACTTATCAACAGCCGTTGATATTGTCGTCTGAAGACTCTTTAGTGTCAGCGTTCACCGCCTTAGGTTTTATCATTTTTCATGAAAGAACTCTTACCCGGGCAAACTTTTTAATACCGCACGCCCGCGTCTTAATGCGATGAATATGGGTCAGAGTGGTCGAGTTTGCGGACGATTTAAGAATTTGTTTATTCGAACGAACATCGTAATTTTTCAAACACGCCGTGTAACGGTCGATGTAACAGTAATTATTTATTTTCAATTTTAATCTTCGCGAACAAAAAAGACGACGCTCTGACGGCGTGCGCGCATTTCAGCCCAACACATTTCGATCTAACGCCGAGAGTGCACTACAACGAAAAAAAAAAATTAAAATAATAATAACAAAATAAACAAAGTAAACATATAATAAACAATGTTCATCGCGTACCGTTTAAATATTGTCGTAAATCAGGTGAGTATAATAACTTTACGCAAAAAATATTGTGTATTTTTCGTTTTTGTTTTTATTTTATAGATATAATAATTCGTTGGTAAACACAATATATGCTACTTTTAGAAACGATTTAAAATTAATGTAAAATATTTTTTATCCCAACGAAATCTTTCAAGAGAACTTAATATTTATTTTTTTTTAACGATTTCTATTTTTCCGAAGGTTATTGGGTACCTATTGTTTTATTGGAGTAGGTTTCTCCAGTTACGCAATGTCGTTGAGCGGGTATTAAACGATGTCAAAGTATGTGATGTCTCCTATCTCTCGGGGAACACAAACGGATAACAACAACATAAGCGTGATTCTCGTACGCGCACGCACAAGTCGGTTAAGACGGCCGCAGTTCCGAATACGTTCATATTTATTTTTTTCCGTCAAGAAAACCGCCATTCTTTTTGCATATCTAATCGGTCCCCGGTCGATGCATCGAAGCGATAATAGTATTATTTCGATTTGAATTATTCAACTCGGAGTCCGTTCGGGATCGGTCAGGCCACGTTTTATTCACATTTATTTTTATAATTTTCAAGTAATAAATACAGTTTTCGAATTGAAAAAAAACAAAGGAATAATTAAAAAGGGCAAAAATAATAAAGGCCAAATTATTCGAAATATATAATGGCGAATTCTGCGGTTATTGTTTCATTAATTTATAAATTAGTTCTCAATATGTCTACCATTTGAAAAAATAACACAATTTTTCATATGCGACTTTTCGGTCGCAATCATCATGAAAAAATAAATAAATACACTTTAAGTAGATATCTCTTTTTGAAAGTTATACGTTTTACATAAATTATTCTCAATTGATCATCGTGCACAGATTTATTTTCTAAATAAATATGTGTAGAGATAATATAGTCTATAACTTACTGAATACGTGTATTTTCGAGTTAAGTTTTGATGGGTTCTTTTTTGATTTGTGTACGTCATATTGTAGATTTTTTCATGAAAAAGAAATATTTTAGTGACTATAACGGCTATAACGATTACCTATATCACACACTCGTAAAACATGTTACGTTTTATGAACAATACATAGTAGACGTTAAAGAATGGAGGGAACGTTAAGGAAGTTCGTTTTTTTTTTTTGCCGAATAAAAGGATTCCGTTCCTATTTTATAAAAAGGAATCGGTTCAACGGTGCCGGTCTTTAAAAAGAGAATCCGTTGCATCCGAACGCTACTGTTTTCGACCTATCCCTCTACGACGACTCTCGTTTTCGATTAAACAACAACTATGAAATCCGAGCGGACGGCTTCGGACAGACGCGACACGCGGAACGCTACTAATCGACAGGTCGCGCGCGCGCGCGCTCGTTTGTTCTACGGGAGTTCTAATATAATATCGTCTCGACGTATTGTTTTTCATTTTCCGATTATAATAACACGGACGACGTTTAATTGGAACTATTGTCTATATTCATTTACGAGAACCATTAGCAAACAGAAGTTCAGTGGAGCTGAATCTGAACGACATTTAAACCGTGAAAAACATATGCATTATTCATGACGTGTGTATTATAATATGTCTACATTGTGTTTGACGAATATCCCGTTGCAGTGCATTATAACAACATACAGGTAGACCATATCATATCGCGGAAATTCGTTAGATTTGCCGCGCACTCGGCACGCGTCTTCGCGCGAGGTCGGGCGACCGCCTATAATAATAATAATAATAATAACACGGAGGCAACGGGTCATTCCCGACGACGTGGTAGTATTTTCGTTTCGAAAACCGACAGGAGTTTGGCGCGTGAAACGAACACTTAAACGACCACGGCACGGCGCTACGTCGTCGGATTAAAGTGTTGCCGAAATGAATTTTAATTTTTCAACCGACCGAGTCGACCGCGAGTTTGAAAACTATTATACTGTCCATCTCCAATATGACGTCGGCTGAAAATATCACATACCTTGTGCTATATCGAAATCGTTCGTTGTGACAAATCGTCAAATACGACAACACCAATGGATAATTCGTCGGTTGTAATAATAATGATTTAATATTTTTTCCGGCGGTGACTTTTTTTTTTTCCGAAGGGGTTGTTCAGTACGAACGAAACCACGCGTATATTATAATAACTCTGTAAAACACTATAACGACCGGAAAAAAAAAAAATCACTCTACACAATCACATTACCCGAACTCTGCCTCGGGATTGTCAGAAAATATTATTTTATGAGGTTTTGAAAAAAAAAAACGTTAAAATATCGAAAATCAAATTAAATTAATTCCGTTTACATTATGACCTAACAATAATGATAAATAGTAGCATTTCGCGAGTATTATTTAAATTTTAAAAACTAAAACACTGTTCTTACTACTCTGGCTTCGCGCGTGCACGTATGTGTTTTCCAAAAATATCAGTACTCGGGTTTCTTTGATTTTGAAAATAATAACAAGGAACGGGCGGAGCTGTAACGAGAGACTCGCGACGACCAACCTTCGGGTAAATCAATGATTTCAAAATGTCACGGCGGGCCGTGGATTTATCGCAAATAGGATGTCGCTTGAATAGTCCCGTAGGTGGCTGTTGTTTTTGAATAATTTTGAATAATTCTATTCATTTTGGTCATGTCGGTAGTATTCGTACGTGAATCTGAAGATTTTAAACGTAATGGTCAGTGGGCGAACAAAAAATAAGAATAACAAAAACTAGGTCAACGAGAATAGGTCGATGTGGTCTGCGAGTGATCTAAACGCGAATTTCTAAGCTGTCCGTAGTCTCCAAAAGGTTGAGCGACACTGGTTTGAACGAATACGATTCGTTTCATACGCGGGCGTTTGCGTTTCGAGAAACGATGCTAATGAAGCACATACTGCCAGAGACAGAAAAAATTGAATTGTTACTATCATTAAAACTACCCGAGTGGTTTCGATCGATATATTGTTATTGTTATTATAAATTCTCGATACACTTACTCGAAACTGAATATTCGACGTGATAAATCTAACGTTTTCATACACGACTCCTAAACGTGTTAGTTTGATACAGCGTTACTTTTGTGGTTTCTCATTTTCAAACCTTTAAACTGAAAAGAGAAAGAATTACAATTTCATGTGATCAAAATCTCGAAACAGTCAACATTTACAAGTCTAATTTTTCTAACAGTTTTAAACTAATTAAACGAAATGACGGCCAGGTGGAAACGGATAAATGTTATCCACATCGGTAAACATTAAGTCATTATTATAGCAAACGGTTTAGTTTAATTGGTTTAGTCGTTTAGAAAGCATAAGGATAAGTTATTGTTCGAGACTTTCGGCGTTTTTATTAATCGGTAGTTTTATTTTTGCCGTAGAAAAAAAATATAGTGTAATCAGTAGACACGTGTCCAAAACCCGAGTAGTGAATTTCGTATTTGACGTTTTTTAGTATACTTTAGTCAGAGTAACTTTGACAAAAATGGAGAAATCGTCAGTGGATCGTCTGAAAAAAAACAAACTTCGAGTTAAAGAAGTTTCCGAACACTAGAAATTCGCGAAAGGGTGAATGCACCCAATTATACTAATAACTCTGTTTTTATTTTTAACTTTAATAAGCTTTGTTTCAAACATTTTATTTATAACTCATACGCTTAATTACGTCACTTCCCTACAACGTTTTAACGGGGGTAAAAAAAAATGTGACTCGGATATGAAGACCGAATGTTTGTGAATGATGGTGTTGAATTCTCACTTTGGCGCCAGCCGGTGTTGTATTACTGTTATAAATTCGAAACCAGTGATAAATTGTCACGTAAAACGTAAAAAAAAAAAAAAATCCATTCTAAATGGAACTCAGTTATCTATAGTGTTTACACGACGTTTTTATAATTTTATGCGGTGAAAAAAAACTTATGAGCGATGGTTTAAACATGTAATGTATATGAACGGAATAGGTCTGTATTTCGTTTTCAGATATTCGAAATTAAAACTTTGTGGAATTAAAAATCGCGGAGAACAAAATGATGTTCTAAAATTTACGAAAATTGTATATAATGTGTAAAGCGAAAATTACCCTGAAAACTAGTATGATATAACTGGTGTGTAAATAATTTAATAAATATAAAAATCGATTATAAAAACGCTCGATTTATCGATTTTAATGTAAATAAAATAAATGTAGAGACGTTTTGGCTAAACTCGCGAATCACACCAGGTGATTTTAACGTGGTTAGAAATGGTGAACTTTCTCGATTTTCCGTATACTAAACGATGAAAAATTCCAGAAATCAGTAGCGACAGTAACGAAAGTGACGCGTTCGGTGTTTATTTCTCTGATCGCTTACTCTACCAAGAGTGAATTTTTCTACAAATACGATATATATATAATATTTCTTCAAGTATTATTTTTAAATTAAAATGTATGTAACATAATATTATAACAACGAAAATACGATACAATGATTATACACCACGATACGTACCGTATTTAACAGCAATATTTAAATAAAATCTCACACGTTGATTATATTTTCAACGACTCGCTATTCGATTTTTCTCGATCGATTCGATGTGATCGGTACCTATTGAAATAAAAAAATAATGTTTTAGGTGTTCGTTATTTAAAAAAAAAAACGTCTGAAACGCATAGATTGATTTAATGAAACAATGAATATAAAGTTTTTAAAAACACGACCGATATGATCTTTTAGTTGTGTATACAAAATGTATACGTTGTGTATAATATGTATAAAATATTTTTCGTCACGGCCCACATAGGAGTATTTGTATGAAAAAACCGCTTAAAATTATTTAATGCATTTTTTCGCAACAAAATCAAATAAAATATAACATTTGATCATAATTTATTATTTTTAACAGCAAAAATTAAAGGTAAAGATTTTTTTTGCAAAAAAAAAAACAAATTTTTTTTAAAAAACTACTTTTCTTCATTTTTTTCACTATTTTTGTTTTATACTCCTTCACTATTTTCATTTTCATCTTCTTCATCGTCATCATTATTTTCTTCGTCATCTTCGTCGTCCTCATCATCGACTTCATCGTTACTGTTCTCAGGTTGAAGTAAAGTCTGTTCACTTGCGACCATTAAACTGACTGCTTCTTGCGAAAAAGGCATAGTTTTTTTGTGCTGCCTTGGTCTACAGCTGCTTAAATACGGGTCTGAACTTAGTAATAGTCTCTGTAATATGTCTCTGTTACAGTCCACTCGTGAAAATTTTCGAGCAAAATTTAAACGGTATTGTCGATAGCATTTGTTGCGTGCCTCAGCTGCCTCCTCGGATAATTGACCAATTGGTAGTATGGCACGAGTTATCACTTCTGCGCCATGTATCAAAACTTTGTGTAAAGTTGGTGACATGGGATGCCAACCATACAAATCGACATACATTTTTGCTGTTTCGTGGGAAAATATGTCAAATTTAACAGCATCTATGCTGTGGCCACTCGAAATCACTTCAAGAATAACTTTTAATCGTTTTATTAAAACCAGATTGATACCAGTGATTCGAGAAGAACATTCTGGGTTGGCAAAAAATCTTCTTGACGTATTGCCATCATTTGTATTCCCAAATCCAGCTTTGGGAATATCTACCAAAAGTCCCATTTCATCTTTAAAAGCTTTTTGTATTTTTTCTTTTGTTTCCTTAACAATTTTTTTATCTTCAGTTAATCGTACTTGCCACTTCTTTAATGGTATTTTATAAGCTACATGAAGTAGTAATTCGAAAAATCGAATTCTAGCATGAAGAATTGATAGTCCAAACTTAAGTGCTTCCATATCTATTTTTTTTGCTTTGACTAATTTATTAAAATCTTTCGATGTCTGTCCACAAATATAACATCTCATTGTTGAAGCATTATCAGTCGCTGCATTACACACTTTTCCGTCAACCATAGTGAACATCATAGTATGATTTATTTTGCCTGTTCCATTAAGAGTGATCACCTCTGTTTGTCTAAGATCCTTGATTTGGTTTTCAATGTATGCAATTTCTTCTTTGGTAACATCTTTAGATTCAGTGATTAAACGTATGCGAATGGGCCTGCAGAATTTAGTAGAAGAAGTAACTGGGTTTTGCCATATAGTTTTCTTTTGTTCTCCATTAATCATTACAACTAATCTTAAAGGAACAAACGAACTTTGGAAAATATTTCCATCACTATCATTGCTGTTTTGAAATTTTTGTTTATACTGTGTCTGTTGCGACCCGTCACATCCCCATTTTGATATCAACACCATATTTTGCTTTTCTTCATCAGAACATGTATCTACTACCTCTTTAATGTATTTAAAAATGCGTAGTGCAGTGTGATCAAGTAATGCTTGAAGCTGGACTTCGGAGTAGGTTTCAGTGACTATCATCGATTCCTCGTCAGGATAACATTCCTTTTTAGCCTTTTTTATCAATGAATAGCAGGGATAGATGTTTTTGCTAGCACCTTGAATTACTTCCCACTGTCTTCGGGTAAAGTTGCCTTCTACGAAAATTGCCAGAGCCTCTTGAGGAGTAAATTTTCTAACCATTGATAGATTAGAAGCATTATCAATAACTTTACGAAATTTTTTAGCTCTAGTAGGTGTAGAAGTAATATCTCTAATAATTTTTGCTGCATCAGTATTTCCTGAAGTGCGCTGACTCACGCTAGCTGCATATGTCAACTCTTCAAGTGGTACATTCTCACGTATTTCTTTTGTTTTTCGACGCTTACTGCAGTCGCTTAGCTCTTTAAATGATTTTGATGGTCGGCCAGATTTTTGTGTCTGCTCTACAGACCAGTTGGGTAGTTTAATGGTAGATGTGAGCCATTTCATATTGTTTTTTAAAAACCGCTCATCTTTATAACTCGCGGCTGTCCATTTCTTCTTAAAATCACTTTTAAAAAACTTCATAGCGTGACTTAAAATATTTTTTTCTTCTTCTGGACATTTTGTCAATTTCATAAGGTCTTCTTCCAACAACGAAAACTTTTCCTCTAATTTTTTTCCTTTAAAATGTTTTAACATATCATACAACTGTCTTCGGGAAAATACCTTTAATGAAACTGAAGAATCTGTATAGTAAATCACAGAAAAAATTAAGAAAGTTAAACCACCAATTTTACGAGAATTTTTCCATAAAACCTTATTACCTTATTAAAGTCTAACGTAAAATATTGGTAATAAATCATATAAGTAAGATAATATCACATTTTTAGCATTTTCTACCGAAAATTTAAAATTTTATTTGGTGAAAACTTTTAAAAAAATGATATATGTATTTTCAATATATTTTAAATTCTATATTTGACCCAAAAATGGTTTAATGATTTTGAAACTCTAGTCAAGTCTATATAAGAGTATTTTTAATATTTGATAAAAATTAAGAGTATTAGCACCATTATTTTTGTATTAACAGGTAAATATCGAAATCAAATTTCACGAAAATCTCGTCTACAGAAAATCTTACCGTACTTTGATCGGTTAGAATGTATAACGGCGGATACAAGCGGACGATTTTATGATAGTTTATAATTGAGACATGTCTTATATTTAAGCCCGTAAATAAAATAATACCCGACAAGAACATACTTGTAATCAAAAACATTATTATCTAATAATATTAAGTTAAAATGAACACCCAAATTAAGCTTCGTATACATCGTTTTTAAATGTGCATAATGTAAGGAAAAAATAATAATTTACGTTTTAAAATAGAGTACATACCTCCTCTTTCCATTTTAAAATAATTTTTTGGTTCCAAGTTCAAACGAGTTCATACAATGTTCACGAGAATAAATAATATAAACGAAATTTTGAGGACAAAATAAATGCGATTTGGATAATGTGTGGATTTCGACTGGTATTATGACATGTGTCAAGCTTGTGGGATATTCAAACGACTATCTTTAAACGAACCGGTTAGGTAGCTTAAAGAATATTAGTATTGATAAGCTTTTTGAATTACTTTTTGATAATGACTTTTAAGCAATTATATTATATAAATACTCCTATGTGCGGCCGCCGTGTGAAAACAACTCGTCTGCGGGCGCTGCAGTGCTCTACATGACGTATAATGCACCGGGAAGTTTTTACTAGTGCGATAGAGTATTTTAAGGACATAAACGTGTTTTGGTCCATCAAATGTGCAGCACGAGACCATAATTTTCGTCGTATTTTCGAAATTAAATCTCTCGTATTTATAGGCGCTATAAATATATTATGACGTTTACACGAAAACGGAGACCCTAAATGAATGCACGACAACAGGAATTTCATTAAAAAATGATTTCGGTGACTAGGATGATGTGGCCAAACTACACGGGAAATGCAATAGAACTTGATTTTACGCGAGCCCGGTTCGAATCGTTATGGATTTTATAGGGGAATTGCACGAGTCCTTTATTTTAGGTTGAAATTTAATTCGAAATTATTTATTAAAACGTGTTGCTTTTCGATTTCATTACATTTTATTTTTCATGAAATCCAGACAACCAATCGATTTGTATTACTATCTTGGCTGTTATTATTATTGAATTGTCCAACCGTCCTGTTCGTCCTGCTTGTAAAACGCCGAAGCTGTTGATGTGACGAACCGTTCGTCGCACGCATAATGTGACGTTTCGTCGTCCGTTTTATACATTTGTTAGGAATTGGATTATTTTCGTGTTTTTAAATTTCATTTCGATTCACGTTAATTTCTAGCCCCCCTTGGTCGTTCGCGTGGTCGCCGGGACTAAGTCGAGGGTTTTTTTCGAGTGATTTCGCGTGGTCGTCCGAAAGGTTCTTCCCGATTTCTTCGCTTTCTAGTCGTCGGCGTTCAAACGGAGATCACCGTCAGGTGAGACGTATTTATACGTGTATGTACAATAAGTTGTATTGTTCCTCTGCATAAAGCCCGCCGTAAATTGCACGCATTGTAAGTCGTAATGACGGTCGATAATAGGTTTTTTTTTCTTACGAGACATCAAAACCAATACGGTCCACCATTAGTTCCGCGAAACTTTTTTTTTTTTGTTCTTTACTATTTAATTGCGAGAAGTCTTCAAGCCGACGGAAAGAAATCTCGTCGGGAATTCGTCGCAACACATTAATAATATTATTATTGTACTTCACTGTTTTCTACGCAGCGGCGTTTATACGACGTAACACTGTAAAAAGGTAGACGGCAGGTATGCTTATTGACGCGTCAATAAACCATCTGCGTCTTTTTACGACGCGTATTACCCGGTGAGCAATACGCGGAGAATGGCATTTGAAATGCGACGGCCGAGCTAGGGAGCACGGAGTTAATCTATTTAGATTGAAATTCGGGCGAATCGTCGTCACTCTTGCCAAGTCGGTCTCGGGTAAAAAAATCCCGACCGAGAGTAAAAATGAAAAAACAAACGCAATAAAAACAAAGCGATAAACAACAATAATTTTAAAACGCCGGTTTTCGACCGAGAAAGAACGAGAACCGACGATCGGGGGGGAGGGGGAGGTCGAAGGGTCCCCCGTCGCAGCATACGGTCCTTTACTCAAATTGGCTACCCAGTCAATCGACAAACTGCCGCTGCTGCGAGCGCGCGCGCGCGCACGGGCGTCTCGCCAAAACTGTTGTCGGTTTTACATATTTACACACATTCGCGATACTCTCGGGGGAGGCGGCGGCGACGGTATTAGGTATAAGCGACCTTTTGGCTAATATAACTTCAGCCTTTGCAAATGTTGTTTTAGGTTTCAGGATTCCTATTATCGCGGTGATTTCGATTTATACTTGTTGGATGTCTGAGCGCGGGCGGCAACGCAAATATTTGCAGAAACTTGTTTTTCTTTTTTCACGCCGCGCCGCCGACGGAATCGTCCCGAACAGTAAATACAAGTTTCGAACAAAAAAAAAAAATAAATAAATAAATAAAAAACCGATAAGGGCTCCGCCTCTGCGTGAAACTTCCATCCGTCGCGTCGGTTATATACGTATTTTTTATTTCGTTGCTACGAATTACGTCGACCTAGAAGACGAAAAGAAAATAATCGCCGATGTCCGTGAAAATATTCGATCGTCATTTCGATTTGATTATACAACATTATAAGTGGGAAAATCGACCAAATCTTCCGATTTCGTGTTACGCGACGACTTAGGCTGCCTTATACTGTGCATAATATTTTCGGGAATACGTAGTAAATATTTTTTTGAATTCAAACGAGAACCGTCTCGGCGGACAGAGTTCAACGGTATTTCGAAATTTGTAATTTTTTATTAATTTGTTTTCATTTGTTTCTGAATATTATGAAACACTGCTGAGAAAATCGGTGGATTTAACGTTGAAGACAAGCTGTTTGATTTTCGATCAAAAAAAGTTTTCGCGCGGAACTTTTCGGCTGTGATTTACTAACGTAAAAAGTAACAATAGAAAACGAAAAATAAAATAAAAATCTATGATAGCTGATCGGTTCTTGGTGTTCCACACGAAATCTAAAATACAATTAAATATCATCGACACGGTGAATATTACACAATCGGATGGGTTTTGGATTATTTTTCAGTAGTAAATAATCATGCGTTAATATTAATTAATATCATACGGTATATTTTCATTTCGATTTTTATATTATGTAAAAGTACCTAGTGTAGAGTACCTACAAGTTTTTTTTTATTTTAATTAGATCGAATTATGTTTTGTTCGATTTCCAAAAAGTAATTCTGAAATGAGTACCAATATATATTATTTTCCATTTTAGTTTCGACCTGAGCGATAGTATTTCATTTTGATTTGTGAACATGGCCGCCCGTGTTAATCGTTAAATAATTTTGTGACATAAAAAAAAAATCTAACTGGCGCATTCAACTGAAAATATAATTTTCCAGGTGAAATGTCCTTGACGACTCTAGAGCGGTCATAGTCAAAACTTTGAAAGTAGGTGTTCTCTCGGTGCAATATTTTCCACGACCACATGAATACTTCAAGGTTCTTCGGTAACCTACAATTGCGATCAATAGAAAAACTTGGAATAACTTAGTTTTTATAAAATCGTATTTTATTTTTATTTCGAGCGTTTAATTTAACAACAAACCGCCCTTCAAAATTTGCCACCGTATATTCTTGCGCGTAAACACTGATTACAATGCTATATATTTCAAGCGTACGACTCGGACCTAAAATATTAAAAGTCAAATCGTATATTTACCGTTTTTGTATTACGATTTACATCGATATGAATGATAAAACTAAACGGCTCGATAAACGTTTTAATTTTTCACTGATTTTTACATTTTGGCGGAACTTAATGTTCTAAGTTCACGAAATATCCGTGAACACCGATAAGTAACCAAACAGTGGTTCAACTGCAGACAACAGCTACACGGTACGAGACGGTTATCAGACATTTTCCCAATCGTACGCCACGGACTGAAATCATAGTCGACCACCCACCATCACTAATAGAATACTGCGTTTTATTTCACTTTTCTCGGATTAGCACTCGAATGCACTCGGGGTTGCCACATTTATCCGGAGAATTCGTATTGGATATAGTTATCGTCCGGCGGTCCGCGACGGTCGTCCCGCGGAGTCCTCGTTGTCCGTATAGTTTCCCCCTTGATCGTCTCTTTCGCGTTTCGTCGGTGACTCCGAACTTTGTTCACTTTCGCCGTTTCTCGCGAATAGTCGCAACGCGCCTAAATTCATAACGTTTTCCTGTGAATACCGGAAGATACTGAAAACGATATCGGACGGCGCTCGTATTACGGCGAACAGAATCTCCGTCGGATTAATAAAACACGAGACGAGAGTAAAATATTTAAATATTTCGGAGAACAAATACACCGACTACCGAATGCACGACACCGAAAACGCGATTCGAATCTAATCGAATTTACATGCCCGCCGAAAGCAATTAAAAATTATTAACCTGGATGAATCTAAAACACAACAAACTCGAAGACGAAACACAAGGAGAAATTATTAAAATATTCGAGAAAACAATCGCGATAAACGCATAATAACGAGAACAATCACAATCTAATGCGATATTCGTCGTTGCCGAAAGAAAATAATTACTATCGCGCCAAAACACAAACTCGAGCGCGCTGACAGTTCAGAACTGCGACGGAGGGAGAATATGCATTTATTTTCCGGTAATGGTATCGCTTATTGTGTTTTCCGAACACTCGGCTAATACTAAAGAAGCGCTGTTTTTAATTAACTTTCGTCGAGATTTTAAAATTCCGCCTTTGAGATACACATGTCCACGACGCGCGGGAACAACCGCTGCGTTTCAAAATTTGGACCGCCGAATCCAACACAAGATGACGTTACCAGTTAATCGGCGATTCGACTGATATCAGCTCTTTAACAGTAATTTAATCCCTCTCGTCGGAAATCGCTCGTCCTCTTTCGAACAATTGAGTTTCGTAGTTGTTGGCGGGGTAGCTATTGAATTTGTTTAATCTGTTTTAATATCGTGAGAGTGTATGAAACTATTTCTAAAAAAATAATATATATGCCACATCGTCTACTTTTGACAATGACTTTAGTTTTGTCGTTCGCGTTACAGAACGATACGAATCCAAATCGACGACTAATACGATTTTATAATATAGAATTCTAAACAGCCTCTAACGTGCTTAATAGACTACCATAATGTCTTAGTAAAACCTAGAGATGAACAAGAAAAAAAGAAACGCTTAGGACGAACCTCGTCGTCGCCCATAGCGATAGCGACCGTTGCCCCGTATCATTTTCACGAGGTTACTAAATAATATTTTTACCGCGTTTACTCGGTAAAAAATCTTGTATCAGAAAGTATGACACAGTTAAACGTTTATCATTTTATTATTATTAATTATAATAAAATAATCCTAAAAATAAGGCAGCGGTGGAAAATATATTGAAATTTCGAATAGAATTTCTTCTATCTTTCTTAATATAACTAACGGATTTCTAACGTACTCAAAAGTTTTAAAATTATTTCCAACAAAATCAACAACGGCATCACGACGTGTAAGAAGCTTTCGGCGTTGAAACGTTTAAAAACATATCCGAATTGGTGCAAAAACGTTAAAATAATTTAATTATTTTACACATTAATATGTAATACTGATATATAGAGAAGTATAACGGTTTCGAGTAATTAAAGAGTTTGACGAGTCGCCGACAATTTATTAAAAGAAGAGTGAAATCGCATTGATAAATTGTTGAAAAAAGAAACTTAAATTTATTATATTTTATCGATTTTTAAAATTGGTTTTTTACTATTATTAAATTATTTTAAATGTTTTTACTATACTTTCCCGACAAATGTTTCCATGTATAATACTTTCCCGGAAAAAATATCCCTGTTAAAATATTTTTGCCGAGCATATTTTCCCCTGTACGTGACCCTCTAAAAATTGATTATTTAAAATGCTTGAAATGTAAATAAATGAATTTTAATATAAATAATTAACGCGTTATACACATATGTGTAAAAATGAAAAAAAAACCTTCTAAAACGTAAAATAAAAATAAAAAAAATACGGCGAAAAATATAAAAAAATAAAAGTTATACGTTCGAATCAATTTATAAATAAAATAATTCATACAAAAACGTTTAGGTCGGTATGACGATTTTTCCAAATAAAAACTCATCAAAATTCTATTTCTAGTGATTATCCAATAACGTTTATAACGAAACACGCGTTTTATTTATAATCGACGATCGTTTTCCCGAGATTACGGCGGTACCTATTAAGGACATAAATTATTTAAAACACTTTACTGGGCGGCAGGATATTCCCATCGCTTATTCTATCGATACGTTACAGAAAATCGGTAGGTATTTAACACCCGCGTTCGAAAAAAAAAAACACCGTATTAATACGCACGTTGATTTCGTATTCATTATAAACACGTAGTGACCTACATTATCCCGAGGAAAATGTGTGAAAAATTACGATTTTTCTGAAACTCCAATAGACGTCCAGGTATTTCTAGAGAAAACTGTCAGCGAAACAATGCGACGACGTATATTAAAACGAAATATTCGAAAACAATTTATTTCAGAAACAAAAAAAAAAAGAAGAAACTGCGCCGCGACTACTACTTATGGTCGTAATATTCTCTTTCACGACCGCATTCGTCGCCTACTTTTCAAACACGTAAATCTATTGTAATGCATACAGTAATGCGTTTATTGTACACCACGCCAAAGCTTCTTTCCCTCCCCCCTTTTATTTTTTTTCAACGCGATTTTAACGCGATTAAAATACCAAAGATTTTAATGCTCGAAAGTGTATGGATAATAAAACGTCTAGAGTTTTGGGAAAATAATACTGCGCAGTATGCGTTTTAATATTATCATATTATAATAATATAATACTCGTACAGAGAGTGGGCCGGTACTTACGCATAAACCATAGGTTTTTGTTATTATTTTTTTTTTTTTCGCCTTATCATATTATTTTCCGATTTAATTTTTGTGTATTTTTCGACCACGCGATGTCTGGCGATGCCGTACGAACGTCGCACAAGGGAAATTCGAAACGTACCGAAAAAAAAAAAAAAAAAAAATGAAAATGAAATGCGAACTGTTTGATGAAAAACCTACGTCACTATACTGGTAATGGTGACATACGAATGATTCGAACGAAGAAAATTCGACCGTTTGAATAATGTCCAACGGGCAATCTCCGACAATAAAATACGCACTGTTATTTTCTGCGCCGCGTCGAATCGAAAAAATCTATAGATTATACATATAAATTGCGAGTGTTTTAATGAGGAATAAATGATCAAACTCGTTGATATATCGAGTGGAAAATACGTAGTCGCGAACCCATACGTTGAGATAATAATTTCAATTATTTGTAATAATGTAACACTATGCGGGATCGATATGACGAGTATTCCGAGGGACGAAACGGAATTCGAATTTTCTATTGCCTATTAACGACCACTGACCGTGACTTTGAAAATAAAATACCGATTCTGTTTTGAGTTATTTAATTGTTTACGGTTATATGATGGTATGGCGATTGTCGAGTGTCCGATCGGAGCGTCTATAACAATTACTCATGGTTAACACATACGATTGAGACCAATTAATGAGTCTACTGGTTAAATAAACGTCACTTTAAAACATTATATGATACGAAACAAAACGACCGAAAGTATACGATTTTTAACGCATGTCTTAAAGCGATATAATTTAAAAATCGTGTCGAGAATTGATGAATAATTACTCGGGGGGAACAATATGAAAATCCGATCCGTGAAACGTGCGTTTGGAAACGCGTTGTATGAGGTCGCCTCGAGTTTTCGTCCTTTTCTTGTCTCCCTAATATCACCGAGAATAATCGACTAGAAAAAAAAAAATAGAAATACTATTTTATTTATTGTTTTGTAAACGGCCAGAGTAATTTCTTACGGTAACAAGCGAAGACTATAAGGAAACACGTTGGTTTTGTAATCACACCACGCGCGAGATGCCACGGCACACCCAGAATCCGTCGTGAACACGTCTACGGCGTTAATAACGATAAAAAAAATTCCTTATCGTTACAGGTATGGCGACGTGCCTGAAGGACGTGTTTATCGAAGTGCCGATAGCCATCAGAGAAGGGACCACCGCGGTCATGCGATGCGATTACGACTTGGAGCAAGAGGCGCTGTACACGGTCAAGTGGTACAAAGGACGACAGGAGTTTTTCCGCTTCGTTCCGAAAGAGTTGCCGCACACGAGGGTGTTCCCGTTGGACACCATAAACGTAGACGTGAGTATAATCGTCCGGGCACAACAGTCCCGATTTAGAAATGTCGGGACATCTAACCAATCGTACGATTGAAACAATCGCGTTATTAATTTAATAATATTTCAAAAAAAGAAAACAATTCGATGCGTTTCACAAGGCCCTGCTTGTTTCTAAGGCCATAGGTGGCACTCGTCCCGTCCTCGGTCGTACTTCATCGGGAACATAATAAAGGCCGGGCTGTATACAAAAATTAAAACCCTAATTAATAAAAATGTAATATTACCCGTTCTCACGTAAAAATGTTACCAGACCGAAATTTCAGGTGACCAAAAACGATTTTACATTTTGTTTTGAAAATGTCGTTGGAAAAATGTTCCTTTTTTAAAAATGTTGAGCCGAGACGTTTATTTTTCTGACCGTTGATCCGACCCTGTATACCGGTCCGTCTCCTTTCGGTGAATAACAATCCATGTTTCGAACGCTCGACGGTTTGTTTTGTACGAACAAAAATATTACATAATAAAAATATTTATTTCGATATTAAACGATTCGATCGTAATTTGTTCTCGCGAGCGGTCTGTTTGATTTACCTTTAATTTTCGCCGGTACTGGGGAGGAGGGAGGGGTTGACCATAGGTCTCACCGAACTCACACTGTCGCTTGTCTTGGGCATATGTAATTAGTGTAGTGTAATCGGTCGCATTCGCCGCGGAATCGGCCGGACGGAAAGACCGATAAACTTCTCGCCCTCGTGGCTCGTTGCCATCGTACGTTTTCGCCCGCGTTTTTTCCCCTCCTAGAGGGGATTAATAATAATTACCGTTTACACGACGATTAAAAATGTAAAAAAGAAAAAAAAACCGTGGAAAACATTTTGTTTGTTTTTGTGTTTATGTTTTTGTTGTTTTTTTTTTTTTTTTTACGATAGGTCAGTGAATCGGGACCAAACCAAGTGGTGCTGAGACAAGTGACGCCTAACTTGGACGGCAAATACAGATGCGAAGTCAGTGCGGACGCGCCGACGTTTCACACTCAGATCGTAGCTGCTTGGATGCACGTTGTCCGTAAGTACATCGTGAAATCGATCCCGTCGCTCTGGGCCCATCGTATCTTTTCCAATTCAAAGTCTTACCGGCGGTAAACATATCCGATTTACAAAAAACGCACGAGATCTCGTGGAGACGAAACGCTGCCTATAATCCTATAATTATTTATCACGTAGATCGAACTGCTAAAATTTCTAGTATTTTTTCCATTAGATTTCAAGTAAAAATAAACTCTGTAAGTAGTGAGTATTGACACGTGAGATGTATTTATTTACGCTGTACATAGATGAATATTATTTCCTTCGTAATCATTCCGTACAAGTGCACGCAAAAATAGATATCTGGAACACTCAGCAGTTATTAAATTCGAGTTGCTAAACAAATTGCATTCGTTTCGCGTTATTGATATTACTAATAGTAATATTATTTTTATCACATCATCGTGTTCAGAATGTGATTTTAAACGAAAAAATATACCCGAGAAAATAGCTAATGCCGCGTTCTAAATCTAAGACACATAGCTATATAAATGTTATACAACAAAGTTTAATAACATGATATTATATAAATGTCAAACAATGTTGTATAACATATTATTTTATATAACCGAGTTACACGGTAAAAATGTTTCGCCGTCGGCGACGGAAACTTTATTTATTGATTTTCATTTTATCTTAATGGATAAATAATTCTAAAATACTAAAATCTTACCATTCTCCAGCTATGATATAATTTTCAAGAATTTTGATTTTTTGTGCTATTCATAGGCATTTCAAATTTTCGAGTTTTCTCAAATTTTTTTTCATTAAACGTTAATACGTAAAATAGCTTTGGTTGTGCAAAACATTTTGAAAATTTGTTTATAAGTTGGTTTTATTTCAATTAAAATAACTGAAAATACTAAGGAACAATTTTTCTTATAAACTTTCGAGTGATTAAATTTTGATGAAATTCGAAAAAAAAAAATCAACAACATTTTTGCAACTGCTCTTTTACACATAATCGTTTTTTCGAGAACAACGGTACGAAATTTAAAGACCAATTCACCTTTTTTTTCTCGTATAAAAATATTTTACTTAAAATTACAATAAGTATAAGATTAACGGTAATAATTTTTACTTGTAAAAAAGTTTAAATTTAATAATGAATGTAGTATTTTACTGAAAGTAGTTATACGAAAAAAGTAACGTGAATCCAATTGATTTATGTTTTTATAACATTTACAACATTATAATTAATAATAACTATACGGTATCACGAAATGTATGGATATTTTTTCGTAATAAAAATCGTTTATCTCCAAACGAAAAGCGCACGCAAAATTCGAGACGTTTGCGCACAAAAAACTAAGAGAAAAACATTACGGTCGAAATCGAAAGATCTTTAACTTAAAATCTAAAATAATCGCGATCGATAAGTCGAATAAAATACTTACCCCGAGTATAAATGATAGTTTGATAAAGTGTTGATAATCTAAAACGTCACACTGCTTAGTTAAATACTACTTGATTTTCCCTCTGTAAAAAGTAAAACGTAAATATTACGGTCGGAAAACGTTAAGTTCGAAAATCGAAAAAAATCAATCTGCAAGATAGATGAATAATATTCGTTCATTCGAGCGACTAGAATTTATAGATCCGAAATGAAAAAAATATCAATAACGAAACAGTCCTAAAATCCGTTGCTAACGAAAACGATTGTAAAGACTATTCGATTTAATAATAACATATTTTATCACGAGCCAATAACAAATATTATTTGTGCAACTAACCGATTTCTCATTATCACGGGGCGTACCCTTAGTTTTTGCGATCGTTGGCCTACATGAAAAATCACCATTCTTACATTCAGGTGTTTTACTCGAATGCGTATTATGTATCCCGCCGTCTGACTATGGATTTTATGCGGCGGTTTCGAGAAGAAGTCTTTTCTTTTAAAGCTTGTCGTTAAATTCATAATAAAACGTAACGTTAAAACTCGGCGTTAAAACGTGCGCACAGACCGACAAACGGCAAACGGTCCATCTCGGTGACGATCGAGCTAATTTTTCGACAAACTTGTTTAGACATTTTTCCGTTGTTACGTGACGCTAAAAGAAAAAAAGAAAAGTAGAAAACTATTGTTAATTTTTTACGAACCGCCTCTTAAAGTTTTCCGTTGTAAACACGTGTATCTGGGATTTATTTTTGGGGAGAGAGGTCCATTGACGTTTCATAAATGATAATATTATCTGTTTTACAACGAGGACAAACATACAGTTTAAATTTTTTCAGTATTTGTGAAATGTTTAGAGACTCGGAACTAAAATTTATACTGTGATAAATAATTCGTATAATTATACATATTATATATTTATTGGTTCATAATTAAACATATTTTGTTTATTGCACACTACACACAAAATTTATAAAATTCAGTAAATTTAATGAAATCGTTTTTAGACACTTCTGACTAGATAGGTGCCGTTCAAGAAGAAAAATTGTTATTGTAAACACATTGGTCGAGTGCGTTAAATTACTCGATTTTTTGTAAGATAATTTTCAAGATAATCATACACGTATACCAGACATTGTTTATAAGTATAATGACTAGAACTGAAAATGCCAAGTGAAAAAAATATATAATATACAAAACTTATTGTTACTTATTGAGAATTTATTGAAATGTATAACATTTTATAATACTTTTATCATTTATACTGAAAAATTATATTTTTAATCGAATACCAGTTTATTTTTAGAAGTTTTCCCACGGTGGCGTTTAGAGTTTTATGTCATTCGCTTTATGCTTGTATCTCCTTGTACACATCTTGGACTCAACTTCGTGATAACCGAACGTTGGTTACAAATATAATGTCGTCCATTGATTTCTGTTGGAAATGAGTTATTAGTAATGTTGTTAAAAAATAATACTGGATGTGTTGCAAAAAAAAAGAAAACAAACAAACCATAAACGTCATATATCAAATTTATTTCGTATGAAAAAGAGATCGCGGGACGCAACTATAGAGTTTTGCAGCGATAATTGTAAACATTCGTGTTCAAATTTTAACACTGTACACGATGATTCGTCCATAATTCTATTTGGGAATTAAATATTTATGATTTACTTCGTACGAATTATTTGTATTGCAGTCACCACTGTGAACAATGCCCGAGAACTCTATTACAGTGATCGATTTTTTTCACTTGGACCGAAACATTTTAGACACGACTATAAACAACAACAAAAAAATCCGTCCGTTATTTAAATAAAAAACAAAACGAAAATCTATCCGCCGGAATGAAATCCCGTAGGTTTACACAGTAGTGCGCCTAACCCACGCCGCGATATTATAATAATAATATTATTGATTTTATCGCGCGCGCGATTGGACGGCGCGAGAAGATTTCGCGGTCAGGTCCGGGTTAGGACGGACGGAAAGAGCTCGGACGAAAATTTTAATGTAAACGAAACGGCAATAAATTATTGAAACTTTGATTCGGACCAGAGGACGCGAGGACTTTTACGGTCGTGACCGTATTGCGCGTCCGTTCATTAAATCGACTACGTTTTTGCGCTTAAGCCCCGACGGCCATTAAAACAGAGTCACCTGCCTGTGCAATACGTGTCCGCCGGCCGCGCGCTCGTTACACGGCCCGCGGACTAGACGTACGGGTAGTATACAACATTATGATCAGTATAATATAGTTAATTTATGTAAACAAAATCGAACGGCCCGGATCTTTTTGTTTTTTTTTTTTTTTTCCATTCGATATATTATATTATATATTATAGAAACGAGCGTGTGTTTTACATAAACGTCGCGCATTAAAATACCGAAACTACTTTGCATTACTGAATCGAATGAATACTTTAATGTAATATTTTAGATAGTAACGCGCACGGCCTACCGCTCGCCAATTTCATTTTCTAGCCGCCACCTCTCTTCTCCTAGAAATGAAAACAGTCCGGGATAAATTTACTGATAGAGAGGAAGAAAATAAAAACAAACAAATCACGATAAATATTTCGTACGGCGTCGTGTTATTTTTCGACTTTTGGATTTTCGTAACGACGCGGTTTCAAAGCCACTCGGACTGCGCGTGTTTTACAATATCCGTATATGGCTGAAAACTTTGGAAAAAACCTAGAAAAAAAAAAAAAACACAACGTAATTATTACGTTAATAACGCGGCGGAGAGGAGGGCGGAAATGAAATTTAAAAGTGCACTTGTGCGCGGGAAACGGATGACACGCAGTGTTTCACGCGTAGATGGTTCGCGGGTTAGCGGGAAAAGTTATGTTTAAATTATAAAGCAAACACAATTCGTTACAATTGAAAATCGATTCCGCGGTAGACCTCTGCGCGAAGTATAACTGTATGTGGTTTTTTGATTAGTTCGCGCTGAACAACGACGCAACTACTTAAAATGCAAATACGTATTAATTACACGGTGCGTTTAATAATAATTATATTAATAATAATTATTATAACAATTTATTTATAATACGGTCGTGGTTTTAATTCGAAACTACTCGAAAAAAATAAAATAAACTTTAAAAAAAATATAGTCAGAGTCGAGACGGTTAACTCTTTAATTTAAATTAAAACGATACGGTTTGTGTTGAAATCGCAACGATTTTCGTAAGTCGATTATTTCGAAAAACCACTTAAATAGCAGTACAACGTTTCAAAAATGACCTTCTCGACGTACCGTAGCAAGTCGGCTAATGTCGGTTGCGCCAACATTATGTTTTCGAACATTCACGAACTTGATAACTAACCGAAAACGTAATAAAAAAAAAAAAAAAAAATCAAAAATTATTACAAACAATAGTTTTGATGGGTAAACGTTACGTCATTTGTTTGCGTTTTTTTCCCCTCGACCGTTGTGCCATTTAAAGAACAATAAACTTAACGTTATTCGTTTTTCAGGAACGATGGACGGCAAGCCCGAGCTACATCTGGAAAAGCCACAATACTCTCTGGGTGAGAAATTGAGAGCAAATTGTTCGTCGCCGCCCTCGGATCCAGCGGCTAATATCACTTGGTTTATTAACGATAAAGAGGTACACGACGACATTGTTATTATCATGATAATTGCATTAATATTATAATAGTAACGACTTGGCCGAAAGTTTGCTGCGAGCGCGCTACGTCATTGTGTGCGCTTTTAAAACTAGACCTTTTATACGTATCACCCCGTCGTATTAAAAGACAAAAAAAAAAAGAAAAAAAAGACTGGGAGAAAAAAACTACAACAACAAAAAACAGTTTTATCTTAAGTTTTCTATTCTTCATTGTTATTGTCCGATTTTGTAACCTATTTACGAAAACTCCGCCCGTCTCTTTTTCTTCTCTTATATACTTTTCATTAGGTAGACATAAGGCAACGTCATCTTATCGCGCGACTCCCAGCATGGTTAATTAATTAAACAAACTACAGACGTATCTCGGTACGTTAATTATTTTCCCGAAAACTTATTCAAAAGAATGATATTTTAATTAAAACCTATTATGTTTATGTAAATTGGGTACTTTTTAACCTTTCTCTCGCCTCGCCCCGCCCGCCCCGCCGTCCAATAATACCCAATGGTCTTTAATCTGTTGGGAAATATCTGATAAAACAAATTTTAACTCCTTTGTTTATTTAACTGCGATAAAAACAAAAACAAAAAAAAAAAAAACAACAAAAATCCAATTTGGTATACGTTAAATTTGCACACAGCGTTTATTTATATCGATTCACAATTATAATTTTATAAAATATTATCATTTTGTTCGAAATAATTTTCCTCGATACCTTATTTTTAAAGTAAACAAAAAAAAATTAAAAACTCTATTGTAACGGTTTAATTAAATGCACTTGAGAATTAGTTAACGCTATATTATATTCGACTTCAATATTATTACGTACTTTAAAAAGCAATAAAGACCACCGGGAACCTTAGATTCGATAAAAACAAAAACAAAACGAAAACGATAACCGAATTAACGTCGAAATTATTGTACGCGTCAAAAGATTAATAAATTAATAAACGCTAATGGCCGTATAAATCGAGTCCAGACGAAAGTAAAGAATTAATGTATTTTATCGAACTAATTTAATATGCGACATAACGTGGAAAATATTCATTTTATTTCCATACATTAAACGGAGTAAATTAAATAATTTTGAATTAAAAAATAATAATAATAATAATAATAACTTCTGGAGTTTCCTGCAAGGACGTCCCTAAACCGTAATTCGAGAGTGCGAGAAAGAGAGATGATACGAAAAAAAAAACCCACTCACTATACGTTTTTATAATTAGATAAAAGAAACGAAACAAATTAAAATTAAAAAATTAAAAATAACGAATATATAATGGAATATAAATTATTTTAAGCAATGGCAAATTAAAACGAATTCAAACAAATATTTTTAATGACTCGAGACGTTAAAAAGTCCCCACAAGTGCGTGGGAAAAAGTTATAGCAAGTACGAAATTTTACCTTTTTTGGCGCTCGTTTTGGAAAAATCTGACGTGCTTTTAATTTTGAACGAATTTCGCACCTATAATCAGAGAAAATCGATTTCAAAAGAGTCGAATAATACTACTTTTTTAATCGTTTGGAATCTTATAAAAAATATCATACCGATATAGGCACTACTCGCACAACATAAAAAACAAAGCATTATTCACCGGCAGTGAGTGAGTGAAATTAATTTAAAATCTGAGGAAAAAAATAATATTGAATTACATTCTGTATTTGAATTCAAAACGTTTTTTCGAATTCACTTACCTGAAAAAATATTGTCATATAATTATTCTGTTATTACTATTATCGTTATTTTAATAGTCATACGTATATTTACCTCGCGAGTTTTAGATTTAATCTACGCAGCGTTTCACCAAATTATTCGTATCCGAATATTCGCGGACTATCGGTTTTCATGTATATTATAAACGAGTACACATTTGATAATCTAAACATTCTAAACGGTAACGATTAACAAAAATGTTGTTTTTAACGCTGTAAAATGAAATAACGATTAGAAAAACAAACGATCTCAACGCGCGCATTGATGACGAATCTATTATTTCTAAAAACATTAGAAAGTTTTTCGACGATTAATCGTATTGATTTCAAATGTAAACTGACTAAAGTTACAAACATCACATTGTTTTTTTTTTACAGTTAATTGAATGCAGTGCTTTTAAATGTGTCGCGATATTTAACAGTAATTAAAATATTATAAAATCGCTGTATAGTAATGTTATTTTAAGAAGTACCCAGTTATGCAAGATAGAACTCGTTTCAAACGAACGAATAACGATCAGATAGTATTATTCTTTTCTTTTTTTTCTAAACGTAATTTCAAACGATAAGATAGATTTTACGACGTAAAGGTGTAAATACCATAGGTGTAAATTTAGTCGATGTGGATAATGTTGTAGCTTTGGCAGCGCCGTGCGAGATAAATTATTACTTCGGTCTCCTATCGTCGAGAACATTTTTTTTTAATAGCGAAACGTACGTACGAACAGCCCGAACGAATAATTCGAAAGAAAAAGAAAAAATAAAATAAATAAATAAATAATTTGTAGTTTGTTCCGGGACGTTTAAGTTACGAAACGTAAACGTTGGTTGCAAAAAGTTTCGAATTGTTTTGTTAGAACGTTTAATTTCCGTTTCGTCTCGTGTACGAAACAAGTCCTCGTATTATTATTTTTATCAGAGTTTCGCGCACAGATCCGCACACACGTGTTTCTATAGATATCGAATTTATAACGAAAAACAGATAAGTGAAACGTTTACGATATTGGTCGTCGAGAATGAAAAAAAAAATAAATATAAAAAAAAATAAATAAGCGTTTTAGTCCGACGCGAGCGCCCCCGATAGGCAGCGTGGTAGTTATCCGAGAGTTTGCGGGATAGCACGCGCACGCCACTGTACCGCTAATGATTGATATGTTTACGCCGTTTAAAAAGATAAGACCCCGCCGAGATGAACCCATACTCTCCGAGCGAACGGTGGAAATTACCTGAACGAATTTCGATCCGTCGATTTTACGTTCCCCACACGCGCGCGGGTACAAAAAGAATATTTAAATACGTTTCGATTGATTCGCGAGCACATATTTACCAGGCCTTTGACAAAAGTCATTTCGGGTATGTTATTATTGGTGAAACAGACTCCGGTGATTTTCTCGTTGTCGGGTCCGATATGATGACGGTCGGTCGTATGTTTACACACAACAGGAATAAAACATTAACCGACAAAACGTCAATTCGGCGGTTCGCTGGATTTTCAGATCGTTTTGAATGATAACGCGGTAAAACTTTGATTAACCGCCACTCTCTGTTGTGATCCGTCGTGGTAAAACAAAAAAAAAACCCCATGTATATAATACCTAAAAAATACGTAATAAATCATATGAAAACAGATTAGAAAATCAAATTATTAGGTATATTTTATATGTGTGTATGTATTTACGTTTATTTTAGTACATACTAATGGATAAAAAGAAATATTTACGTTTTTTACGACATTTCTGTTAATTCCCGGTCCCGGCGGTTAATCGAAGTTTTACTGTGATGCGTCGTTTTGTCTATTCTCGAAACCTAGTTGAAATAAATATTATTACATAAGTGATAAATTAAAAAGGATGAGATACAAGGTTCGGATGAAATACGACAACTAGGTAACGAGCAATTGATGATACTGGTGAATTGATCTTTTAATTTCGAGACCAATGTATAATTGTTATTACTTACGAAAAAACGATATTTTGAGTTCAATCACATCTTTTCGAGTCACTACAGTTTTCGTCAATTTTTTTAGTAATTATTTTGAAAACTTTTAGATCCTATAAAAATGATCATTATACAACGCCAATGAGACGAAATTCCGTAGCAGAACCATCACTAAAGTCGATGATTGGACCGATCCTTCTGGTCCAAGTTATGATTGACGACATTAAAAAATTTTTAAAAAAAACACACACTCACACACACCCCGTGGTAAAATCAATATACATTTCTCGTTTCGTTCAGAATCTAAAACGGAGAAAATCTGTCATGAATATATCTCGACTGTAAATAGAAATAATCTTACGTGCCGGCTGTGGTAAAAGCCTCAGGTACTTTGAGTGTTCGAGTCAAAGAAAGCTCTCGCGCAGTGGGTCTTTATTCAACACAACGTCATCGTATTCAGTTATTATTAGGGCTCGGAAATTGTAAATATTTTTTTATTTTTTTTTTGTCAAGCCGGTACCAATATTTCATCGATAATGACGAGTGCAAAATTCGTTTCAGAAGAATCCGAATGAAACGAACTATACTTTTGACTCGCGCGTTTCGTCATAAATACATATTTTAGCAGATTCGATCATTGATAGATGATTTTTTTTTTTTTATAAAAATTCGCAACGACATCAAATTTTATTGAAAAACTCCATTGCAAGACACATTTTTATTTTTTATTATTATAATTAGAGATACATTTTTAATAGTTTTTTGTAAATTATTTTATATTATATTCAATAATACTTATTGTTGCGATTTAAAATTGTGTTTTCATAATAATAAAGTTACGTTGTGCAAGACCACCGAACACAATTATTATGTTATTTATTAAATATAATTTATTATTTATCCGTATGTTTAAGAACACGTTTTGATTTTTTACAATATATTTTCGCTTTTTATTTTAAAAAATACAGACATCTTTATCGTAACTATTATCGTATAGATACGTTTGATGGCCAGTAAAATTAAAAAAACCTATATCCGGAGACGAGTCATTATTTTTTATTCGCAGTGAAACTAATAGCGTAACAGGTCGAGATTTTCAAGTACGACAGACGAATTATTATAATACTGATTCAATTTCGGGACAAATCGTTAACTCCACTGCGAGAACCATCGAAAAATATATTTCCGGTTGTAGAACCAGACCCGAATCACTCGCCAGTCGTTTCCCGAGCGATTTATTTGCCGTTAGATGACGATGGTATTCATGCACATTCGAATCTCCCATTTCCCAAATCGATAAACTATAAAATACGAATAGAAAAAAAGAATGGACAATTGTAATTTATCAAATCGTCAAATTTCCAACGCGCGTCAAACATTTGTGTGATAAATATTATTATTGTTTTTTTGTTTACAAGCGACGTACGTTAAATATATTTAAAAAAGTAATATAACAAACCGTGTTGTGTTTAGACCGTTTCATAAATTTAAGTGCTGGTAATTTATTTATTTATCGCGTTGTTTTAATATTGTCTTAGTGCTATAATGTTTTTATCGTCATCAAAACGATATAATATTATTATGTCGTTGATGGTTTTTTTTAAACAACAATCAATTTCAAAAAGTATTTATTAAGCCATCTCTCTATAAATATTTATGATCAACGTTTTCAATCGACAGATGACGGTGTGTGACGTGTAAGATTACTGAAGCCGAGTTACTACTTCAAGTCGTATTTAGTTTGATATGATTGTACAAAAAAAAAAAAAAAAAATCAACTGTAATAATACTACGGCGTCGACGTATACGTCAGTAAAGCTTTGAAAACGGATTCAAATCCGAATTAGAAAAAACGAATTATTATAAATATAAATGTGTCTTCGTTGCGAAAGACGAGTGTTTTTTTTTCTTTTTTGTAATAAAATATTTAAGAAATCTTTTTGATTGTGTCGGTGTAGAAGGTTTTTTATTGACTCATATTATAAAGAAACATTGGAGAGGTTTGGTTAGTTTTAAAATTAGGATTATAATGAAGTGTTTCCGGAAACAGGAAACATTGGAAGTATAACAATATATAAAGTCGAAAATGCGAAAAAGTAAAACAAACAATATTAGGTATTATTCATACCTATATATACGTATATCGCTAATTTGAACAAAACCGGAATATCGATTCGTTTTCTTTTCACATTTTGTGCGCATTAAAACCGATTTCACTCGAGTTTATTAGTCTAGGTTATTATAATTGGTATAATCGAGGTTTCTGCACGACTGCGCGGTACAATTATTATGTCTCGAAATCAAAATAAATAAAACACAACGGATCGAAATCAAATGAAATGGAAATTAAAGACAACATCGTGATATTGACTTAAAAGCTGGTGCCGATATGATTATAGAAAAAAGGAACAGAGGGCGGGGGTGGGTTTGCAAATGAAACGTATATTTTTATTTTTTTTCCCGGCCGATAAATTATCGAACTCGAATACGCGTCGCAGTGGCGCAGAAACTATTTCTCACTTAAATGGTGAACACCAAAGAGTACAACTATGATTACGGGCAACGTAAAAAATTAAATTTTTTAATGTGATCGAAAATCGAAAATACTCTCATTAATATTTTTTATTGATTCCTATATATATATATATAGCAACCGATAAGTTTTTATAAAAGTAAAATAAATAGGCAACGTTTCCATTGAAAGCGAACTAAGAAGCAAGTAAATTTTTTATACGATTTTTCGCATTTTATAAGTTTTAAAGCGAAACATGACAACTAAAATGATTATGATTACATAAAATGAAAGAAAATTAATAATATAAAAATGTCAATACTTAATAACGCGTCCGAAAAAATACGTCTGGTGTAAAAGTTTTATTTTTAGTAGTAGGGAAATTATACGCCAGCCTATCCGGCATAATATCTAGGAATCGAATGACCTCACCAATTTCACCGATGCCACCGAGGAGGCATCGTTTTCCGAAGCATTTTTTTTTTTTAATACTAGTCTATAATACATTTTTTTAACCTACCTTCATCGCACACCGTCTGTTTATAATTTTTCTCGTTATTTTCTATTGTCATAATCCTTTGATTTATTTATGTATTGTTATCTTGTATTTGTTCTGTTGCAACTTAAATCACACGCACATTGTAATAACGTTACAAAGGGTCTCGCCGTATATATTATAATTAATAAATAAATAGCCAAACAATGCGCTCCAACCAACTAACCTACGTATGTCGATACTTTTGTTTCAGTACGGAAACAGCAGAGTATTCAAAATCCCGTCGGATAGGCCGTCCGGCACGTTATTCAAGACGCTGTCGACGATCGAATACGACGTTTTGATCGCCGGCAAGCTGAAGATAAAATGTCAGAGCGACATATACCACGTGATCGGGTCGGAAACCGAAGTGATGTTGGACGAGGACAAACCGAGACTCGCGTCTATTCTGCAGCCTCACGAAGATTCGGCGGGTAAGCAATTAGTAATGAACGCGCACCGGCGGCGGCGGCCAAACTCGCGAGAGGCTACTCCGTGTAGCGTCGGGCCGACGACGACGACGACGACGACGGTGTATTACGAAACCGCTCGCTTTCCTCCGCGATTCACTTCATTTGTTTCACACCGCGAAATTAATGTACTGTTCATACAAACAAAAGTACAATTTAAAATCTTACTCGAAACATAATTATTAACTGTCGGCGCGAACGAGTGGTAAAACATTATTACTATTATTGTTGTTTTGAGAACATCATAACTGGTATAAATATATACTTTCAGAGTAAGAAATCGTGTTTTCAAAACTTTTCAAACACAGCGTTTTAAACGATTTCATTTGTACAAATTATTTCTAGATATATCTGGTATACGTAATATATATATATATATATATATGTATGTATACGAGAATTTATATACACATTGGCGTAAACTGGCGGGACGAGACAGAGAGACTAAGAAAATTTAAAAGGGCAATGTCTTCTTGATTTTTTTCAATTGAGAAACAAATTATGTTATTGTAGAGACGAAAAGACTATTATTAGTAATCGATCAGTTACGTCGTATTAAAAAAAAAAAAAAAAAATGTTAAGGCGATGGTTTTTATGCATGGAAAACTAAATTTCTATTTAAAAAGTACATAATATATTATGCCCAAACAAAAATTCGTTTATAATTTTCATACGTTTTATATAACTCATTATTTTATCTCTATGATAATATATGGAATGAATTTTGTGCTATAAACGCATTGTTTATGTTTACGGTGATTACAAAGAAATTTAATTTATAAAATTAAATCCGCCCCTTATTCAGTTATAATTTACATTTATATCTAAACATTTAATTACACAAAAAAAAAAAATCAGCTGCATGTTTATAATAATGATTATTTTTATTTTCTAAGGAAAAAATAAATATTAATTATTTAATCAACGATTTAATCAGATCAAACTATTATAGTATATTCAATGACGGTTCTAACTATATATTTTTGGTGAGGACACTTATTTTGGTAAAAACTACTTGTCAAAAATTAAACGTTTTTAAAAAAAATTATCGTCGACGCGAATAACGTCTGTTCCCGGTGACTTTAAACTTTTTGATAATTGCGCAATTATATAATAATTAAATAAACATAAGTTTACCTGCTTCGAGAAGCAATTCGTTTCTATCGCTCGACTTCCAACGTCGAAACGGCGTTTTAACAATACAATCGTTGCGTCCATCACGAGTAGTGAATTTTTATGGACAATTTCATTCGGATGTTTGGCGTGCTAGAAACAAATAAAAACAATCTGTTAAGCTTATTAAAATTAGGTACGGGGCGCGTGCGTGCATGCGACGGTGAACATTATGAAAACAAATATTTCTGACGACCGTATCCTACGAGTGATTCAAACGAGATTGAAACGACAAAAATTGAATACCGAAAGTCGACGATTTCCGTTCGAATCGATTTCACCTCATTATCTCTATTGCCGAATCTGACATTATATTGTCAGGTAGTGTGTGTGTGTGTGGCGGGCGCGATGCAATAACGACCGGATTTATGTTGTTTGTTTAGTCGAACTTTCAACACGGTAGAGATAATGTCGCGATCGCAGTAAAAATTTGAATACAGAATTTATTCTACGTGGAATTGCACACAATTCTCAATTGGTAGTGTAGATTTATTTATTATGTGTACACGTGTACGCGAGAAGTACTCGAAAAAAACGGTCCGATTTTCGACTAGATTGTTAGTTTCCGGTAGAAAAAACCGTATCTAGTCGGTACTTAAAAGAGGTTATTTTTCGAATTTTTCTACAGTTAAAAAGTGGTACGTGAAAAACAGACGAAAAACTTACGAAAAACGGCCACATTTACGGCGATCCGGATTTTGACAATTGGATTTTGCTTTCGTCGCGACTCAAAAAGCATTGGTCTGGGCTTGAAGTTTTCACCGAATATATTTTTTGTGACCAGTCGATGTATAAATGTCAAATGGTTTTGACTTTTTCATACTGTTTTTCGAGATTCTTCTGAGTTTTTTCTGACATTTTTTTTTGTTTTTCGTTAAATGCCAATAAAATAATTTTGGCTCGTCAAAAAAAAAATTAAAAGTCACGATTAATAGTGTGGATTTATGTCGTTGTAACAATCGACAACATAACGGGAGAAAATTACGGAGAAAAATAATGACGGAAAAATTTTAAATCGACACGTTTCCGAACCGCAGTCGACACCAGACTGAGCGGCGCGCGCGCTCTGCTTTGCCTGCTGAACTTTCTAGCACGCCGCTCGATCAGTATCGGTTGGGTTGCGCGCGCGCTGCTCGGTTTTCATTGGCCGGGACCGACGATGACGTAAACTTTCACTTATTTCGATTTCGCGTAAACACGCCTGTTTTTATTACATAATCGTTATACCCTATTGTTGTTATATCGTCGTCGTCATTATTTTCATGATTATATAATTCTTACATTTTGAGTAATTACCAATTATTCTTATATAATCGTATGATGACTAACGAGGTTATGTAATATCTTTACCATACTGGGGTTACCTAACCGTATTGGTTTTACCATGATGTGTGTGTGTGTGTTTTTTTTTGTTGTTTGTCTGTTTACAGATAAGTACCCGAAAAAAATGGTCCGATTTTCGACTTCAGTATCGGTTTCCGGTAGCGAATTTCACTTAGTCGATGCTTTTAAAAGGTGATTCTTCGAATTTCCCAACAATTTTAAAAATATAGGCTAAAGACTGACGATCAATTAACATGATGAAAAAAAACAATGTCATTTACATAATTATTATCTACGTGCGATTTATTGTTTTTTTTTTTTGCAAAAGTTCGACTCACCTTATGCAAAGAAATTTTCTTCTACTTCTTACATCAATTATCTTTGGAAATAAAGCTGATCCACTCGACCACTTTCACTTAGAATCGTTTTTTCGAGAGCAATTATACACGTGGTCTCAAATTTAAAATATCAATTTACCAGCACCCGTACGTTTCACCCTTTTTTCTATTGGAAGCCTATAAAAAAAAATTAATGACGAAACAAATTATAATATAAATATTAAGTATTGTGTCTGAATATGTCTGAATTTTCCTGAATGTCGCGGAATTGATTAAGAAATGCATTCTTCGGGCGAGTAATCTCTGTCTAATATAGCAATTAAAACAAATACGTGAAAAATAACGCGATGGAATATAGTCATTGATCCGATTTCAACTAAACTTTGTGCTTCGAGTTTGTCATGTAAATGAAACTTTAACAAGATTAGTAATAAAACTCTGAAAAACTACTTGTCGTCAATATTAAATTTCGTTTAGGTTTAGTATTCAAAAAAAGTATACCAACAGGAAATCATCATCATAAACAAATCCCCAAGTCACGATCGGTTTACTTTTGTTTTCTGATTTATCCGTACGCCATTACACCACGCGATATTATACGTATTACATTTGATAATAAGTCGGATAATTCATACGACTTAATGACTTTATCTTTAGTAATCGCGAGCGTTTATACTCAATACAAGTGGTACAACGCATTAACGTGATGAGTAACGATCGTATATTACTAATTGATAGTATTGCCACGTTGTTTATTTATTTGTGACCTATGAAAGTACAATATCATATGGCTGACTGTGCCTATCGCTAGTCAATCGATCACAGAGCCTACAGTATAAATACATTTCTAAGTACGATGTATCATAAGAAATAGAATGACAATATTTGTTTTCGGAATCTATTTGAACATCAGAGCTAGTTTTAGAGAACACAAATATTATGGCGAAATTATAAGACATAAGGTAAATACAATATTTTAAACGATATGGCAGGAAAATAAAACAAACAGAATGCAGGAGAAATAAAATGTACTGTTTGTCAATTACGAGACAGTGATCTGGTCGCCGTAAACCCACGGTACGAAATTAGTTCCTCGGTTTTGTCAGTCACGCCTTAAATGTGGTCGTTCGTCAAGGACCTGTTTTACTCGTGAACTTAAATCAGAGTCCTCGGAACAAGGGCTTTGGTACAAAGTTTATTTGTGGACACTATTAAGTGGTAGTGTCGATACTTGGCGGTCACTGCGACGACTTGGCATTCTTGTCCACGACCACGCCAGACCTTTTGCCGTCACACCATTTTGCAAACGATATTTCTTTAAACAGGGCGATGCGCGAAAATGCAACAACAATATTTCAGTCTTCCTCGTACTTAAGCATACACTTTGTTTCGTTTTATATAATTTGTTTTATTTCTTTTTCTTATTACGCTACATTAATCACCATAATATATTATCTCGGACTTTATTACCTGCTGTTATATATTTGTTTTTTTTTTTTTTTCGTTTGCACGTTCCGCTAAAAAAGTCGAACGACGTAAATTATTGTAATAAATAAATGAATATATAATTTAAATTCATAAAATCGTACAAACTCGGTTTTTATCTTTCCGATTTTAAATCGGAAGAATTTTTCTGATTTGACGACTGTGATATTTTAATGTTCCCTAACAGTCGAGAACGTACCATATCTAGCCCCACGCCTCCTTTGCACATTATATTATCGAGGAAAAAAGGCGAGTTCGAAATTCGGACGGAATTGAATAGTAATAATTATAGTCTTTTGAATTCGAAACCAACGTACCATTCTCGTTATATTGCACCAACTAGACGAAATCGGCTGCCAGAAAACCGTGCTTAAGTTTAAAATCGGTTCATTTCTTCGAGTGGAAATCGTTATGCGCACAAACAAAAACACACTTCATGATGAACCTAATAGATTCCTCGCTGTGCTGAGAATCCAAAACACTGTATATCGGTTGATTTTCCAAACCACCGCCCTAAGGTCACGCCGTTACGACTGCGCGTCGACTGTAATTTATTCAAAATTATTTTTTAACTATACGAGGAAAAACGAAAAAGCGTAATGTGACTTAATGAAATATTCACCCGGAGCGTGTTTCGGCGGTACGAGAGTTCGATAACAACGTTATTGTGTATGACTTTTGTTTTTACACTAGGTATTGAAATTCCAAATATATACACATAAATAAAACATGTCCGTAATGTATTACGGACGCCGAGTACTTGCGGAAATAAATTTTTGCAAAACTCTGTACCAGTATAATACGCGCGTGCGGGGTAGGTACATGTATATTATTTTACAAAAATCACGATTTACTTTATTAATTTAAAACATGAATTATACATGATAAAAATAAATGTATAAAATCACAGACACTGTTCTCAGGACTGAAACGACTGCCGTGACCTAAATGTATATAACCGTATATGAATATACGGGTAACATAATATCATATCACAGCAGATGTTAGACGACGTAGCGGTGGTTTACGGTTCGTGTAAACTTGGCAGTTTTACAGATATTAAGTTACAATAAATGTCAATATCATAGACAAATGTGAAATAATCATTGCGTCGGGCCGACGCGAGTAATAAACATCGTCGGCGAAATCGCGTAGGCATGGCTCACACGACTTAATTACGGTCGAGACAACAAAAAATGGCGTTGATTTTCCGAATAAACACGATTAATTAAAGCCCCGCAGAAGTCGACGACGGCTTTTGCATAGGTTTTTTTTTCTTTGAAACGTCTTGGACTACGGTGCTATTCCTTGTTCCTTACTAAAAACGTGTATCAATAACAAACGTATACGAACCTAAATAACTATAATATTTGTATTCTGCGCTGTTTGGATTTTTCTACTTCAGTACGTTTTGAGGACATTTTTCTGTAATTTTTGGTTATTTTTACTAATTCACACATAGCCGAAAGAAAACTCACATTTTTTTTCATTTTCGATGAATATATAAACTATTCAAACACAATATGTAAGCACATGAATACACATATATTTGTACCGAAAATATAATAATATATTTTGATATACTCCTTTCTCTCGTTTCACTTATGATTCAAATTTTCCTTTATGTGGTTTGCCGAAAAATTAATTTTTCTCTATTGTTAATATTGGTCTATTTTGAATCTATTAATCTACGAACCATTATAATATACAGTATTTATTAATTAATAACCGTGTGTATCATTCTTATTTGTTTCCCGAGCTCGTCCTGTGTCATTAATAAATAAATAAACGAAACTTCATAAGACACGAATTGCCCACTCGATGCTACTAGAGGGGTAATTTTGAGCGGAAATTGAATTTTAAAACGTAGAACTGGCCACATAAAAACTGCAAGCGAGTCGAAAGCTGTACACGGATGTATCTGTTGTAAACAATTATTCGAGATCGGTGTTTTTCATACCATCGAATATAATTATTTTGAACGACGTTTTCGTGGGTTTTTCGAGGCATTTTATTTTTATGATAAATACGTAACATTTTTCCGGGCATTTCATTAGTTTTTGTCGATTCGTCGGACCCAAAACATAGCCTCAGCAATGACACGAGGATATATATACGAACCGGCGCACGTGATGATAGACTGCGCGCGAGGCCGTCGATCGGAAACCGACTGATCGACGGGCGGCTCGACGGCGTGACGGTGACGCGAACGCGCGAAGAAAGCCGGACCGGACCGCGCGCGACGTCGAAAACGCGCGCCATCGCCGCGGTTCGACACCGCGGACGTTAAAATAATAGAGATCTAGTGGACTGGAACGGACTGTGGCCGAACAAAAGTACCTATGGTGATACGGAATCGATACGACGGCGGCGGCGAGCGGCCGGGCGGGCGGGCGGGCGGGCGGATCGCATGTTTTCCAAAAGTCTTTGTTGGTTTTGACGGCGAACAATAGAAGAATATGTGATTTAACCCGCGGCTTTTATAACGTGACATTTTCGGCACAATAAGTCCGCGTCGAGCGCGCGTGTCAGTGAACCTGGGCGTTAACTGTTACGCGAAACGAAGCGGGAGCGAAAAACAAAAAAAAAAAAATAATAATAATAACGGGAGGCGAAAAAATGACGTCGGGGCGACGGCACACCTCTCCGATACGGACGCGAATGCCCGCGCGGAATGAAAGTTTTTTTTTTTTTTTTATCAGAAAAGTGACGCGCGAAAGGGATGACTGCGGCGGGCATCCCTCGGGAAATCAAACATCGACATGACCAGGTGATGGCGTCGACTCGACGAGAGCCGAGACGAGATGGACGACGTAATCAACGCGACGGCGGAGAAGATAACTGCTAATATGACTCGCCGCGTTACGAGACGACCGCGATGATTATATTGCGTACCTAATAATTATTGTTGTTTCGATATTTTTGCGCGTAACCGCCATTCCGGCGATCCTCCGCCGACCCCGCCGCTCGTAGTGTAGAGTTTACTCGTTAAAACCGCTCGTCGTTTTCCGCGGACTAATATTCGACCTTATCCACCGCAGAGGTCGGCGTGATTAAACCGAACCATAGTCGCCCGGCCAACACTTTGTCCGAAACGTTTTTCTTTTTTTAAATTCCCAGTTTTTTCCCTTCCATTGGAGTGTTCACCGCAAAGTAGCGGGGGGGGGGGGCACCCTTATTTTGATGAAAATTATACGTTTGAAAACTATGGAGTTCGAAATCACTGCGAACAACGCGTCTGTTCCCGATGACTTAAGACGGAACGATTACGAGATTTGAACGCGAATGGGCTCGTCTGCTTCGAGAGATGCATTTGTTAGATATTTGGATAAATGACTATTTGATTTTGATGCGTTAACGTTCTTAAAACAAAAGAAATCGATCGATTATGCAATTAAAAAAAAAATCTACGCATACGAAGGGATTAGCGAGATATTTCGGACGACTGTATCCGACGACGAGTCGAACGAGACTGAAACGACAATGGTTGAATAAAGACAGCCGACGATTTCCGTCCTAACCGATTTCACCTCGTCGTCCTTATTTTCGGGTATGCCACATAGTAAGTGGTGTGATGATTAAAACCGGATTCGTTTTGTTCGTTTTTTGAACTTTAAACGTGACTGCATCTGTTTCATCATCGCAGTAGATGAACTAAGTTTTCGCTATTAATTTTCCCAAATTTCATATCGATTTATTCAGTCATGCACTCAACAGTCGAATGAAATTAACTAAGTAAAACTTATTCAAACGTTTAGGCTATCGATGAGCTAAGAAAAATATAGGCTAGTTATCTACTCATCGAGCATTGTTTACTCCAAAATTCAAAATACCTCATATCTTGCCTCTACTGACCATATTTTTTTGAGTTGACGAGATATATATTTTAATTTATTTATGAAACAAAATTTGCCCTTCCTCAAAAAAATTTAAACTCGAAATTTGCCCGTACAAAAGTGCATAAATTGCACATACCCATCATTGATATTTGCGCTCCGGTGTTATCATTTACGTAAATCGGGCAAATTCGCGTCCGAATATCTGCAATAGATAGAATATTACTTTCATAGATTTACAGATTTAATTATTTAGTTCTTGTGCAATTAGAAAAATTGGTGTATTTAATCATTCCGAGAATTAACAATAGTAAAATAAGTGCACTCTCTCCTAAAAATAAATAAATAAATACATTTTTGGCCAGAATGTTGCTTAGTCGTGTAATACTTTAATGTTGGACAAACTGTCAAGACACATTTGTTGTAATTCTTAATAATTACGAGGTTCGTTCGAGTTTAGTTCAAACTCGATTATAACAAAAAAAAAAAAAAAAAACACCGTCGGAGTCGAGTAAAAACAAATAACTACACGACTACACTACAGTACAATAACTATTAATAGTTTTAATGCTATAGCAGGTGCAAATGTTTTGGGCGTTTTTTTTTTTTTTTTCACTGCAAAACTATAAATTAAATACAAACAAAACAATTTAAATTAATTCGTTTCATTTATCCGAAAACAAACGCAGTTTAAAGGACGTTTTAATTATCAGAGTTAAACTGGTAGAATATTTTAATTCGTTATCAAACGATTACTTTCGAATCGTCCGAGTCAGTAAAAAGAACGTATTGTTTTCGAAAAAATCAAGTGCCTCAAATCTATCGCGCCTATGATTCAAAATCGTCGAACAATTCTACACAAACGATATAAAACTGACATTTCATACAAACGAATAAACGTGTCTGTACTTGATGAGATGTGTCTTATCAATTAAGCATCATAAAACGTTAAGATAATTATTAAAACTTGAAAATTTCGTGTGGCTGACAATATACAATTTAATTAAAATTGATAGTCTCGTTTAAGTCCACATAAATTCTTTCCTTGAACTCAATACCCACTATTTTCAACTATTTCTAGTATTGAAAAATTCTTTTAAAACTGAACTTTTACATTTTTAGACTTAAAAAAAAAAGAAAAAGGCTTTTTGATATTTTTTTAATTATTCGCAATCAACTAAGACCAAGTATTATATGAACGGCGATTAAATAATTGATTTTTTTTCCATATCATAACAACAGCTTGATATCATTAAAATCGATAATTCTTTTAAGTTTTGTTACACTATTCTTAATAAGTTCCTACTCAATAATAATCGTATGATTTGTTAAAAATCTCATCGGGGAAATTACGAATAGTTAAAAATGTGAAAATGTTTAAATTACGCGGATCTATGGATTTTACTAGATAAAATATTCTTTTTAAATTTAAAATTTTGTATGTCAAGTGTGTATAATTTAATATTTTTTGTATAATAGTGCAAGAAAAATATTATTAATATGCGTTTCACTAATTCGTTTTAAGTTGAACAAAAAAAAAGAAAAAAACACACAAAGAATACATAGTTACAGTGAGATTTATAAAGATATAAATTCCAACAAAAATATGAGTCACATAATAAAATATAATTTATACTGGGTAAAGGTGGGCGAGTGTTATAATTAGTGTATTATTGGTCACAAAAAGGGATAGGAAGGGAAAATGCGAATTTAGCGGAAAAAAAAATGAAACAGGAGGGTAAACATATCTATCCTTGGGGAATGATGCACTGGGTTGGTCATTGCTTAGTCGTAAAGTCTAATAGATCTCTTTCTCGTATATAACCTCGTGGGCCCTTTGAAATCCTTTTTCCATTCCAACCCAAATGCAGGTACCTATACGAACATTTATATAAGTTATCCTATTTTGGCGTAGAAAAAAAAAAATGTAAATATTTAAGCCACGCGATTTGAAATGAAAAAGAAAAAAAAGGAAAAAAAAGAGAGTTTAATTCGTCATTAGTTAAAAACGTAAAACGAGGTAGTCTGTTTCAAAAGTATATAATATATACGAATGAATTTCAAAAACACAGCGATATTGTATTTTAAAATTATTTTTTTACAAACAGTCAGACATAGTTGTGTGTATTATAGTCGCGACTTTTCGAGTGTTGAAACGATAATAATTTTACCGTACAGATCGAATTATAAAACACAATAAACCCGTCGTTTATCCGGTTCGACGTCTCGGCGATATTGTTTACGGCTCGGAGAAATCGCGATTTCTTAAAACATTCGAATCCGTTACGACGACGTCACGGCCGGGTGCCTGCGGTTCGACCACGCGGTCGCTCGAGAGCTTTAGCTGTACGAACGCGATTCTCGTACATCAGAACGTCTCGCGCGCGCCGCCGACGGAAAATAAACGATTCGCCCGTACGAAAGCCGTTCGCGACGTACCGAATACCAAGACCGGTGATCGACGACGACGACGACGACGACGACAGTGCCACCCACTCGTGCCGTACGACGACGCGCATAACATCAGTGTCTCGGATTTGTCGTGCGGCTTTTGCGCAGAGTTCGCGTGCCGGAAACGGTTGAATGCGATTTCTGATGAACCGAAATTACTCGAGTTCGCTACACAAATAAGCGAGATAATTTTGAAATTCGCGCAACAATAACACGCGCAATAATAATAGTAACACTGGTATCACGGTAAATATAACGCACGGGGTTTATACCCATTAAATTACACTAATTAATTTGTTAAACCGCGGGCGCGTGTGTTCCTAGTTAAATTAGCCGAAATGTTGTTTGGCCTATTTTGTTCGCGAATCGATTCGATCGCAACAACCGACACATTCGTTAAACAAATTCATTGTATTCACTTCGCGCACGTAGGTGCCGTAGTGTACATCACAATGGTGTGTACAGTGTCTGCGCTAAAATGTTTTCGAACTATACGATTAATTATTAACAATAACACGAAAATAGCGTAAGAAGCAACCGTCGTCGTCGGGTATTTTATATCTTTTGAAAACAATGTTTCGAAACTTTTTCGGCGCGTAACGAGTAAAATATTATACGAACAAAATTTATATATATACGAGTACATGAGTATTTTCAATCGTTTCGAAAACGGATAAATAATAATTATTATTGTTATTGTTTTCGACTCTAAAAACGAAAAGTTTAACACTGCAGTTGCACTGTACTTACGCGCCGTTACGATTGGACATAAACTTAAAACCGATTTCGTAAGACGACTACTGTGTTTAATGACTTTCGTTAAATAATATTTAAGAAAAAAACAATTAAGTTTCGTCGACTACGCAAAGACAATACGAAAAGAGCTGCCGAATATTTCTGTTTTTTTTTTTTCCCCCCGTTATGAGTTTGATCTACCGTGTACAAACACAAACGGAATCGAGGTGAAATCGACTCGCATCATATTGATTAAAAACGAGTATCGCCGACGAATCCCGGCGTATGGAATATTTCTGCTTTTCAAATTATTTTCTTTTCAATCGCAGTCATTATTTATAACATTTATAACGATCTGGCGGCGCGGCGGTCTCTTCTTCCATAAACGTATCGTTTCAAAAGTCCTACGGCCGAGAGAGAAATACTACGATTTTACATTTTCTCGGGAAACGTTGATTAAGTTTCTCAGTTTTGAAATAAAAACCCATATTAAATGTTACAGTCCTCTACGGCTCTCTCCTCCACACCTGCTCGGCGGCGTCTCGTCCTTCGCATACGCGCGTTCGATATTAATTTATACTCGGTCGGCGGCTTCGCGCTTTGTGCGAAACGTCGTCCGAACTTTATCAACGAAACGCGAGTATTCTTCACGACTCTCGTCGTAATTACAAAATGCACCGTGGCTTTTAGCTTTGCCCGAGTCCGCGTCAAAACGATTTCTCCGGCCTGGTAACGAAAAAAAGACGTTATTCTCGAATCCGTTTTAATTTTCCACGGCGGACGGGTGAAAAAGACGAGGAACGTCGACCACGTAGATACACGCCACTGCACCCGATGAATTTCGTTACGAGTGCGATTGTTTTTTTGTTCTTTTCTTTTTTCTACGATTCGGTCTACAATTCGGTTTGACTTAATAATATTGAGTTTGGAATTCGTCGGTGCGCGAAAAAAAAATAAAAAAAATTTTCAACAAAATCAGACGTCATTAACACGGCGGCGCGGGCCCGTTAACGACGCGCGATTGGATATTATTCTTCCATAAACGCCGACATCTTTGAAATCGACAATTTTGATTAATAATCCCAATAAACCTCGGTGACGTTATAATTTATAATCGTTACTGGTGTGTTTTCGTAAAACGGTGTGCTCGTCGGTCGATGTTATAAATATTTATAATACAGCCCCGCGCATCATATATCGATTACAATCGCGACAACCATCGGGGGGGCCATTAATAACATCTTGATATCTGGTGCGCAAAACTTGCGTTTAAATCGAGACACTCGACGTTATGAGCGAAACGCTCACTCAAGTATATTATACGGGTTTTTTTTTTCTCCTCCTTTTTTTCTACGGAAGCGTTTAATCCGAACCTAAATGTTTCCATTGACGACGACGTGCGAAAGTAAAAACGCACACCTAAGTAAAAAAAATATTTCTCTTGGAAAACGTGTTTTTTTTATATTCATTAAAATTGAAGATTTTCGGTTTGAGATATCGGTTTGATTTTTGTTTTTGTTTTTTTTTTCAGGACCAAAGTCGGCGTATCCGTTTGGCGCGATCTTGTTGATCACGTTCGTAATTATAAGGTAACCGGTCCAACGTAAAATGGGAAAAGCTTTCCATTGATTTCCGTGTAAAAAGTTTGTGTGTACATTATTTTCAAATAATTATGCGTGTCGGCAATGTGTAAAATGTCGGTTTTATAATAATCGTTACTCTTTGCGGATATTATTTTCGCCCGTAAATAAAACTACTTTCAAGTTCTCACCTCTAACACGGACATTTTCTCACGGTTTCGGCGATCGAAAGGCCCGCGGCTAATATCTATCGACGACTCGTCATGCTTACGCGAACGAAGCGCGAAACGTTGTTTGTTTTTTTGTAAATAAAACAGTACGAACAATGAGGAAACTCGTTCGTTTGCCTACGCGATGTAGGCTCGCGTCCGGCGGACGGCGACTTAACGACTTCCCCGTTGGGTTTTCACGAATTCCACGACGCGTTTGGAGAGCATTTATTTATCATTTTCCACGCCGTATATGATAATAATACGCGTTCTATAATAATAATAATAATAATAAAAAAACCACTCGGCTCGGGTTAATGTAAAATAACACACACAAAGAAAGAGAATTACCAAATGGGCGCGGGATATTATACGCATTATCTTCACGCGACGTGAACAATATATATAGGTACTGAGGATAAGTGCACTATATTATTATTACACTTCAAACGCAGTTGATAGAAATTTAGAACCGACATTTTATAACTTCTCCGACATTATTTCAAAAAAACTATTTATAATATAAATTGTTGTTGTATAATTTGTACATGTACCTATTAGAATTTATCGTATACTCGTATATATACGAGTAATATATGTATAAATAATCTATGCGACGTCCGCGGTGTGTCATTTTAAGTGTTTATCGTGTATAGTTTTAAGTGAAACAATATTATAAGATTTAATACCGTACCAATATTGTACAAAATATACATATATATTTTCAATAATAATTGTAATAATACGAAATAGAAAATAAAATATCGTATAAGTGAAATCTCGAGTTAGTTATTGTTTTCTACTGCGCACAAAACACGAGAAAGATCGCGTGTACGAAACGAGGGGAAAAAAGATACGTATTCTTTTGAAAAAAAAACAAGATGCGAAACGTTTAATAACGACGCCGCCGGTAAACAACAGGACACTCGGTTTGACTCGGACCGCTCTCCGCTCGACGGCTACTGCTTTCGCGTTTGGACTCTATTATTTGAGCTCGAAATCAGTATTAAATCGCGTCGTCGAGTAGATATCTAGTGTTATCCAGAGAAGACGTACGGTCAATTATAGTACATGACGTAGTTTTCATAATATTTTTGAAATTTTATTATTTAACGTTTTTCGAAAACGTACCTAAAACAATTTATCCTTACGAAAAGGCGGCAAATTTTTGTTTTCATTAGGGTAACTTATATTATTATATTTGTGTTTACATTACTGTCAGTACGCTGTCTTCGTGTTCTGTATCAGTTCGGCCGGACTACAACGTCTAAAAACAAACGGTTGATAACTTCATATATTTTTCTGTTCGCGTCTCTGAAATCGGAAAAAATCAAAAAAGTCAATTGTTTTTCCGTCGTATTAGGATTAAAAAAGTATATCATAATAGCTGCCAAAGTTTTGAATACTAATAAATATTTCAGTAATAATTTGCCGACGTTTTTTTTTTTTTTTATTGCTTATTTGTTTAAATAATGAATACAAATAGATGTGACAAAACATTTTCACTGCGCCATATTATAATATTTCAACGAAAATATTAAAAACGATATTCCAAAACTATACTGCTCCTCAATGGTACGGAAATTGATCGTTTTACAATTGGCGTTTAAAATCCGTACAACACTACTCTGATTGTTGTTAAAAATAACTCTGAAACAATCTTTCTCTCGTTCTGTAAACGAAACGGAGTCAAACAATTTATTTTCTCAACTCAATTTCTATCAAAACTGTAAAAAGAGACCATTTGTTGTAAACATATTTTTATAATTGATTTCGAAAACGTTTAACGACCTTTGTGTAAAAATTACGCCGCCGCCGCCGCCGCCGGCCGCCCGAGTGCGAATTTTTCTTAAATCGATATTATTCACTTTCCATTTACATAATACGCGCCGTTATTTGGATAAGTAATTTTTGTCGGGAAAAACATTTAACGGCGCGACGACGTATCGATCAGTTTTTGTGCGGTTGACGTTTTCTTCTTTTCAAGCGGCGTAAACCTTTGTGTAATGTATTATGCACGCCCATCAATAACTGATATTAATAACAGATAACACTTATTATTAATAAATAGCGAACAATCAATTGTCGTTTGCCGAACGTGGTAAATTGTCGCTGACAATTTATCGTCACACGATGACACTCGGTAAATTGCCGCGCAATCAATTGTCCGCGGTCAACTATCGTAGATGCCTTTAATATTATCATTATGATCGCGCGTGCGACAGTTTGAAAAACATTATAAACGTCAATAGCGTTTTCACATGGCGTCGAATGACGTGTGGTATATCCGCGGTAGGCAAAGCGTTGCAATCTCCGACTGTTAGTTATTCCAAAAACGAAATCCATTTTTCTAGTTTTAATAATGTCACGCGATATTACTTTGTCCGACGTAAAATGTCACGCGGACGCGATAACGGCGATTTTGCGAATTCGACGAAACTAACCGTTGCGTTACGATTGTGTAAACGAATCGATTGAAAAACAGAAACTATGCGAAATGGTTTTTTGAACAATTTAATCGGACACCGTTTTATGTTTTGCCGAAAAATTCGACCAAATCATACCTAAATTTGGTGTACCTACCACGACGCGATCCACCGACGGAGTGAAACCCCCCGGTGTTTTCTTCTGTTTCATTCGCGAAATTTCATGCAACACACGGTTTTGCAGACTCGTGTCGTTGTACAAATTCCGACAAAAAAATTACTTGTAAGCAATGAATGTAAGCGCGTATAATTTATTTTTAAACGCGACGGTGTCGTGTTCCGCGTTTCTATTCTACTTTAAAAGCGTTATGCACAATATCTGAAATAACTAGATAACGAACGCGAACTCGGAGAAAATGAAATAAAACTCGAAAATAAGACGAGAGAGGAGAAAAATTTAATTTTTAAAATACGCGTCTACTCCGTTTATACATAATATTATATATTATACTTTCTTGTGTTATAGTTTTTAAATGCCACGCCCTTCTGGACCGTTCCAATTTAAATTTTCATAATACCGATATATTATTCATAGATTTATATTTTGCTCTTCAAACAAAACTACAGAAGTCTACGCGGAGACACGCTTAAACAACTTACGTGCGCGTATAATTTCGAAATTAACCGAAGTAATAAAAAAAAACACACACACGCAAATAAAACAATGGACCGGGCGTTAGCGGTGTCACATAGGTAAGGGAAGAAGAAACGTTAATAATTATTAGATAAATATTTATGAATCAGAGACACGGCCGATCGATTTGGTTCACGATTAAATTATACCGTCTAAAAGTGTAAACAAATATTATACTCACAATATCATTATGACGACGGCCAATGTCATGTACTCGAGTGTCTTTTGTACGTTTCCCGAGAAAAACAGATTCAATTTAAAACCGGTGCTTGCTATATGTATATTGTGTACGAATTCGATACCTAATAAAAAGAGAATCACATCAAATTTACTAACCAATATTATTGTTATCAAATCTATCGCACACGAGTCGTTAAAATTTGTTTCTATTTCTATTTATAATTTCTATTTTCCAATGGCGTACGAAAATTAATTGTCATTTTTTTAGGTACCAAAAATTATATTTTTAACCATCTACGCACGGTTTTTATAAGAGTAACAACAATTTCTCTGACTTAATTAAAATAAAAAAAAAACAATGTTCCTAAGTCCTTGAATCTATTGCAAAGTAAATACAAATGGTTTAATAACGCACGTAGGTACTGTGTAAGTCTTAAGTTACACAATTAGTGCGTTTCTATTTAAATAATTATACGATGAAAATGCATTTTAATTAATTATTTTTGTAAAAATAAAGTTGCTTTTAAAGTTTTAAGCGCAACATTACAGTACTACACCTATGAAATAAGTTCTTGTACAAAAAAGTTTGTGCCCCATAAGTCAAAAGACGCGTTATTTACTTTATTATCCTTTAGTCGAATGCTGTATACATGAGAGAGATAATTTCCAGTGCCCTCGTCCCGAACATTTCAAATTTTCAAGTAGCTGCCGAAGTGCCTTCCTGACGAATTCATTGTTTTGTTTGATTTTAATTTGTTCGTTTCAAATATTATTTTAAAAATCATTAAATTGGATTTATCAACACATTTTACATGATAAAAAGCGACCGGATAGCGATTTATTTTGTTTTGCTCTTGCTTGCTCTCAAAACTCGGCGCGATAGAGTGATTGATTATCTAATAATGACTTCGAACAAGATAATAATTATCGAACAAATTTGACGTAAAGTAGATATTTGTGAATGAAGTTCCGAGTTCCTCCAAAGAGTGAGCCCGTCAAGTATTTCACGTTACAATGTTAAGTGTTTATAATTTATAGCGGTCTTTGTGCCGGGATAAGCTAGCAACTTGTCTGAAACGGAATTTTTCGTCGGTTCCGAGTGATTTTTCGCAAAAGATAGTTTTCACTACATCGTTATTGCCCGCCGGATGTCGGGCAAAGTATACTTTGTTCGGGCAACACAGTAATATTGGTAATGACCATGAAGTTAGCAAAACTTCTGACATAGGAAGCGTCAAAAATTAAATTTCGAATTCAGGCTCGAATAATACTGTAATGGCGCATCGTCTCTCTACGAGTATAATATTAATACGTCCGAGGTACCGATTTTTTTTCTACGTTTTTGAACGGTTACAGTTTTGTTACAGTCGCGTGATATTTGTCAGTGGAAAAGGGAATAGCCAGGTTTATATATTTAGTTTATGTATCTATAGCCACTAGTAATAATAATAAATAATCACCAAACGGTTTTCCCGGATCTTGTACTCGTCTCTTGATCGCCTACATTCTACCGGTTCGGTTTACTTTTAAAGTTTAGTTTGAAACGCATTCGAGTTGTAAGAAAAAAAAATGTCAGTTAAGCCAAGTATAGGACGTGTTAAAAAAAAAAAACCAATTAATTTTCAAGACTTTAATTTGACTTCGGCCACGCGCGGCGATAAATTTAAATAAATTCTTAAGAAAAAATCCCAATTACCGACCAGATGAATTGTTTTCACCTGAATTTTTTCTCGTATTCAATATTTTCATACATTTTTTTATTGTCAGCTAACCTGACAAGCCCTTATTCGATGGTAAGTTTTGAGGATCGAAACGCCTCGTCTCCGTAACTTAATTTTCCCACACGGTTTGTTCGATGTAGTACCCATAGTTATACGATACGAAGTAATTGAAATCTCAGCAACAGACGATCGTCGATCAGAATTTTTCACTGGAAATTTCGTACCTATTTTTCACGTGATTTTCAATGAAAAAACAAAATTATATTTTTAAAAACGCCGATTTTTATTAAAAAGAAGAAACGATGCTGGTCGATTTGGTAAGAGTGGAAACGATCTTATCATATCACGTACGCCCGCCGGGTCCTCGTTCTTGGGATCGCGGGCACTCCGGCGGTATAGAGTAAAACTCGTCCGACAGTATTATTATTATTATTATAATATATCGGCGGCAGTGCGAGGGAATTAAAATAACATCGACTCGCACGGCCCCCGGGCGAAATAATGCCCGCCAGAGGTGTGCTCGTCGTCGCCGCCGCCACCGCCACCGCCGCCTCGAACGCGGGCTGGGGCAACGGATAAAACCCGAGTGGCCGCAATAAGTGGCGTCCGAAAGTATAGTATGACTACTACGCGAGCGGAAGGAAGACGCGCGGGGCTTTTAAGGAAACCCATTAATATGATAAAAAGGGTACGGTCCGTTCCGTCAAGCTTAATCAATTTCTCTCCTCCGGGCCGCAGGACCCGAAACGCGGGCAGGGTCAGGCGACGCGGCGGGCGCGTCTTCGATTTACTACGCATACGGACGGGGCCCGCCTCTCCCGTCGTCCCGCGCGCGGTTAAATATTGCACCGACGCGTTTATATTCGACCTAGGGAAACGCGCGCGCACGTGGCGAGCGAGCCCCGTGCACCTGTACGGTATTTACGGGGGGCGAACGGACAAAACGGTTTTTATACCCGGACGAATATCAACGGGGAGAGGCATTGATTAGTCTAAAAATAAGTAAATCAAATAGGGTCGGACGTGCGACGAGACTCGCGCGTGAACGAACGTGTGTGGATAACTAGGTTTAGTTTTAGTTTTTTCGAGCTGAAAACAGTCGGACGTGCGGAAAGGAACGCGCCGGGCGCGTATCGGAAAAGTCCCGGCATATCGACGGGTTTTTATATTATAGTATGTAATTAATTTTTTTTAGTAACGAGCGTGAGAAAATTAAACATTTTTGTCTTTTTTTTCCACAGACTCCGAGAAAAACACACTTTCATGGTTTTATTTGGACGACCGTATCCTATAACAGTCGTGAAAAATATTTCGGGGTTAAAAATGTGTGCACAGACAAATTAATCGTCGATTGTCTACACAGGTTTTATTGAAGTTTGCGCGGAAATTTCAATTTTATTCATTAGCGGCATTCATATTAACGTTGATGGTTGATGATTAAATAACAAGGGAAATATTTGAATTTTAACAAACTTTGAAAATTGTTTAAAAATTAATGTCTTGACCTGAATAAAAGTTTTAAGCACAGACGTTTTTCTAAAAAAATCGTAGTTATATAGTATATATGACCCCCTCTAGATTATTTTTTTAAGAGTGAAATTATACATTTTTATTTCGAGTTCCTTACAATTAAAATCCATTTGAAAATATTATGTTTTCTATATCACTGGAACATAAAAGTTAGTTGAGAAAAAAAAACAAAAAACTTTAAAACGTATACAATGCGACTAAAATTATTATTATTCGTCACATCTCCGTGACGCGTTTTACTCGACGGATATTCGTTTGGGAAGAGAATTTACACGCGCGAATTCACGAAACGTTATCGGACGAAAATCGACACAAAACGCATGTGCACTAAACCGGAATACTTACAAATAACATTATAATAACGATAGAAAATTATATATCCGGACCCGTTGATGGTCGAGCGCGCGCTATATTATCTTTTTCAGAGTTTTTGATGGCACACACGTGATTGGATCGCGTATCGATTAATTAAAGTTTCGTTTCGTCCGTGAAATATTTCGATTTTACTTTTCACGTCGAAAAATAAATAATAGGGCGAAAATCACGATTTCGCTACCTCGCGAAGAGAGGCGCCTAATACCCAACTTAAGACTGTAAATAAATATAATCGGTACTACTCACGGCTTGTCGGTGGGTTGCTGTTGAGTTTCGGCGTCGATTCGTGAAGATGTAAAGTAAGCACTAACAGATACACAAAAGTGACGATTAAAAGTATCATCGGTCGTCGGACGAAATGAATAATAAACTGATGACATTATCACGGAGAAAAATTAAAACTGCGACGAAGAACTTTCCGAACCGCTGTCGACACTAGGCCGGTCGTCAGAGCACTGTGCATCCGGTTAGCCGATGTACTTCCTCGCGAGCGTCTCTCGATCGGTAGTAGGCGGGTTTGCGTGTGCAGAACGGCTGTCATTGGTCGGCGCGATTTCATTGGCACGCAGTATCTCACTCGTTCCTATTTTATATTCCTCATTATACTATTGTTACATAATCATGTTGTCACAATGAACTATCTTATATAATAATTACGTAATACCTATTAATGACTAATCTCTTCGATCGTTGTACGTTTCCGGTGCGAAAATCACGAATTTTTTTCATAGAATTGCAAAAAAAAAGAGGTATTGCCTCGTGGCAATGTGGGGTGGCGGTCACTACCCCTATGATTTAAAGGGAGACTATCATTTATGTTTGATTTTAAGCGCCCCCGTGTCTTTTTAGTACACATCGCGGGAAAAAAATCAAAGGCGGCACATAAAAGTTTGATCGGAAGTCGGGAGACCTGTATTGCCCCTGCGTTCCCCTCCAATTCTACTACTGCTCCCGCTAAACCTATTCTGCTCGCGAAAAAATCTCCCTTAAAATATAAACAATATATATATATATATTATAGCTGAATTAACCCGGCTTCGCCCTTGTGCAACTTTTTATTATTTTCATTTTTACTCCTTTTACACCCCTTAGGGTTGGAATTTTGAAAATCGGGCGACGTGACGACACTCAGAAAGGTATTTGGAAAAACTTTGGGAAAATAATTGGAAAAAAGTTAAATAGCGTCGTCACAAAATGGGAACATAAAAAAGGCCTGTTCTTTTATAATATATATAATAGATATCACTCGCACGTCATCCAACAAAATACGTATATTCCGCGTCGTGATAACTATTACGTTAATTACTGGTACTCGTTTCGTCGTCGCGTCGACGGCGATCGTTTGATACGGCGAGAAAATTAATGCCGCAGACGCGATTAGCGCGAGGAGACGAATATTGATAAACTCCACTGATAATCGCGTGAAAATCATCTGCCGGGCGCTCTAACGGTTTCACGACTCGACCGTAAGCGATTATATTACTGCGCTATGCTCATTGAAATAATTAAAAATATACCATAATGCTATCTCCGTTGATGTGCGCCGTATTTTCCATTCGAATTTGCAACGGCTCGACACCGCGTAAACACCGCGATTTCGTCCGCTGGGTTAACATTTCACTAGTTTTTATTATGAAGTTTTCACGCGACACCCGAACTCGTATGGTATTACCGAGAGAACGTCTTGATAATTACAATTGTTTTTATCGCGCGCGTACTCGGTTAATCGTTTCGACGGCAATCGTTCGATACGGCGACAAACACCAGCGACGAACACAATGCGCGAGAAGATCTGCGCAAGACTTAACGGGACCCTTTATTTTTACTGCCCTTCACATACGTTGAAAATACACTCCTAGACATATAATTCCATCGAGTTTACATTTTTCAAATTCTGTATACGACCGACATGACAACGTGTTTAAATAGGTATTTATTACGATCGACGATTTGATTTTTTTTCAAACTCGTGTACCTAAATAATACTTTAATAACGACTTTAATAATAATTATTTATTCGAACGGGCTGACTATAATTATTATAATTCACTAAGTCATTCAACTCACCAATCGTGGAAAAATGTGTTTCAAAATGAAATTTCATTATTATTATTGTTCTAAGACGGGTGTTCGTACTCTTGAAGTACCCTCTCCGCTAGAAAAAAAATCTTTGATCTGCCCCGGATGAAACAAACTCTATGCCTAACCGTGTTAAAAGTGTTAAAGTGAAGTTAATCATCTTCTGCGAGCATTCCCCTTTATAACATTTAGAGTTTAAATGTTTACATTTTAGACCGTCATTAATATTAGGTGTATATTATATTATATTTATAATAAAATAAATCATCTTCATAGTCGCTGCAGGTATTCGTTTTTATTTTAATTCAAAATATTAGTCACTATTCGAATAATTTTAAGTGTGTGAAATATCACTGCTATAGAATCGCTAAAGAATCGGGACGGTTTTGTACGAATTTTAATTTTTTTTTTTCAATTTACTTAATGCCTTCGTTATTTTTATAGTTAATTTTATTGAGTATACTATACGGGTGGAATAATTTTCAGCAGCTCAGTAAAAGTATTTGAACATTTGGAGAAATAAATACGGTAACTATTTGAATGGCCATACTTTAGGATCTCAAGTTTTGATCATTTAAGCAATGAATCATTTTTGCAACTATTGTGTGCGCCGGCTCTTCGTATGATTTTAAGTGAAGAACATCATTATTTATTTCGACAACGGTGAAAATGGGTCTGTTTTCCTTTTTTTTTCCCCGTCCGATAAACTTTACGATGACAAATGTCCTTTTGGATTTTTATTTGCCGTTTGAAGTTGTTGATCATTATTGTATTTGCATCAGACTACTAGCAGAGATGTTTTTCCAGTTAATCACTCGAACCGCCGTGTATACATGTCGAGTGAGTCTCGGTATACCAACACTGTGTTCTGAAGTGTTAGTCCTTTTGTCAATATCTCCGGTAATCGTTTTATTTCGGTCCGTTATAAAATAATACAATGATGAAATGACCGCCGCTGACAGATATTGGAGGAGCTCTGTAAAACAAGTGAATTGTCACACTATTGTACACGTGATAAACCCAATTAAGATTACAGACATTTCCCAATTGTTCGGGTGGAGATTTATTGGATCCTCGGCGTGCCGAATAACAACGCGTCGGGTGTGTCCCGTGTTCCTAACGGAGTGCCGCGCACAACTTAATAAATCGTAAATTGAAAAAGTTAAAAATACAAATGAGAATAAACGTATTTTTCGAACAATGGACACAAGAGTTCTATTTATTTTTTTTTTAATTATTATTATTTATCTTGTGAAGTCGAATAGTATAGGAACGTCCTAAGGTACCCACGGAGACGACAGTATTGATAATATAAAAACGAGTTAATGTAACAGATCACGGGAAATTAGAATGTTTTTGTTTTATTTATTTATTAATTTTCTAGACGCTGATGAGTATTGCTAGGGTAAGTAATATTTTATAAAAGGATCGTTGTCAAAATCAAATGTTATAAGAACAATTTAGAGAGAGAAAATAGACCGACTTTTGAAATCGTATTTAAAATATCGATTTTAACTTTCACATTTTAATATTTCGCAATAGTATTATAATTATAATTGTTCACGGTGTTTATCAAAATTCCTTTAGTTATCTAAAGGATTTACTAACCTAATCGATAGTTCGATTTGGTAAATTACGAGTAAGTACATCAAAAAACCGATAATAGATACCGACGCCGCCGTGTGTGATCAAAGAATCGGTGATATTTATTTATTAAAATTCGAAATAATCGATAAAACACCGCAACAATTGAAAGCGAAGATCGGTGTGGATAATCAATTGAAGTATTTAAAAAAAATTAAAAAATAGACAATTTTCGTGAAAACAGTAGATTTCATACACGACATTTCAGACTTAAAATCTCTTACTTTTTTTTTTTTTTTTCAAAAGACTACGGGGCGGCCGTGGATTCTGAATTTTTAATGCAACTGCGGAACGAAATTTAACGATTTCTCCGGGTTTTTTTCTCCGAGTTTTCCTTAATGCTCGAAAAAGTCACTGAAAAAAATCGAAAAATTACATATTATTCCGATTTCCTATTCAGACGAAAACGGTGCCCGAAAAGTTTTTGATGCAAAATTTACTACCTACTCAAAAAGTTGCTTCGTTCGGCGTCTCGTAAAAGCAGAACAACAGTTAACAACGAGTAAATACTTATGAAAGAAATCGTTATCGTCTTCAGACAACGCGCGGTGTTAAAAAGCCGGTAAAACCGAGCGTTCGTCGGCAACTCTCGGACGGACGGCAAACGAACGTGTGCGGCTCGTGTCGCCCCCGACGTCGGTATATTCGTCATGAGATCGTCGTCGTGTTGGTCGGTTCGCATACTATGTGCCACGTCCATTTAAACGGAATCTTTCTTCTCGCCAAGTGGACATTCCACTTTGCGAAATGTATCCAAACGGTGAATAATAGATTTTCACGCGATATGAAAACACCATTATTACGACCGCGAACAATAGGGAAAACTCTCTCTCTTAAAACGGATGGGTTTTTTTTTTTTCTCAAAACCGCGAAATCGCTTTTACGACGCGGACACGTCCGTGTTTAAAAGTAGGTGGCAAAACTGCGCGTATATTATAATCTGTTAGTTATTAAAATTCCACGTAATGGAGTAATTTTTATATCGTGTTTTGTATTAAAATCACGAGTCTCGAGTGTTGAAAATATCGCTGCTGATATTATATATTTTCGTAAAAGTGTATTTTAAAAAAAAAAATAAATAAATACAAACCTAGTAAAAGATCGTTATTGATAAACGAAATAAAAGTAATTTCTTGTAAAAAAAAAAAACGTCAAGTTACGTAGCGTATTATACTTTTTAATCACGATGAAAACAAAAAAACGTTCATATCGATATTTCAACACAAGATATATTTTATTCATTTTTACTGGCTACCGGGAAAAGTATTTACACATAAACATCGACCGTCGGAGGACTCGCTGATAAAATTTCGAGAAGGTAAGTATTATTTTTTTTATTTTTATTTTTTTTGCTAATTTATACTCACATTCAATGCACAATACAGATGACCGAGAATTCAGATCATGTTATGAATCTATTGGTTATGGAAAATCAAAATTTTCTGCCCCCTTTAGATGTTTATTAAAAAAAATGTAATATTATGTTAAACACTATGAACGATACACAACAAAACCTTTCTAAAATGTATTGTTCTAGTAAAACTAAATACTTATTTCTCTACTTACTCGTTGAAAAATGTAATAATTCGTCCAAAATGTAATCGATTTTACGCGAGATGCTTCGAATTTCCAATCGGTCTCGTACGGATAAGTAATTTACACTATACCTACAGCGCCTATGCAATAGAACAGAAAAACAATATCAATTTGCAAAGTCTGCGTTACATAATTCAATTATATATTACATAATTATAAAGCATTGTAAATATGTATTGGTATATACAGGGTGATCGAGGATATTCTGTACAGACTTTCAAAGTAATCTCTAGTGGAATCGAAAATCTATTTTTCATTTCGCGAATATCTAGCGAAAGGGTACTTACAGAAGCCATCTCATTTCGCGTTGACTTGAATGCAAAATTTAACGCAGCATGCTTGTTTTCGACCCTGTTTTGGTATGACTTTTTTTTCGTCACATCGACGTCTGAAATTCCCAAAAGACAACAATAATTATGTGACATATTAAAATAGAGGTTCTGCTAGACGAAAAATCTCACGAGAATTCTAATTTCTCATTAAAAACAAATATTAAAAGAGTTATTAAATAACATATTAAAACTGTTAATATCAACACACGCATTATATCATTTAATTCGGAGAGTTGTGATAATTATTTTAACATTACTATGAATTGAAAATATCAATATTAAAGTAATATCAAGAGAATTTTATTCTTATGTTTTACTATTATAGACGGAGAAAATTGTGACAAATGAAAAACGAACATTCTCATAAAATGTTTTGAAAAATGAATATTGATTGTTTAAGCGTACTAACATAAGAAAAACCTACTCACATCGTTCGCGTTCAGTAATTTTTAATATTAAATGTTAACGGTATTACAGTGCGGATAAATTATCTTTTCTGCACATTCTTCGCCCGAGTCTTCATTAACGGCAATATGTCCCGTCCGAATGTCCGAGAAAATTAAACACCCATTTCAACCTCTTCAAGAATTTTCGTATTGTGCGATATTATTATTGTCTATGCCGCTCTGCTACCCATGCGAATACTGTGGTCCCGCGGGAACATATTTTTATTGTATTATATAACTCGCGATCTGATAATATTTCGTCCACGTTTCGCGTTTACCGTGCCCGAGTGTTCGAAACACGTGAAAGATACACTTCGTAACGAAGCTAATAGACGAGATGATCGCGTGCCCGCTCAGGACGTGATGATCGTTTTCCAAGTTGTTGAAAAAATAAACACTGAAACGAACGAATTACAATATTAATAATATCTACGTTTTAATATTAAAAACGTACAGTGCGATATGTCCTACGCAATTCGTCATGAATAATTAATGGAATAAGATATTTACTGTTTCGTACGTTTTGGTGGTTTATTCGCGGCTTCTTGAAAATTCACAGTACCGGACGAAAAAACACCCGCCCTCACCTTTTTTCATCCGCAACCGAATCTCACAGCCAATTATTCTTAATTGGTAAATAAATATTTTCCAAAATACTCAAAAAACGTTTCGTCGGTTGTATTCGACGAGAGCATAATATGGGCGAATGAATTTTAATGTTACGTCTGATTTCGAAAACGTCGCGATCGTTCTCTTTTCTCTCAAACTTTTAACACTGATGATTTACGCTGATGAAATTTCCATTCTCGGCTCTAGCGCGTAATGACGTGTTTCAAAATATGTATTCCCGAATTATTCACTTGTACACAGTGGAGAGAAATTTAATTTTTCCATGCCTAATTATTACGTAAATCGATGATGTGTTGCGGGTCGCCCCTATATAGGCTAAATCCTGGACGGCCTTATCGGAAATCCGGCCCCGTTGACGCCACCGGCCACGACGACGACGACACGACGACGGCAATAAATCCGTGACGCGAACGCAAACTTTTTTTTTCGATTGCGTGAGGTATTCTACTTTTTTCCCTTCGCCGCCGACCCTCCTCCGGCCTTTTTAACGATATAATTATTATTAAACGACGCGGCGGCGGTCCGCTCTGCGCGTGAGAGCCTCGGCGACGGCGGCGGAAGAGTAAACTCCGAACACGTCGTTTAGTTTCATTCAGTACACTCGCGCGTTGTGTAGGCCGAGACCGAGTAGACGACGATAATGATACGGAGTTTTATATATATAATATATACGTATATATATGGCGTGAAGGCGGTGGTAGATGACGGTAATAACCGTATAATATACCGCGGTGTCGGTAGGTAGGTGGTATATGGGTACGGCGGTGTGAACCGCAAAAACCATAAAACGCACACGTGAAATTCGCCCCCTCCCCCACCGCGTATAATATCGTGGATCGCGCGAGCGGGGGCGGAAGTCGTCGAGAGGGTAAACTGTGTGTTAATCGCCGGGCGGACGGCCGGCGAACGGCAGTGGGCCAAACGCACACGCCGGAACTGCACGACGACGACCGAAGGCCAACTGCAGCAGGTAGTATATACTAATCTACGTATGTACAGGGTGTGCCGCGGAGACCCGACAAACTGCACGGTTGGTTTTCTATTTCTGCGTTCTGTGTATTACGTGTTACAGGTTTCGACGAGCACGCGTTTCGGTGACGTGTCCAGCCCGGTTGGCCCGGGACTACCCTGTTTTCCAACACTCGAATGAATAATACTTTAGGTTTTTATTTTTTTCATTATTATATGAAGAAATATTATATCCGTATGGAAACGCGCCCGATTTTCATTTCACTGAATTCTTTTACGTCCTCGCATTTTTTTCAATTTATATTACAACGTAGTTGTACTTTTTAATAATCGATATTTGTTTTTGACGTTAACAAGAGCAAATATTCGTATTCCGATAATACAGACTTTTCGCCACCGATATACCACCTGTTATAAATAAAATCATTATTAAAAATAACGAAAAATCGTGCATAAATTAAATTATATATTTACAATCGGGTCCTGTGCTGAATGTTGAATGTTAGCTTCTTACGCGTGTTTGTAATTAAATTTTTCGCAATCGTTACAATTATTCGTACATATATGACGTACAGTAGATTCCACTTAATCGGTTGATTAAAATAATTATTCAATTACCAAAACACACCAATAATTGTAGTTTAAACATCCGTTGTTTATCTGGTAACCGGATAATAATTGGACTGTTTTGATCGAATTCATCGAATCAACTATGATCCGGTAATATTGTTTTAGCAGACATCGAAATTCGTATCGAAATTAATGACGCGACCTATCATTGTTAAAAGTTTCGACACGAACGTTTTACAAAAAAATGTACACGTCATTTGCAAAACGATCATCGGGATTTTTCGTGTTTTCAATTAGAACGCAGCATTTTATGTTTTATCATTTCGAGTCTCTCGTGATTGAAATCCGCCTGAAAAATTATCTATCGATGGGCAGAAAGACGCAGAAACACGATTGTCACCGACGACAAACTCGGAAATCTTCAAAACAATGTAGAACAGATCTAAAATGATTGCGTTTTTCAGATCGCGGTGGTGAGACACCCTGTACAATAGGTTACAATTAACAGCAGTTACACGCTAGCACGCGCGCTCACACACACATACGAGTACAGCGCGCGTACACGCACAAGCGCAGTGCACTTGGAAAATAACTCGACTCCAGCTGAATATACACAACGCGGGCATTACATTAACATTCACCTCGCATAAACGCCAAATACCAGTCTTGGAGTTGTTTCCGTTTTGCATATCATTTGCATATCCCCGACAGAAGACAAAGTTTAATCGCCGATTTATGTGCGCTGGCCCGCCCGCGACCCGATTACACCGTCGTGTCCGCCGGCGAGCCAGCGACACGGATATTATTCTTTAAACGATCGCGTATTACGGTATTAATACGGATGCAGTTTACTTGCACGCGGTAATTTAATCATTTAACCCACGCCCCCGGACCGATCCTTGCGCGACGAGGACGGGGGCACTTTACCGTCCGTCTCGGACTATCCGCCGCCGGCTGCATCGGGATCGCGATCGCCACATGGTCGATGACACTACGCACGATGACGCGAGGACGCGGTGGCGACTCTACCGCATAAACTCCGAGTGTGTATCGGCCGATACAAGGCCGTGTTTCCGGTCGGGTTTTGAAACGCCTCTCGCTCCGCCGCCGTCCGCCGGAACTTGATTTCCTCGGTTCGTTCGGTAAAGCTGTAACGGAATAAAACTCAATCGATCGCATGGCAATTAGTTTACGATTGAAAAACATCGAGATCGATCATCACTTTAGTACCTACTTGATTTTGAGGCGGCTCGATTTTCTACGAAAAACACTTTTCGAAAATTTGATCCGACCATCCTCTCGATCCATCATCACACGTCGCGTCGTAATGTTTTGCCAGTTCGGTGCCACGAAAAAACACACGGCGTTCGTACGAAATGGGTTCGATTCATTTTGAGATTCAACTTTAGAATCGATTCAAACGGTGCGATCGAAAGATTTACTTCTTGAGATTATCTAGTAAAAAAAAAAAAAAAAATTTACACCATTAGAGTTAAAAACCAAAATATATCCAAGCGCAGTTGCCATTTTCAGTCGATTGTATTTTAAATAAATCGACTGATAATGATTTCACAACGCGCTATTACAAAAATATAACTTACGCAATTATTTAAACAATATACGATTCTGTGATTTCTATCATATCATATCGAACGTATTTAATCGGTTATTCATATTTAAGTTCAAATTGAAAGTGAAATTTTTTGTTTGCACATACGATGCGAATAGAGTATCCATCGTCGCGACGACGACGGCGACCTCGGGAAGTCACCAAACATCCGTCGTGTAATGTCACTTGCATTGTGCTTAAATATGGATGTACATAATAAAAATTGTTTCCGTAGACAGGAACCGGATTAGTATATATAATATATAAATAAACTATATAACGTTAATATAGTTTTATTATTATTATGACCTGAAAAACTATTAAAAGTTCCCTTAAAGTAGACGATGTCATAATAATAATAATGACCAATAAAACGCTAAAAAATGCATTTTCATTTTGTCTCGGTTAATCAACAGACTTTATTAAAAAATATATACATATACCTACAACTACATTTTTATGTAATTAATTTTTAATGTCGGCTTGGTCGAGAATTTAATTTAATTTTTACATCCTCTCCTCTCACCGGTAAATAATCACGGCTAAAACAAGCCTAAATCCGCATTACTGATACAATTAAGAGTATATAAAAAAAAAAACAACATTACTATTAAAAAAATAATTATTAAAATAATAATTAAAAAAATGAAAATAATAAAATTTCTTTTCGTCTGACGGATCTCGGAATTGTTTTCTTAGACACGTTGAATACCGATAGATATTAATTTAGATTATATTTTACGTTTTTACGACGGTAAATAATAAGAGTCACAAAAAAAAAACCCACCGCGTTATATATTATATAAATAATAGTAAAAATTTAAGTCACGCGGGGTGTGAAATACGCAATTTCGAAAATAACATTTCGACTGTTCTGTTGGTGCATTGCAAAATCTTAATGATTTCACGACGGAAACATTTTGAAACGGATCTTAGACCGACAAGACACGTGTAATATCGTAACGACTCGGAACCCGTATTGCGACTAAATATTATTATTACGAATAATGAATATTATTCCGTCGTCACCGCGGATGATTTGACGATTACGCGAGAACTTTCCTCGGACTTGTTCTCGAAAATTAGTTTCTACAAACGCTAAAGGCGCGATTCGGAGTAGTTATAAATTATTATAGTTTGAATTTGATTAATCCCGTGAAATTGAAAATAAATTCACTCGCTTTCAGTAATTTTCTTAAAAAGTCAGAATAAAATAAAAAAGGGGGTTTATATTCTCCGCGATGACAACACTGTTTACTAAAATTAAAAAGAAATACTCAATATAATATGTATACCTTTATCATTCGTAAAGCATTAAACTATATTAAAAAAAAAAATCAACTATGACCATTTTCTATTCTAGATTAAAAAGTTTACTTTCAAATGGAATAAAAAATTGTAATAATATTACAATTTCTATATCGTTCTAATATAATGAAATTTTTAATTTTTAACGTATAATTTTATGATAATATTATTATGTGGAAAGTAACCCTTTGCCGCAAACACGAGCGTCGCGCTTAAAGGAGGTAAATATATTTTGACGGTTATCATTTTCGATGTCACGTCAAACCGTTTTAATTATTGCAATAAGAAATTTGAAAAAAAAAAACAAAAGAATAAAATGAAATAACACGTACTCAAGTAGAAAAACACGTGTGTGACCTAATGACGCGAAACTGTTTTTATCAAATCGCCGCTTACGATACTATGAAATCATATTGTACAATATCATGATGCCGCGAATGTATTGACGTTTTTGAAATCAATAGTGTTTTATCGTCGAGAACGAGATCCGGTCCGGCCGTTCGAGACCTGCGCATTTGTAATGGACAAAATACAAAGAGAACGTTTTATTTATAATATTTATCGCGATAAATTTCGACCCGGTCGAGTTTTAACACGCAGACGAGACCGTTTGTGCTTTTAGTTTCAAATAGAAATTAATTTGGCGCCTGACCCTCGCGGCGGACGTTACCGTTTCCATGTGTACAATCCATCCCCCACCCCCGTCTAAAAGTTTAAAATCCAAATCGCGCCTACAACCCAGGGACGCGCGGGCGCGCGCGCGCGTGCTTTTCGATTTCATCTCCCGTGACGTCAATCCAAACACAATCTACATTCCGATCTCCCACACAATTATTATTCCTGAACCAGTCTCCGCGCGATACGAAAATTCCGCGACCGAACCGCGTCTCGATTCTAATTATTAAAACCTCGTGGACTCAGACAACTCTCCGGTCCGGGAAGACCCGCGAGACGGACTGCTGCGTCACCGGTCGGTGCGGGGGCCACGAATTCCTACGAAATAATTTGAAGGAGAAAGAATAAATATTAATTAAAAAAAAAAAAAAACAAAAACAATTTAACCGGGAAATAATAAATCGTCATTGTCACGTTTGCCGTCGTTCACTCGTCATTCGCGCATCGTAAACGGGTAATTCAGTATAGGTAGCATAAACTGGGAGGAGCAGGGGAGGGGCAGGATGAGAGCGAGTGACTGCCTGTCGTGTGAAAATTCAAGAGACCTATTACGCCTCCTTGGTTTTCATGAAAATCAATTAACAAATCAATGTTATCGAAAAGTCGAAAAATCCTTCCAATCATTCGTATTTTGTTTGACTATTTGTATTCGATCTCATTCAGAAAAATATAGTTACGCTCGGACTAGGACGTGGATTTTAATGCGTAAAAAAAAATCAATACGCACGGTCTTAAATATAAAAAAAAAACTAAAATTCAAAAAATGTAATATTATAAATGTATTTATTTTTTCGTTCTATGATATGTAAAATGAATTGGGCGCTTTAAAAGCGTTGTTTCGGAGCCCTTCAAAAAAAATTCAATTAACATTTAAATCCACTCTCTATAGTTATAAGTTATAACTTATGTATCGAAACAATTAATTATACAAGAAAATCGACTACGTTTACGTTGATTATTTTCTAATAATAATGAAAAGAAAACTCGGTCATTTATTCTACGATTTAATTACATCGGACTATTATTGTAATTTATTATTTATATTTAAATTATTTTATATATTATTACTATTGTCGCGATTCTACTTGTACCTTTTTTTCCTTTGGCCAAGTGATTTATTTTATAAAATATTACTCGTAAAATAATGAAGTTAAAAAAAAATTGTCGATGCGAATAACGTTTGCTCCCAGTGTTTTTTAACCGGAATAATTTCGTATTTTAAACATAATAAAATGATGGAATAAGAATATAATATATACATACCTGCTTTGAGAGGTAATTCGTTTTTGGATCACTGAACGTCTATCGTCGAAATTACAATTTTATTTAGATGTTTTTTTTCATTTTTTCAAACGAACGAAAACAATCGATTAAGCTGAATAAAAACCACCATGGCGCACGCGTGTGACGACGAAAAAACGAACAAAATATTTCAGCGATTTCCAATGACGACATCCGACGGCAATTCGAACAAGACTGAAACGACAAAAGTTAGTTAGAGAAAGACAACGGTTTTCGTTCGAATCGATTTCACCTCCCCTCTAGATATCGTTCTCTAAACAGGAAGTCGAATTTGTGTCAATAACGACCGGATTAATTTTGTTTGTTTTGTTTATCTGAACTTTGAACGCGATCCCTTGGCACCATTGTCTCGCCGGGTAGTAGACGTTGTGTCAATAACGTGAACACGGCTTAGTCTATTTCATCATCAAAGACGACGGACTAAATGTTCGCGATTATGATTTCCTGAATTCCGTGCCACTTTATTCAGTGATTAAATATTCAAATTAAATATTCGAATTAAAAATAGGTAAAAACTTGTTTAAAAATAAACGTATAAGTTGAATATAAAAACGGAGAAAAATAGTTGATAATCTTACTTCGAATGAGATTGTTGCGATATAGGTTGTTGCAACAATGAGGTGTAGTCCAAATTTGTTTTACAAATTATCCAGTGTCGTCGTACAGAAACTGTGTACAGTATTTTCACGAAACGGATCGAGTCCGCGGCATGCTACCGATAAATTCGGTCGCATCCGAAACTCTACCCATAAACAGGACAACCGTTATGTTCGGAACACATCGCTTGAGGGATCCGTTGAAAAAGTTCGAACCGTCTATCGAGGTTTCGCTTTATCCGTAGTAGAGTTTTCTTTCGATTTGCCGAGGTTCAGGGCCCACAAAAAGCTGAAAAAGAAACCCCCAGCACCGAAAACGCGCTGTTATATTAATATTTTCCAAACGTCCTGTAATGTGTTCCCCCCGAGTCCCTCGTCGCCATATACATATATCTTCTAGTTTCTCAAATAAATCAAAACGCGTCCACGTCGAATCGCTTCTGAACGTAATATCGTATAGTTGGCTAGCGGTTCGATCGACGACCGACCGTTGCGTCCGCAGCATTAGAGCGAAATCGTCGTCTTTCGTGGCCGACTCGCACGCGAGAATTATTTTTCCGATCGCGACCGAGAAACATCGGATTCGCGAATAATTATTACCACCCGGACTCGATACCCCCGCCACCAGGCTCCCGTTCGATTCGTCGGTTCGCAAACGAACGAGGAAAAACGCGGGCGCGCCGATGGAAAACGGCAAAACATATTATTATTACGCGATGCCGATGACAACGCGGCGTACACGAATGATAATATCAAACGATATTGTGTGTGAGTGTGTGTATTATAATATAATGTGTACCGCGAATTATGCGCCGACGATATCGCGCGATTAATTAATTCGCGTTTGTTTGCGCCGAGATTGGATTGTATTTGTGAATTACATTAACGGACAGCGGTTTCGAAAACGCCTATTCGGCGCGATTTATGACCGACGGACACAACATATAATTATTATTATTATTAAATAAATGCCGTGTGTACTCCGTCAGCCGACGAAATCGAATACATCGCGCGGCTCGTGTTTTTCGAGCCGTCCCCGTTGTCGCGTTACGAAACGAAAAAATGACTACCGGAACGCGCGAGTTTTACGCGAAATAATCGATTGACACATTCAAACGTAAGACGTGACTCGGTCGGTCGTTCCGCGGGTTCGCGAGGAGTGCGTGGATCGAAATTACTCTAAAAAACAAAAAAACAAGTCCTTTCGTATCGGGTGACGAAAATATCGCGTTCGCTTTTTTCAAAAAAAAAAAAAAAACACCGAAACTCGCGTGTCTCACTCCCTTTCTGTCAGTGGTGGGGGGGGGGGGGCATCGGACCGCATTTCGATCCGAATTCATCTGGCCGAGACACGTTTAGCGACGCATACAAACAATAAGACGGGCGCGCTGTTTATTATGTATTTCGACGCGTTTTGAATTGTAATGATTTATATTATAATCACTTACCGACTCAACTGGTGTTGTACAGGTTGTTGAAAAAAAAACTGTCGATGCATTGTTTTCGACTTTCGACGTTCGATCCGAGGTAATCGCGAGAGCAGCATCGGTTTCGTAAAACGGGCGATGCCGTCTACGTACTGGGCTCGACCTTCCATCAGGGAAACGTCTAAAACAAGAGGGAAAATACGACAAATTAGAACCATACGTATATCTAATGAATTTTTATATAATGGCAACGACACACTGAAAATAATGCCTACTGTGATTTCGACTTGTTGTGTCGTTGAACAATTAACTGCTAACATTAAATAACTAAACGCAACATTTAAGAAAGACCAAACATAGCTGAATGTAAACAAACACGCGTATTCATATGTAATGCAGTAGTAAACTTGGAGGAGTGGCTGAAAGGGTCACGCGTCAGGAAAGTTTAGAATTTATTTCTTCACGTTCATATAGTACATTAAACAATTTACGTGTTACGTAATATCGTATACAATATATGTATACTCGTATTGTGAAATTTTATAAAAAAAAAAATAAAGGTTACTTCATAATTTAAAACGATGCGATCCATTTTTTTATTTCTAATCGACTTATTTATTATTGACCACGTTGCCTGTATTATTTCATCTGTCGTCGATTCGTTTATTTTTCTTTCTTTTAGAATTTACTGTTAATATTGTCAAACAGCATAATGACTGTAAAAACATTAAAAACAACGTATGGAATATGTTATGTTAATTATTAATATTCGACATTTAATTTTGATTTATATAACGTTATCTTATTCCTTTGAATATTTAAATAAGTTTTTTTTTTTTTTATATGTATTGCTATATAATTAGTATCTCATCATGCATGTACACAATATACGTCACATATTAATATTATTTTTCATTATTAATGCTGTGCATTTATTAAAAATGAAAAATTATTTCAACGTCAGAGTATATAATGTGAAACGATATTCAAAAGTCACACACGTAGAAATATACATTCTATAAATATTGACAAAATTGATAGAGTTCAATCGGATAAGACGAGAAATGGCATCATGGTTTTAATAAAAACAAGCGTAGAATGTGTATTGATCACACGACGACGTCTACTATACAATAGTACTACTATATTTGTTTATTGACAAACATGTCATTTTCCCATTATCATTGCAAGGCAGCCATTTCGAGCATATGTTCTATGAACAATAACGCAATATATAAGTTAGATATGAATATAAAATTTAAATTAAAAAAAAATGATGAGATACAAGACTCGAATGTGATGAAATAGACGGGCGATTGATATTATATAGGTAGATTATATTTTTAATGAATTTAAAATCAATGTTCCATCTCTTTCGAAAAAGTTGATGTTTCGGTTTTTATTTTCCATGGATATTTCATAATATTACTAGTGGTTTTTTCAATTCAATAGGTTATTTTAACAATAATAATTATAATAATACCTTATGTACGATGAAAAACCGTCTTTTTTATTTATAAAACTAATCTAAATTTAATCTACGAACGATTATAAAAGTAATTGTGACTTTTTCACTATTAAATAAATTTCAATTATTTTTGAGAAATCTCGAAAACACATTTAAGGTCTACTTGATAGAAAATAAAAATAATATTATTTTTTAACTACAACATAATTTACAATTATCTATATTTTTATGTATTTCAAGTATTTATAAATATCTCAACATTTGTAAAAGTTTTTCGAAAATATTATAAAGTATCCACATTAAATTCTAAAATAAGTATTTAATGAATATTTCAAATCTCTACGATCAATTTTTTTAAAATAACTAATATCGTTTAATGGAAATTCGTTTCAATACTTACAGCTTTTGTCAGCATTTAATTTTCAGACGCACATTCATTTGTGACTTTAGGGTAATTATTTTACTATAAAAAATAACTTATAAATCATCTTGCATTAAATATTCAAACAATAAGAATATAAATTGACATTTTTACGAGTTATTTTTAAAAAGATACAAAATGATTTTGAGTGATTTTGTCGAGTTTTGTCAAAATTTAAACTACAAACACGCTTATAAAATAATTATGACTACGAATTTTCAATATTTGTCCATACGAGTATGAACCACGGACGAAGAACTTTATATTAAATTTCCGAGATTTATTGACTTACAAACATTATTTCATCAACGTTATTATTTTCCGAGTCACGACAAGAAATTCGAGAAATTCGATATTATCAAAAACCGGTATCCCGTAGATATTGTAAGTTTTCTTCTGTTTTTTTCTCAAGGAAAATGTTGGAAAATTCAAAAGTTACTCCTTCAAAGTACCAATTAGAAAAACTCGTCCGTAAAATAATCGATTGAACCAATTCTTAAGAACGAAACCGAGTAGACGTGCAGTCGCGAAAAAAATAAAAACTAAAAAACATAAAAAAAAAGTCTAAATACATTCCTCGTTTTATTCGGAATCTGAAAAATCAACTTACTCCAACTAATATACTTTTACGTCCGTGTCTCTTAGATTCGAAAATATTTATTTTATTTATAACACCTCCGATCTGATTATACGACGTAAAATTGAAAACGTATTTTAATTTGCGACTAAAGGAATGTCGCCGTGGGTGTTTCTGGAGAAAAAAAAAGAAAAAAATCAAATTAACTTCATAAATAAAAAATTCACATCCCACGATGATTTACCCTTATTACGAACACAAATATTTGCAATTAACGTTTTGCATTTTTCTCCTACTCAAAGTGAGTATTTGACAATAAACATAACGGTTGCAAAATCTCGATATTCGTAAAATACTCGAATGGCGATTTGTCGTTCGCAACACGCAAATACCAACGCACGAGCAGAAAAGTTACAATAATATCGAATCGGTAAAACTTTCTCATATTTTTTTTTTTTTGAAAGAGAGAGAGAGAGAGAGAATACGAAAACCATTAGCCCCGGGTGGCTATCATACCTGAAATACACGTCACCGCAGATTTCGGTGGCTTTGTCTTTTCTCGCGGCGTTTCTCACTCGAACGTTTCAACGGACGAGAGGTGTACAACACCACCCTATATACCAATCACATTGTTATACGGTTCTCTTCCGCGTCTTGCGTCGTCGGTCAGCAGCGCAAACTTTTCCTATTCTAAAGTCCGGCGCGCGCGAAATCCTGCAACAGAACTAACATTTGCGCATTTGCGCGGAAGCAATGAAAGCAACGCAAAATAAATAAATAAATAAAAGCCCCTCCCCCCCCCCCCCCGAACAAAACAAACAAACTATTTTTACTATCGCGGGTCGCGCGGTCGACGCGAGATTTTATACCGCACGCACGCCTACCGTTCACGTCCCTCGCGAGCGGAGACCGTGTAACACACATCCCGCGTTACGGTGTGTTTCTTCGACACGTACGATTCTTTCACATGCCAACTCTCGGCCGGCGGCGGCGTATTGTGTATCCGACACGTTCCCGTCGCCGCCGTCAAACGCCACGCCGACACGGGCCGATTTTCACACGTAACCGGGCAGACGATTTCCTCGCTTTAAAATCAAATCGCCTCATTATTATTACTCGTTTTACTCCGCCGACCCGTAAACACGTTTTTCGAAAAATTATCACTCCAAAAAATACCTATTGGATGATGTGAACCGATCGAAACACGCCTCCGGGTCGAAAACTCATACGCAAAACGAAAAATCAAAAAATAAATAAATATACACTATCGTTATAAAAACAATAGGTTCTAATCGAATCGATACGGCGGTTCCAGAACAGAACTCGACGCGTTTATAGACAGATTTAAAACTCGTAACTCAAAGTGCTCGAACGACCGCGGGTAGGGGACACAAATTTTCGAGGCCCCGATCATGTTGCCTCTTCTTTACGCCCGCGCTGCACGGAAATACGTCGGGCTCGCTCGAATCGAGCGTGTGGAATATTTATAATTATAAAAATGTGTCTACAACCGATCCCAGCCTCGTTACCGAGCAGTTGGTCTAGTAAGGAAAAGCAAAAAAACCGTACACGCGCGCGTACAGGGCATAAAACTATTTCGCGAAACTAAATGCGAATATACGACCCGGCCGCCGCCACTGACCATTTGCGAGAAAATGTCACGTACGAATAACGAAAAGTCTGTTAAAGCGTTAAAAGCGCGCTGCCGGCAGCTTGAAAAATAATTTATTTTTAAAAATCCATACCCGCCGAGAGCACATGCCTTTTACCGACGACGCATCGACAAACCGTCTTAAACATAAAACAAACAAATTTTCCGAAAAAACTTTTCTATTAGAATACGTTATGACAATATGGCAAAAATTTGTTATGATTAAAAAAAAAAAAAGAAACGAACTTTCACGCAATGATCACCACAAATAATTGCAAAAACAGTGTTATTTTTCTTATAAATAAATCGATACGAAAAAACCGTGTATTTCGTCGTTTCATTTCGTACTCTTTTGCTTCGATTACAATATTTATTTTATAGTTTATTAAGAGATTTAGAGCCGTTGTTATAAAATAACTAGGCGTACAACGTATACGGGAGGTTCGTTTTTAAAAAGAATAAAAATGTTAGAAATTCGAAACTTTGAATTGTAAATATTCTATTTAATAAAACCCGAAAACTACTTCAAACTTTCAATATCTATAAACGGTAAATATATTGGAAAAGTTCAATTGTTTTAAAAACTAGACGTTTTATCTATTTTCAATCATCAAACCGAATGACCATTGACGTTTTCAAGCCTCAATGATTATTAATTTTTTTACGGAAACAAAATAAATAGATAACTATCAATACTTATTTCATTAATAGGAAATGAACCGACAATATTAAACTATTTCTTGTAATTTACCGGAACTTTTAAATAAATATAAATTTAAACTAATGAGGAAAATTTTAAAAAAAAAAAGAAAAAAGGGCTTCTCTAAAAAACCAGACGTATATGACATTTGGAATTGAATATTTTTGATCTACGCGAAACTGTTGAAATAGGATTTTGTTACGGACAAAGTGATTTCAACAGATCACAAACAAAAGGGAAAAAAAAACCCTATCGTTTTGCGGAATTATAATTCGTTGAATATGTTTGAAATACATCCCATAAATAATTAAACAGCCGTGGAACGGCTCTTTTTAGTTTATATCGTATGCACAATAAATCCTTTGGCGTTCAAGCTATTATTTCACTAATTTATTAACGCTAAAAGCTATAAAACAATGTAAATTGAATATTTACATAATTGATTTAATTGCGAGAAACCTGTTAACAGCGATAACACTGCCGTGTCGTTGGATCGATATTACTAATTCGCCAACGTAAAATATAATTTGATAACCTCCGCCGAGAGAGTTCTCGAATAAAACTCGAAAGAAATCTAAAACGTTACTAATTCGTCAAATCGTACACGAGATCGCGATAAAACACGCGTGGGAAAAAATTATAATAAAGTTAACAGCCGACACAGTAGACCCTCGGCTTTATTACAAAACGTTAAGTTCGAAATCTATACTCTCGCGACGGAATTTTATTTAATTTTTTTATTTATATCGTTTAGGTGTTACTCGAAATTAACATGGCGAAAAATAAAACACGATTCAGGATTGTTCTTTCGACCGCACTCGGCGTGAACGAATATCCGACATTACCCACTCGTTCATAATGTTATAGAAAACGTCATATAATTACAATATTTTTAATTTACCGGCGAACTCGCGACCGAGCAAAAAAAGCCTGAAAACAATGCGTTTACAAAACATGCGCACGTTTTTCGCGATCATTATCCGTAGGTCGTCGTGTCAAAAGCAGCAGAATTCGAAACGAACAAAAAAATAAAGAAAAAGAAACCTAAAACGACTCTTAAGCTTCATAATCTAAAATCGTCCCGACCTTAACGCGGATTTCCGAACAAATCGGACGTAACGCCCGGTCTCGGACGGATCGAAGCGATCGAAGCGCACGTTATTTTAAATTGATTTTTTCTCAAGACGAAGTACGAATCCTTATATTTACTCACCTAAAAGTCCGTCTTCGTAATTGTAGTTTCCACGACGACCGACGTCGAAACCATTGTTGATTTTATACAAATCGAGTTGCGACTTTTGGTCTGCGGAGGTATCGGATTGTCTTTGATGCGCCGTTTTATTGACATTGGATCGATGATCGAATCTTCCGCTGCGATTGATTCGCGCGTCTGCTGTTTCAATAAAACTCGCGATACCCCCGCTGATTTCGCGTCCGATTCAATTCGTAAACATCGACCCGTGATTTCGTTCCCTTTGATTGACTCGGTATTTGTAAGACGTCACACGTATGACGTACATTATAATGTCGTCGTGGATCGAACGAAATCGTCCCGTGAACTCCGCCGTTTCGTTCCGGACTATAATTAATAGGGCGAGTGTACAAGGCTCGGATGATATTCGAGTGACGGGCGATTAATACCCCGGTGAATTGATCTTTTGAACGTTCAAACCGACGTACCGTTACCTGGAAAAAAAAAAGAAAAGATTTCGAGTGAACGAGGTGAGATGGATCAGCTACAAAAAGTTTGCGGATATACGTGTTATATAGATAGACGTTCGTCAACAACATGCGATATTTTAAGAGTTTATGAAAAATAACTGGCGAAAATGTATTTTTTTAAATTTTTACAGTGAAAATAAAATCATCTCACGAGAAACTTTTCGTTGAAGTTTCGAGAATTTTCTACTAATCGAAAACTATTTAATCGACGTTTTAGAAAAAGAAACTGATCGATACAATTAAAATATGTTCAAATGTCTAGTATAAATAGGGGGGGGGGGAAATTCAAAATCTTTTGAAAATCATACAGTCTCTAGAAATTGATTATGAAAGTATTAAGTAAAAATGCAACCGTTTTATTTTTTGACTTGCGACGAAAACGATAATGAGATTTTGTTTAAAAAAAACCGGCACGTCGTACATTTTGCCGTTTTTTTTTTTTTTTTTTAATGATTTTTTGCCAATCGCGTAGGAAAACTGTAAAGAGAATCCCAAGGCCCTCCCCTCCCAAAGCATTAACGAAACATAATTTACATTATTTAAAAACATTATTTAGAAATCCGTACCGAAGTCGATGGTCAGACCAAGCTTTCTGCTCTAAAACGTAATGCAAGACGGGAGATATAACGGGTTAACGCTGTGCGGCCAAAAAAAAAGCGATGAACCCGTTTTCCACATTATCTGCGCCCTCGTACACGGACAGTCGGCCGAATACGGCAGTACATATCGTGCCGTGCTCGTGGCTGAAATCCGAAAAATACGTTTCGTTTAAGAGAAATTACGCGGCAGATTTTCGTTTAGAATTAGAAAATGTTATGGAAAAAATTGGAAAAAATTACGAGAAAATAAAATCGCCCGACCTATTTAAACGCGAGTGTTTTCAATACGCCTAGTCGTATGGTGATAATGTTATAATATGTTTACCGCGTCGTAAAAACGTTACGGAAATGAAATAATCGAAATGGAAACAACAAACCTGAAGGATTCTGATTTTTTATTTTTTTTTTCTCTACCTCCGACGACTGAAATCGATTTTGTTAAAACCGTGCGTGTCATAAATTCCATGGGGTTGTTTTTTTTTTGTTGTTGCAATTTTTAGGCGTGGTAAAAAAAAATGACCTCTTTAATGTACCATCTGCGCTAAATTTTTAATCGATTGATAGGACTCCATTAAACTTTTGAAACACTTCTGCCGGCTACTATGTGTAAAAAAAAAAAACAAAAAAATAAATAAATACATTATTATAAAACCAATACACATTCGTCGCTCCACCAATCGGAGTTTGAAATCAAATTCAACGCAATAAAAAGCAATATTATAAAAATAAAACTGATACAACAATAAAATATACGACGTTACCGGGCACGTTCGCTTTTGTAGGTTTTAGAATTTTTTCGTTTTTTTTTTTTTTTTTTAAACGACATTGTAAAATTGAATTCGACCGATTCAAATAGAAAACAATCAAAGAACAAGGTCACGAGAGCCCGGCGGCGTTAACTTTTTAAACATTTATAATACGATGACGAATTCTCAATCGTCGTATAAACGTTTAATTGAAACGTTTATATGTGATAAATATTGAAAAGCAAACTTTTGTTAAAGCAGCGAATTTGCGGCGCTCGACATTTAAATACGTTACGTGGAGAGAGCGACGTTTAATAAAGTCGAGAATACATAGATGGCAATCGTTAAATTCAAACAATATGCACGCCGGAATATTATTATTAGCTACATTAAATTATATTCTACAGTATTGACACGAAATCGGACGAATAAAACAATAAACGCGAAATTATCGACCCGGAATAATAATAATAATAATTTTATACCGAGTTCGGAACGCGACGTGTTTTCACTGTTCAATAGAAGATTCTAACGGTATACACGGACAATATTCGTCGCGAAACCGCGGCACCTGATAGAGTTAAGTCGATGGTGTTAAAATCAAATTATTACCGACAAATTTTACGACGAATGATATGTTTGCTTTATTTGCATTTAACGACAGTGTTTTTTTCGAAGTGGCATATTTTTCGGACTAGCCGCCACCCAATCGGTTTCACACTACCTAGGAGCAAGTGCCGGAAATAAGCGAGTAAAAAGATCGCGAAATGTAAAAAAAAAAAAACGATTTCAAATATTTTAAGCCATTGTACGTCTCGGGACGACAAATAAGATTTTCGTGCGGTGAATTTGTCACGTCGAAATCGAATAAAGCAAACGCGAAAGCTGCCGGAGCAGACGGACACGGCTTTTTCACGAATAACGTTGTGCGGAGAGAGATGGGAAACGGTCGGTGATGACCGAGACGCCGTGAATTTTGGAAGAGAAAAAAAAAGTCAACCCAAGAAACGTTTTGAAAAAAAGCTTCGAATCGTATATTTCAATCAGTCCAAACATTTTAAAAGGTACCCCCGCGCACGTACTGCTACTCGAGCGGTGTAAAATCGACGTTCTTTCGTTCTTCTAATCATTGGATTATGCTCTACGAAATATTAATTTAGGCCTACACTGTATAATAATTGTCGCGTAAATAAACATCTCTATAGTTAATTTAACGACCGTGAAATAAGATTTTTTTTTTTTTTTGTTCGCGATAGAACGCAATCATTTACTCGATAAATCTAATGCGACGGGTAAAAATATCAACACCTACGACGGAACGTGGTCGGAAAAAAATATCCGTCGCGGAACAAAGAGCAATTACAAAATAGGCATGTTCCGCTCGTTCGAAATCTTTCCGAGAAACGAAAATCCATACGAGAGAGAAACTTTATTGCCGGCCGTTTTCCTCCTCCCGGCAACGTCTTTTAGAAAATTCATCCAGTGCGAAATTCTCCTTCTGTTTAAAACACGCGATATATACGATGTATTTTTCGTTTGTTTTCTTTGTTTTTTTTTCTTTGTTTTTTTTTTTATCTCGTGTTATTGTTTTTGCCCGTGTGTTTATCGGCTATAAAAAATTCGCGTCGGATATAGTCGATCGACGCGATGCAGCAACCAACCCCGCACAGTGTCGAACGACGACGTGTGTACGTATTTCTAACAAATTTATATCTCTTCATTTCTTCTGTTCATTTCATGCAGAAAATCTTAGTATCATCTCCAAAGTAGAGAGTCACGAATACACACACACACGCGTGTGTTTATTTATATATAGAAACGCGCATGTGTGTGTGTGTGAGCGCGAGTGTGTGCGGGTATTTTTTTTCGCTCTCAGCCTGAATAGAAGAAATTGTTTTCTTGTTGCGTTTTTGTGTAGTCCGATAAGACGATTTATAAGAGCGGAGGGCCACTGTTGAACTGCGTTAGAGGACTCGCGGGCTGAAGGAATCGCAGAGAGGGTGAGAAAAATAGTAGTTTTGTGCACACACGACCCATACACGCGCGCGGCCTGCTGCGAGACAATGAGAAATGCGAAGTTCGGGAAAACGCCCGCATAAATCGTTTTTTCTTTCTTATTCTTTCGTTTTCTTATTTCGGCGCGCGGGAAAACGTATTGTTGTAATGGAGAAATCGAATGTTTTATTACTGTTTTACACTATCAAAAAAGGTTATGCCACTGTCGTTATTTCTGTCGTAAATATCAAAGATAATTCAAACACCGGTGTAAATTAATACGTTCCTTTCTTTTCTTTTTTTTTCTCTCTTCGCCCTTTTTATTCTGTTTTCTGTTTCTATTTTCTTTTATTATTATTCGGCGGAATTACATCCGGGCGATTTGCGATTCATTTAAAAACCGTCAGACTTTTGAATACGACGACGACGACGACGTAGCGCGCCCAAATCAAACAAACAGCTGATACTATTATATACCTGCTGCCCCGATTATAATATACCGTGCGCGTGGCAAAAACGTTCCGAATAAAAAGAAAAACGCTAAAATGCGCTTGACGTGCCTGCGCGTAAATGACGTAAACTAAACTAACGACCCCGGGACGCGGAGCTGGTAATGAAAATAAGTCAATAAAACGTCAGTTTATTTATGTCAGTCCAAAAACAACTCCCGTCCAAACACGACGACTGCCTAACTAGAAATATCCCGTCGACATACATACAGAGTGATTCTACTGAAGTGCGTCAATACTTGAACATGACCGCACGGAACGAGCGACTTGAATGTAGATGGAAATGTAAACAATCGTTTCTACTCGCCTCGTCCGTAGACGTTTCACGCACAACGATTCTTTCGCTTTACATTTTATTTTTCGAAAAGAATGTTTCTCTTTTTTGAACATTTCGATCGTACGTTAAATGCCGGTAATTATTTTTGATTCTTCGACAGCAGCACCGAATTCCACTATTGGCAATTTTTCGAACTTTTTTTGTTCGAGAATTTCGGATTTTAATTTTTTTTTTCGTTTTTTTTTACTTCCATTCGACCGAAAAAATCGATTCTTATTTTGTCGACGTTTCATGCTTTCCGCACGATTTCACCGCCACCTAATCTTATGTTATAATAATTAAATTGTAATCGATGACCATTATCGTCAACCTAATTGATGATCGAATATTGTTGTACGACGGCGTCGTCGTCATACAGTCTCGTTGGGCCAATTTTCTGATTAAACTTCTGGTAAACTTCGGTTCTCTGACGGTTCAATGAAAAATTAAAATTCCGATTATTCAATTCGTGAAACATTAATGTTTATGAATTTAATTTTTTTTTTTTAAAGATGTAATTTGAAAGTCAAAGTCGGACTGGAGTTTAATCAATATAATAACAAGAGGGGGGGTGGGAATATAAAAACCGAATATTTCGAATGTATATTTGTTGAGGAGAGAATTCGAAAAATTTAATATCCCAACGGAATCGCGAGTGTTCTTCGATTACACATACGTACATAGTTTCCACTAGAATAATATGGATTAATAATATACTGCTACGGACGATTTATAAAAAATCAAAAGTCGATGTATCGTTTTAGGAATAAAAAAAGAAGACGAAAGTATTGCGAGCGTAACGAAAACATAGAGCGGCGTCTCGTGAAAAAACGGCGAGCATATAAAACGTGAATCACTCGTATTGTCCCTGGCAGAGCCCGATTAATAGTGAAAAAATCGCACTGCACATGTTGCTTATTAATATGCGTGGGCAAAGTATCGAATCGAAAACGTCGCAAACTATCGTTTGAGTAGCGTGTAAACGTGTACACAGAGTGGACCGACCTTTCCTTCCCACGTCGACTGCACGCGGGCCACCGGGACGTACGCCGCCTGTATAAAGACACACGTGTACAATGTACACACTCGTCTCGACGCGAAAACTAATACTCGAACGGATACGCGGATTCTTTAGCGTTGTTATTTTTATACCGCCGACTAGTCGCGTTGTTATCGAATGCGATTCCGTCGGATTCATATCTACTCGAGTGCGACTTAAAAACGACTCTTACCCAATTATTGTTGTAGCGCTCTGTTCAAATGGCGTTTCTATTAAGATTACTTCTAGAGTGCCGCGTGAGGTGTACTCGATGTTCGAAAAATATAAAAAAAAATAACGATAAAAACATACGTCTCGCGTTACAATGATATTGAAGCTGCAGATGTTCGCGGAATAATTTCCACGGTTTTTGAACGCTCGAATTATACGAAAAAGAGACGCAAGTTAATTTCGTAAGTAAAAAAATATAAAAACAACCGACTAATTAATTTTAACGACCGTGTTGTTTTCGTTACTATAAGCTAGCTCGAGCGTGCGATTTCTTCTCTACTTTCCTTTGGGCGTTTCTCTCGAGATTTCAGTCGTAATATTTTACCATCGGGACGTAAGACCGACGAAAACGCGCATACTACTTACACTCTTTGCTTTTAAAATGTATACGTATATTACCCAATATAGTATCACACTCGGTTATGAAATAATCAAATGGAATATTCAAAAGTGAATTGTCCATAGTCTTTTATCGTTCTTTTTCGGAAAAAATTATATTTATATCGAAAAACTTACTGATTCCTATTCGATCGTGTGGCCACTCTTAGAAGGGAATCAGATCCAAAAGCCTCATTATTGAACACGTCGAGTTAAAATATCGTAAATCCTTCATGGCGTACGTAGTGCTCGTTGTTGTAACAGATAAAATCGTTTAAAATCAAAGATAGATCGTGAAAATATCGTGAAATTCGTAAATTATTATGATTTATGAAAAAAAAATAAAATAAGTACCTGATATCACTCTCGACACAGTCAAGTAATAAAATTGCCTGTTCAAGACGCCGCGCCGTCAAACATATTTTGTAATAAACGAGTATATTATTATAGTTTATTCATTTTGCCTGTTTTGAAAATGAATTTGTTTCTAAAACTAGACTTTTCACATTCAAACCGGCGTTTACTACAACTTTGGCGTCCATCGTAGCTATAAGTTTATCGGTAATTGCGCAAAACTGAAAAAGAAAACTGTACAATTTACAACGAACCGGTTTTCGACAAAACTGATCTTTTCGTCATAACTTTAATAAATATAACCCTAGAGATTTTACATTTTCACCGACGAATATTCATATTGCCGTCCACTAAAAACGGAATGGTTTTCAAAAGATTTAAACTCTGTCTGTGCTGTTTAAAGTTACATTTGAAATTTTTGATTTTTTTTTTTCTTAACTTTTAAATGTCGATATTTTTTTCTATGGCTTAAAAATTTAATTTAAAGTTCTCCGTGTATTGTTTTAACTGAAAAGAGAAAAATTTTATGCGTAATTTCACAACAACAAAAAAAAATGTTTAAATTTTGACAAAACTCAAGAAAACCTGTACATTTTTTGTATTTAAAAATTCGTGACTTTTATATTTTTAAACTCAAAGACCTGAAAAACGTTTCTCGAGATTTCTCGTGAGCTGCACCAAATGTTATAAATATGTATAACAGTGGAAAATTCACTGTCGATTTTCACGAGCATTCGAAAATTAAATTTTGACAAAATCGATCAAACGATATTATAGTTATTTTGTAGTTATTCTTAAAACAAATCACTAATAATGTTATTGATAATAATGTTTATCAACTACCCGAATAGAAAGTAAAAATTGAGGATGGTCCATCTGCTCTATTTCACTGAGAATTGTTTTTCCAAAGCAATGGTACATTGGTTTTAAATTTAAGGCCAATTCACAAATGCCGTATGTTACGTCACCCGTCACCAGTATCTCATCAGACTCCAATCTCCGGCCCTGAGCTTGTTTAAATTGGTAGAATGTATATTAGATTATATTTATGAAACAGAGTTTAAAAACAAAACAAAACAAATGTCCGTATAACGCCCGTGTAGTGGATTGAAAATTGAACTACTTCAAAAGGCTCGTTCTAAATATTTGTTTGTTAAACAATAAACACAAATTGTGTTCGTAATTACTATCATCACATTCAATAAAAATTCATTAGTTTTCGCCTGTTTGGTATGTCAATAAGTCCGGTGTTTTATATCCGTACAACGACAAAAATAGATGAAAATTAAAAAATTTAATTTAATTTCTTTTTGTACAAACATAAAAATAAATAAAAATATTTCGAGTGCATTTATAATTATGTTTGTATACTAGCAAATTGTTTATGACATAATATGTAAACGTCCGTTTTTTTAAAAATAATTAGTAATTGACACAACCAGCTCAGGGTGTAGTAATATTATTATTTAAACGATTTTTATTAATTAAAAAAAAAAAGAAAAGTTTGTTCGTTGTTAAATTTCAAAAAAAAAAAAACGATTTTCTATTTAAATATTATACCGAAAACCGTTTTAAAACGAAAAAAATAATAATACGATTTTATCGAATAAGGAATTTAACACTGTTTAGAAACAACTTTATTTCAAAGTACGTATTATAAGAATTTGAATTATTAAAACTTCTTTAAACCTCACACCACACTGTTGCAAGAGTCGTATAACAATTTTACTTTCCAATGTATCTCTAACTAAAAAAATAATAATAAAATAATAATACTCTCTTTTATATTATTGAGAAAATAACAGTTAACGCCGACTTACCGTGAATTTGTAAATGAAAGATTCATTTTGTTTAAGTAGTGTTTTATATTAATGGACGCAAATAATTAAAAATCTCAGAATAAGGTTTTTTTTTTTTTTGAAAGCGATTAATTTGTAGGATTACCTACATGCTTATGAATTTCGGCGGTTAATAATGTATAATTCATTATTATTAAAGTGGGTTACGAACAAATGTTTAAAGAATGATCGTTTTGTACGGAAAAAGTACTTAATAGTTATAATATTTATAATATAATATAAGCAACTAATATCACACAGAACCCTTTAATTTACACTTGATTTATTGTTAAGCGTGTCAGTGGTGAAATTGAAGGTGTTTAGGAGAGTGTAAGCCCACAATTTGTCAAATATTTCATTAAAACTAAAATATTCAAAATAGTTTAGTTTATAGCGAAACGATAACTGTCATAATTCTCACGATATGTTTATTTCATTAGCTCGACCAGTATTATTTCCAGTGATTTTTTTTATTTTTTATTTATTCATCAGGATAAACCACAAAAGTGTGGATAATTTTTATACACAAAGGTAATAACTGATCCATATTTCATAAAATTAAAACATATAAATTTATAATCTGTATTAATTTAGTCTAATATAGAGATACAACAAGATTCGTAAATAAATAATATATAATTCTTTTTAAGGATTTTCCTATTTTCTTTATTATTAATCAAATTTTAATTTCCTTAAAATATTAATATTATTGTAATAGATAATTATTACATTACTATATTATCGAATATAAAAAACTTTTTCGACAAGAATGAGCATCGAAAAATCCTAAAAAAAATAATAATGTTATTTATCGATTACGATTAGTTCGTTATTATATAAAATCTGTATTTTTATATTTACCTGTAAACAACATAATGAAATGCGTCTTTTTCAGCTTCTCTTAATTTCATACTTTTTTAAGAAGACGTCACACCAAGGTGGTAAGAGTTTGACATTTTTTTCTTTTTCAGCCCAATGAGAAAAAATACGCCCACGCAGTTCGGTTTTAAACTCATCAAACCGTTCAAGTTTTAAACAATGATTTAAACGTCGACACGCCAATTATAGACGTCTCACAGATCAAACAAAAATTGTCAAAAGCCTGTAACATAATATAATTTGTAATATTAGTGAACAGTCACTGAAGTAATACTGACAATGCAAATCTAATCAAATCTATTCTGTGGAAACATCTAAATTTAGTGCGAAAAAAAATGCACTCAATAATGGTATTTTAGTTTTCTTGTATCAAAATATAAAATTATGCTGTTCTTTTAACCCACTAGTCACTATTATTTTAATGTTCAAAAATATTTTTACTTAGAACGTCAAATATCGTTGTATAATACGCAACATAATCCCGAAATAGTTTCTAATAAATTGCGGTGAAATTTGTTTGAAATACAGTACCTGTAAATTCTCGGGTAAAATGAAAATATTCAAATATATGCAAATGGAAATTCATGTATAACCGTAATTGTAAACTAAAATAGGAACGAATAGAAACAGAAAAACGTCACGAAACCTTAATTCCTGTAAAAGACCGGCAAAATCCAATCCTGAAAATCCACGTAACGTCGAATAGTCTCGATTAACGTAATACCCAAACTGTCCGGCATCCGGCTACTGTATTATAATCAAGTGTACGACCTTTTTTTTCACCAAAAATAATAGACAATATTTTTACTGGATAACAACTCGCGCCTCGTCGTCGTAAATAAGAAATAAAATATGTACTTTATTCTCCCGAGGGAATTATGCGTAATACGTTCGTAATTTGTGCGCGTCGATTCACTTCGATAAGTTTGAAATATGTATATGAAAACTACCTGCCTGCCCAATCTCAACTCATTTAAATCGGTGACTTTAACTCACTCACAGTCATAAAGCAAGTGTACTAACTTCGCCGTGACAAATCACTGCGAACGTTGTAATAAATGTCTTAATCGAGAATGCAAGACTCATTGCGACTAGTAAATAACCCGGTATACAAATCGAATTTTAGAAGTTTGGGTATCGAAATCTCCATCGCCAAAACTCTATAAATAATTTATTTTGCATAATTGTAATAAAACTACATCGACCGTGACGATTTTCCATTTAAAAAACACTAGATTACGAGTTGCTTACTTGCTTTTTGTAACGAGATGATAAGATTTATACACCCACAAACCCCTTTCGAAAAATCGCGTGTACAACCACTGTCAAATTACCATGGGCAGTGGCTTATGCTATATTATGAGAAGGTGTCCTTCTGGGAGTTAAAAGCTTTTCCAAGACCGACAACGAAAAAAGATAACGGCGGCGGCGGCGGCGGCGACCTTTACTTTATTATAACGTATATGCACATTACCATTGTACAAAAGAAAAGCCAAACAGCGGACGGTTACAAATTGCCGAACGTTATTTAAGCGATTACGCTTATATAGTATGTATTTAATGTTATCAGTATTGTTTTCGAACACGTTCGGATAGAAATTACAGCGATATTAAGACAACGACGTCGACCTGTGTGAACCTCTAACTGATCGGATCTAAAAACTACCTATAGATTAGGTTAATTCGAGACGAATGGAAGAATATAAAAATTTAAAATACTGATCCGTATCGTCATGACAATTTTTAGATTGGTATTAGGGGACGTTGGCAGTCAGTTGTCTCGGCCAAGGGGCGCTGAACCGAAAAAGGTTAAGAACCACTGGTCTAGAGCGTTTCGAGACCGAGACCTCGGGAACAATTTAGCCGCAGAGCAATATATCTCGGCAAACCTCGTAATGTAGAGGCCGCGTGCCCCGTTTTCCCCGAAATATCTCAAATATATTTTACAAGACTATATATTTTAAGTAATTCGCTCGGTTAGGAATATAAGTGCCAGATAAAAGTTTCACCGCTGCGACCGGCGGCGGTTGTTTTTACAAGGTGAAAAAAGAAAATTAATAATAACGAAAGAGAGGAGAGGGAAAAAAATCATAACTTTTAGTTTCCGTACACGGAGAAATGCGTCTCTCCTCGTGGGCGCGCGCGCGGGGGTAAAGATATTCGTAACCGAATAAATTTCAAGTGTCCCGCCAAAAATTCCGTTTTTATTATTAATATAAATATTTTTTTCTTCTTCTTCTCTCGCGTCGTCGGTCGGCGACAGGGGCGGGCACGGGGGGGGGCCGATGGCGAAAATTTAATTAATAATTTATCGTTCGCCGCCCGTTTCGACGGCGCGGCGGCAGTTGGTGACAATAGCCTTAGCCGACTCTCAGGTCCGCCGCAGTCGCCGCGACTCGCGTATATTATAATAATACTGTAACGCGACTGCGGCGCAGAAATTGTTTTTTAATAAACGATCGCGCGCCGGAAATGAAAACGGTAAAACATTTCCCCCCCGTATAATAATGACGACGCGAAACGTTCGGAACGAATAACACAACGGCGACGACGCGCGACGACCGCCGTCTCGCCCGCAGGATTAACTCCGTCCGGCAAAGTCGGAAAAGCGCTCGCGACACTTGCGACACGCTGCCGCTACTACAGCAACTACCACTACTACTACTACTTCTACTACTACTTCTACTATTATTACTATTACTATTACTACAACCACTACTACTACTACTACTACTACTACTACTACTACTACTACTACTACTACTACTTTCTGTACTACCAGTGACGACGATGGATACAAGAATAGGCGGAGATCAAGACTAGTTTTAGTGAAGAGAGAGGGGGGCATTCGAGTTTTTTAACTAGAGATTACCGAAACTCGGTCTATTTCGTAGAAATAATAAGTTAAACCTAACCTAACCGATAGTACTTGATATGTACTCATACATTAGAGACATCGATTATAAAATTTATTTTATCAATAGTATTTTTTATCGAATAAATATTCATAATCGACGATATTATTGTACATGTTAAACCGTAAAAGATTTAAACTAGTCAAACGTGAAAATCGTTTGGGGTAACAGTGCCTTCGTAAGTCTACCAACCATCGATCTACGCTTATAAAGTGTAAGATATCACCCGGCGATATCGGTGAACAGTAAACTGTGTGAGGACGATAGAGGACGACTGCCTTCCCTATAAAAATGTATGGCGATAACGTGTTTTTTTCAAATCGAGAAACAAATTAATATTATCGAAAAGAAAATGATTTGTATTATTATGTTGAAGTAAATCGGTTTTATTCAGAAAAATGTAATATTATGATTTGGACGCGGATTTGAATGCGTTAAAAGACGAATTTACACTAATATACATATAAAAAAAACTCTAAAAACAAAACTAAAATTCAAAAAATGCAAATTACAATTTTAATTATATGTCATGTGAAACGAATTTCGTGCTCGTTAAAGCGTTGTCGAGAGCTCCTACAAAGTAATTACATTTACATTTAAATCCACCAAAGTAATAACTTACGCCAATTTAATGTCAAAACTAGTCGAATACATTTTTGATCGATTGTTGATAATTTAATAATAATAAAAAACAAACAATTTGATTGATTAATTTACTATTTGTTTATGAGGTACATATTATTATTAGATTGTTGGGCGTATTAAATTCAGTATCGATTCTAGGTGTATTATTTGGGTGAGGTGACTTGCACGTTTCATAAAAATTACGCGTAAATAATTACGGTGATATATTTGTTTTTTCGAGCATTATTAAAGTAAAAACCTTTTTTTTTCAAATTATTTAAGACGGAATATTTACAACGGTTGTTTGTGATTACGCATTTTTAATTATTAAAGTGAAATCCGCCCGAGAAGAAACCGCCCAACGGCCACTCCTACCGACGCGTTTAAATCTATTTATTAGCGTTAAATCAAGTCCCAACACCAAGACGGCTGTTCTCAGGCGGCGAGGAGGATTCTCCGGAAGCGAGAGAGAGAGAGAGAAAGGACCATTCGGATGATTTCCGAGACGTCCGTGAACGTTTTCAGAGCGATTTACGGCGGTCCGTTTAACCGCGAACACATATTGTGTTGTTTAAATTGGATAAATTTTCATCGGTTTCGTTGAATACGCACGGAGGAGGGGCGTTGAGCGTGCGACGAAGAGTTTTCGACCGAACCCCGTTTGGATTTCATTGACGCTTGTTGATTTTTTCCACGGCTGAATATTTTACCATCAGTAAGGACGCGCGACGGCGCAGATGACGTACGTTCGAGTCGAACAGTGAGATTCGCGTTTAAAGGGCGAGGAATAAGGACGAAGACGGGTCTCTTGGGCGCGCTAAAAAAAATAAAAAAACGGTGACATTCTCGACGTACGATTCGCTCTCTCAAGACTGAAAATGTTCGCTCCGCCACCGAGTCCACACTATATATATAATAATAATATACTGCAGCTGTTACGCGTCGGATTTGCGCGGTCGAAGCAACAAATCACGCGCGGGACCGGCCGCGCCGATATTAATTTCTTTTCTTTTCTCGCGGGCCGTTTGTCGGTAGGTACCGTTCTCTCGGACGGCGTTGTCGCGCGGTTTTTTTCTTTTCTTTTCTTCTCTCGGCCCGCCGTCGCCGTTTCATATTTAATACGTCCATTAAAGGCCGACCGTAAATCACTATTACGCGCCACGTAAACGGCAGAGGGCGACGCGATGAATAAAATACGACGACAACGCGATAGGCGCACGATATTGTGTAATGGACGCACTACAGGTACAGCGCCGACGAAAGGAGCAGCCGTACAAAATTCTAGGACCTCGCGATGAATGGGACGGGAAAGGGAAATTTTATTATTATTTATTTTTTATTTATTACTTCTCGATTCTCGTAAACATTCGTTCTGTTGTATTTTCTGACAACGTATAACATCGGCGTAATATTATTATTGTTATATTTATTATTAGACAGAAATGTTAAATCAATTAGTACGCGTTAGTCGTCCGAGTCATAATAAAAAAAACTTAAATGCGCCACCGTTTAGAGTACGTAGTGTTGGAAAAACGATGAGGGCCAAGGTTATTAAGTCAAAAGTGAAAAAAAAACCCGTTGAATTTTATTGTACTTTACGTAGACAAATTTGACCCGGCGACGACGGTGCGAAAAAAATCGTCTTGTAATTTCAAAATCCGGGGGGAAAGCAAAGACGCTCGTCCGTGCTCCCGGCACCCGCACCCGTAGGTACGCGCGCACGTACAGGTGGAAAGAAGATAAAGTGGAAATTTGAAAAACGCGCGTATACTACACGTGACTGAAACCTACTCTAAATTCTAAATTCTAAGCGTGCGGCGTATACGTAAGTATGTAGGTGCGTAACAATATTGTTATGCGTGTATACAAGCGACCGTCGCGGCGACATTGAAGACGCGCATAAACCCAAAGTCCAAAAGTGTCCAAAGTATAATATAGTCTCTCCTATCACTCAAAAAATAAAATAAAATAAAAAATAATAATAAAAACCCGCGTGATTTATGACGAACGCGCGCTGGGCGAACCGACGAACGGGCCCCCCCTCCGCCGCCGACCCGAAATAAACTCGTACGACGATATACGTGATCGGATACACGTTCGGCCGTGAAGTCCGGCCGGCGCTACGGGGAGACGCCGAACGAGGAAAAAAAAGGAACGAGGCAGAGAGAGAGGCGGGAGAGTTGGGCGCGCGCGACGTTTAAATCCTTTCGTTTCGGATCGCGCGACGACCTGGCCCCGCTCATTATAATAACAACGATGAATGAGTTACAAGACTTGGACGAGATACGGGTGACCTGGGGCTGATCGCCGTCGGTGGATTGTTCGTGTGTACGAGATCATCGGCGTTACCTTAGAAAAACACGGTTCATAGCGAACACAGCCGGGGCGGGTGGATCGACCTAGATTTCAAATAATTATCTGTAAATAGAAAGACAACGAAAAAGTCCGAATCTTTTGAAAACCCTACAGGCTCTAGAGAATGGTAATACTAGTAAATACTCGGTGAACATTTTGAAAAAAAAAAAAACAATTTGATTTTATCGAAAATCGGTACCCGTTTTATATAATTCTCGTAATTTTTCTCGGTTATTAGAAAGCCCGTAGAAGGAATTTTAAAATTAAATTTGCATTTAAATCCACTATCTGTAGTTATGACTCAAAACAATTTACTGTCCAAAAATTCAATTACACGTATACTCGTATTGATTATTTCGTAATAAGAAAAAAACTTCGATTATTTAATTTACAATATATTCAACCATTTTGTCGAACTATTAAGACATATTATTATATCCAGTGGCGGTTTTAGCAGTGTTTTTTATAACATAGTAAGACGACGAAGTATGAAAAAGGCTTACCTGCTTTGAGCATCGAAACGTTTCCATCGCCGGACTCGCACTCCGATTGCAACAATTGTGGCGTTCGACTGAATTCATATCGACGGTTTGATAAATTGTACGTTCGACTTCCTTAAAATAAACAAAGTCAACCAGTTAAACTCGACAAAAACTTCGGCAAGCGCGTGCAACGGCGGACGATTTAGAAAACTATTTCTGACAACCGTGCCCGACGACGGTTCGAACAAGACTGAAGGGACGGAGATCGAAAAAAGTATAAAATTTAGTTAATAGTTTCGTCGATAGTCGATAATTTCGTAGAAAAGATTTTCCAAAATTCAACCCCTAAGGGGGTTAATAGGGGTTGAAACTAGAAAAGGTTATTTCTTGGTCGGATTGGATTTATCATTATATTTGTATGATTTACAGGAACGCCAAGATTATATTATAAAAACTAACGCGGTGCGTTATCTAGGCAAAAAGAAGGGATTTTAAAAAATGTTGTGGCCTCTGCCGCGACCGTTCCGTGCGAATGACATTTGGTCAGAAGTTTCTTTTCATTTGGTCGACCCATTGAGAAAAGATTTTATCGAGTTCAGCTTCTAAGTCAAGCTTTGGTGCTGGTACTAACGTTATTGGGAAACGAGGTGACGAGCGTCGCGGATCGAACGCGCGTCGCGTCCGGTCGAAAAGTCGCCGGCGGAAAAAACAATAAGCGAAGTACAAAAAAAAAAAACAAACAAACAAACAAACGCCGTTGTAAAACCACTCGAAATTTACATGACACCCTCTCCTCCCTCTACATGGCCGTCGGAATCGGTCGATTTCGGTCCCGCACGAACGCTTAATACCGACGACGACGACGACGACGACGACGCCGCCGTCGCGTCGGTCTGCAGACGGATAAACCGCACGCGCGCGCGTGTACATTATATTCGTATACGAGAAGAGGCGGGTAGTTAGATTTTGCGTCACGTTCGCGAACGGTACGTGTCGGTCCGGAAAGAGTGTCGTCCCCGGTGTGGAGATCTCGTCCGAATAATAATAATAATAAAAAATAAATAAATTTGGAAAAAAAAAAAAAGAAACGCCGCGACTCGCGAACGCGGAAATCCCGTACATTTACCGAATTCTATATAATAATAATAACGGCGCGCGACTGGCAACTATAATATAAAATACTGTATATACTTTTTTTTTATTTTTTTTTATAATCCGACGCGAGGACCGAAATAAAAAGTGATTTACTCCGCGTCTCGCCCTCGGTCGCCGCCACGCCGGACGGACGGTCCCCTCTCCCCACCGATTCACAGAAACGCGGCCTTTCGGTTTTCTTTTTCTTTTCTGCTCCCCCCCCCCCACAATCCTTCTCTCTAAATGGCGCGCAAACATTTAACGAGGCCAATTTTTTCCCGCCGTCGTCGTCGGGCCCCAGTCGTCGAGAATATTAACGTTTCTACCGTAATGATTCGTTTACCCGGCGCGGCGCTTTCGCGTCGACGGATTTTAACTTTCGAAGAAGGTTACGCGCAGTAGTTACGGGTTACCTACCAATCGCGAAGGCGCGCTTAGGCGAGAGCTGTCCCCAAAATAATATATTTCAATGATAAATATTACGAAATGAGAATAGTTTACTAGAGTTTGATTTTTATTATTTTTAATTTTGCAAACTCGAGAAAAAAATCTCAAATTTATCGACCGAAATATTTTAGTTGTTTTATTCACTGGTTTCGCCAGTTGGCGATACGAAAAACGGCCGGCGACAACCAATATTGTCGATAACCACAGAACATGAACGTTATCGAAAATATCGATTTATCGTTTAGTATGTAATTTACGTATGTTTGTAAAACTAATTACCTATAATGATGAATATAATATTTCCATCTTTAGACGCGACGCTGACACTTGTGTCGGTTGTTTTAATTTATCGTGATTTTTCAATCGATTACAGTCGACACTAAATGTCTATTGATGCTTTTAAACTACTTGAAATGTATGTCCTATGCATGTTTGAACTTTTCGATGTATTTATCTAAAACAATAATAATAATTATAATCACTATAGTTTTCTAAAAATATTTGGACTACTTTTTGTAAACCCCTCTGTCCTTCCATTTACACGTCCTCGCCACTACTCTTTACTGCTCTCGCCACTTCCGTCCTTAATTAAAGTCCTCAGCATTTCGATCTATTCACTCGCATTTTGTCAGCTACCGGTGTCACTCCCGTACTACCTATATATGTATACAGTAAACTCATTTTCAATTCTGTCCTCTCTGATCACTCCACTCCACTCCACTCTCTATTTCATATTAACTATTTATAATAACGTATAATTTCTCTATAATCCCGAAAAACATTTATTTACATTTGTCGCCTGCGAAATGCGATTTGATGTATAGGTACGTTTTATTAACTCGTTCGCGGATATCTGTCTGCCAACACGTGGAATTAGTCGTCGCGATGTCAACGCATAAGTTAGCGCGAACAAATTTCGTCGACGCATTATTTACGACTGAAATAAAAACCTATTTACTTATATGATAACGAAATAATTAATTTTCTTTTTGAAAATCTATTGTTTTAAGATAACGACACGCGACAGTAACAATAACGGCGGTGTTGTTAATTCGATCAGAAAAAAAAAAATTCCAACTAATCAAAACAAACACCCAGTTATTCGTCCACTCGTGTGTAGTGAAATCGTCATCGAATTATCGCGACAATAAAACGGGATAGTTATTTTTTCTTTCCTACGGGTAAGTATTCGATTGCGACCACGCGACCACACGGCCACAGCGACGCAACATATAAAACAATAAAACAAGCTCACCCCGAAATCATCGCCCCCAATGCCTTCCTGAATTGCCAGTTCTGAATACTGATTCGTGCCTCTGCTATATAAAACGAAAATATTGACCAAATTTAATACCACAAAGCTCCAGTGGCTCCGGATTTTTTCCATTTTTACCCCTTTTAACCCCCTTAGGGTTAATTTTCTTAATTTCTGTTCCGTAAAATCCTTCTCCTGACAATAAAAAACACAACAAAAAAAGAATTAGCTAAATCGGTCCAGCCGTTCACGCGTGATGAAGAACCTGGTACATTTACCATTTGTAATGGATTAATTTTTATATATTATTTTTACCGATTTCAACCGTTTAACATTGTGACACTCAGGAAGGTATTTGGAACAACTCTGTGAAAAAAAATTTGAAAAAAGTTAAATAGCGTCGGTCACAAAATGGGAACATAAAAAAGGCCTGTTCTTTTATATATATAAAAAGGATATCTAATCTGCGATAATACTCTATAGTATATTTATAATTTAATTTATATAACATCATCATGAGGTATGTGTAGACTGTAGAGGCGATAAATCGTTATTGAGAATTTCTTCAAATTTATTTATTTCACTTTCACAATTGGTGTGTATATTTTTATTATGAAATTATTACGATTTTTTTTTCCAAGTTTTTTTCACAAGTTTTTATACATTTTTTTTTACTTAGTTTTAATTTTAACCTTTTTCAATTTTTTTTACAAATTTTTTTTTTTACTTAGGTTTTGTTTTAACATTTTTTTAATTAATTATTTTTTTTTTACTTACATGCTATAATGTTTGTGTTCTATGCAGACTTGAGATGTTTTCCGGGTTCAGTTAAATTTCGATGACGTAGTCGCGCAGTCGTATGTAATGAATGCACGTGTAACACACTATAGCCTTCGCTACCCTCCGTCGGCGCCCATCATGACCTCGTACCGATCTATGAACGAATATAATCGGGTACACCACTGACGGCTTGTCGGTGGCTTGCTGTAGAGGTTCGGTGTTCACGTTGGCTTGTAAAATAATATTGAACCATGTTAGCGCATACGAAAGTCACTCGATGAATTCGATTTGATTTAATCGAATCGCGATAAATAGTAACGATATTCGACGACATAACGCACTGTCGCGGAGAAAAATAAAAGTCACGCACCCCGTGCGTCTCTCGATCGGTCGGGTCGCGCACGCGCAACTCGGCTGTCATTGGTCGGGCGGAGCGAGCAGCTCGGCTCCCATTGGCCGCGTGACACGCCGATTATTGTACTGACGCGAACTTGCACTATACTTCCGCAAACACACACGCCTATTGTTATTCGTTTTATTACTATTACCATTGATTATATAATAGTCTATTATATAATCAATGCTATTACTAATGTTACGTTATTGCGTATTCATCACGAACTGGTCGGAAATAACGTGTTGTGTAACGTTTTTTCGGATTTCCTGTTTTTTTTTTTCGCGGAACAACGTGCCATGAAGCAATCTCGATCTATTGTATGCAATCCTAAAATTCCCACGGCGGCCCCTGCACGATCAATTATATTTCGCAATATTATTGCGTGTCTGATACGAATATTGCGCGTACAGCTTTTGATAAACATTGTGCTTGTTTGAAATTAATTGCGCAATATTGGAATATAGTCCAGTCGTATTGGTAAAGGGGTTCAGCACGGACAAATTCCCAATTATATAATATGTATATAGCTGAATTTTGGTACACACCTTTGAAATATCGTTGTAATAAACAACGTGTAAAATAAAGTGGTTATTCGAGGTCAAAGGTCACGAAATTGGTTTTTTTTCTCTAATATATCGCTTTTTATTAGTCATACGATAAAAAGTTTAAAGTAAAAATTTTTAGAGGAAGTAATTATCTACGAAAAAAGCCTTTTTTGACATTTTCACGTAAAAGTTATAGTTTTTGCTTTACAAGGCCAACAAAGTATACACATTTAATGAAATATCATTTTTTCGCTAAAAACAAGTAGCTTTTATCTCGCTTTATACTGGGTTGTACGAAAAAAAGTTTTCGTAAAAATTATCTATATTAAACTATCTAAACACCCTGTTATTCGTCCACTCGCAGAGCGTCGCGTAGTGAAATCGTCATCGAATTATCGCGACAATAAAACGGGATAGTTATTATTTTTTTTCCTACGGGTAAGTATTCGAAAACAATTTCGAAAAAAAATAATAACGACGACGATAATCTGGGACGTCCTCGGTGGAAACGCACGCCCTGCTGCTGCCACCTCCTCCAAACGGTCGGGTTACCGCGGACTCTGCAAACGCTTTTAATCCGAATTCGCGATCGAACGGATATCGATTACGGCCGTGCCGAAAATAGATTCGCATCCGGACGGTTACTTCCGGCCAAAGTGTATTTTTGCGATACGCGCGCGGTAACTACATTCGAACACCCACGTCGTTCGCAATTCGACGGGGTTTTATGCGTTTACACGAACGTCCGGCCGAAATATTTTCAAACCTGCCGTGATGTATACGTTTCGCGCGCCGCGTTTGTTATTACTACGCTTTTTGTTTTTTTTTTTCCTCGAAATTAGAGCAATAAATGATATTTTTTTTTATCGCCGTACGATTCTTTTTTGGTTTTTTTCATTCCGTACGAGTGTTGAGCTGATTTACATTCGACGGCCGTCCCCTGAAAAATTCACGAGTTCAAAACAATTACACTCGAATTATTTTAATTGAGGTTTCGTGGTCCAAGAGGCAGTAACCAGAAAAAATAAGCGAGCTTTTCTTTTTTTTTTTTTAATGAGAAAATTATTTAAATATTGTTTTAACGCTATCAAAATTAAAAAAAAAAAAAAAAACCAATTAAAATTATTTGGAATACTTTGCGTGCTCTATACTTACTGCAGTGTTATTTTGATTTATTGAATAGACTTCGGTCCGTTCTGCAAATGTAAACTCAAAGTTACATTTTACGGGGAGGGAAAAACAAGACCGTGAGTGAGCAAAGTGTTTAATTTAAAAATAAAAAAATGTATAGTATAATATTCTAAAATAATTCCATAGACAATCATTTTCGGTTACTTTAATTTAGACATTTCTCTAATATGTTATGGACTTGACAACATGTGTAAACGGTTAGTTGAAAAACTTTTATATTAAGTGAAAAGCACATTTATTCTCATTTTATTTAAATAATAAAATAGTTTCTGGTAGTCTACAAGAAAATATGAAACCTATTTCAATGCTTTGAAAGGCTTTTGTTTCAATAGCTTGTGCAAGAAATTACTACAATTTACATTGTTTCAATAGAAAAAAATAAATAAAAAATGATCAGTAATAACTAAAGAATGTTATAATTAAATACTCAATTTGTACAACCATTCTGAAATATGTGAACTATCCAATAACATATTTTACAAGAAAAAAATGAACAATAAAATGTAATTATTATAAACCATAAAATTAAAACAAAAGAATGTAATAAACGTACGTGTAGGTAGGTACTTTATATTTTTAAATTAAATTAAATTATTTTAGCATTTGAAGCGAATTATTTTGAAATTCGGTAGATATCTTATGTCACCATCCCAAGAACGCAAGTACAATAGTTGGCTGGCATCAAGTATATTTGGCGCTTCTAAAAAACACAAAACAAATAGGTTTAATTATATTTTAAATTGTTATTTACAGAAAAAGGACAACGACCGTTTAATGTTAAAAAATTGTCCTAAATTGGATATTTTATTTCAATAGATTACTTTGATGACTTTCATTTTTACAAAGTTCTGATGATCATTTTTTTATAACACACGCATGAATATAATTCTTTCATACAAATATACCCCATTAGCCTCTTAACGCATTGGCAAAAAGTAAGTAGTTTGATAAAAAAAATAGTTCACACTCAACTCCCATAACTAGGTAATATTAAAATGTCGACAGTCACTACCAATCTTGCGTTTCTCCGTCCAGACGTGTCATTTTGTTTTTACAAAAAAAAAACCTAATTAAGACCTCTACCCTAATAATCAAAACTCTTTCAAATACATGCGTTAGTGACGTAATAGTTTGATATTTAAATTTTTAAACTTTATTATAGCCCACATAATATTTTAAAATGTTGAATTTTTTTTTTTGATTTGAAAAAGTTTGTGCGCAAATATAACAATTTGGTATAATGTAAAAGACGATTAAGAAATTGAAAGATTATTATTTAACTGGCTACTGATATGCAACATTGAGTACGTACACTGAAAAATGCTACGAAATTCAGTATATTATTCATTTTCTATATATAATTTAAATGGTAATAGTATTTATAATTTAGAAAGATCATTAGAAACGAGGAATGCTTTCAAATCGATCATTAAATTTAAATTGCTTTTAAGTGCTTAAACGCCAATTTCAATAATTATCATTAATATTTGACTTCCAGTTAACAAATAAGTTACAGACATTTACATTTTATTTTTATTTTAAGCTAGAAACTAAACCTTTGAAAAATATTTTTTTATTATTACCTTACATTACTTTAAGAATTACAGGTATACAATTAGCTTAGTGTTTGTTGGAATAAGTGGAATTATAAATATTATTAATAATGATTATTTCAGTATATTTTCTAGTCATAAAATAAAACTAAAAGAAATTTTAGAAATAATGTAAAATTTCATCATACAAACGTAAAACTATGAATATTTTGATAAAATTAATATATTCATGTTTTATGGTTTGAAAAGGTAATGCAAAACTAACTATGTGCCAAAAACCTAGTGCCAAAAATAAAACAATTTGTTTTTAATAAAATCTCTTGAGTTTAAAATGCCAGACACTTGATTATTTTCACAAACATGTTATAATTCTGTATATTATGTATAAAAAATATGACTTTAATTAAAAAAGATTTTTTTAAAATTAATTTAAAGACTTCATTTAAATTCAAGCATTAAGTATGATACACTTGTCACAGTTGTACAAAATAAAAAACCTATTTTAGATTGACCTTTATTCAGAATTGCTGTTTTAATGTAATGATTTTCATTGCTTTCAATTGAATTCAAATTACGCACATAACATAACAAAGATCAATCGTTTTATCCCAGTGTTTTATCTACAATTTTATTTTTTATTTTTTTTATTGATCGACAGTCAAAATAATTTTATAATTATTTAAACATGTAAAATAGACAATTTAAAATAAACAAATAAAAATAAAAATAATATTAATAAAAATTTATAATAACAACAAAATAAATAATAAACAAAAAAATAAAACTTTTGCTGTCAGAATATAAAATCGAGAGGTTAAACAGAGGGTTTAAAATCATGAATAGATGTAAAAATAAATATTTAATTTATAACACAAATATGAATAATTATTCGTTTACATGAAAGAGATTATTTTTTAGGATTAAATGAGAAATATATCTATTTTAAGTTGATAAAAATATTTTTCGTGTAAATTAAAAAAAATTGTGATAATGGCTGCATGGATTACTATAATAAAATATGTTTTATTTTTTATTATTCCCCTCTCAACACTACCAACAATACTTATATAAGTAAATACTTAGTTATTAAAACTACACTAGTTATAAGAAACTGAGCATAGTTACCGATGCCAGCAGCATTGTACTCTTCTTTTTCTCGTTCCATTGTATGTCGTATGATATCCTCTCGACTAGCAAACCGTCTGTTACTTTTATCCTTATGTCTTCCTTTGATAATTTTAATTTCTTGTTCAAAACGATTAAGATACCTAAAACATAAATAAATTATGTAATGTTAGTAATATAATTAAGTATGTTATAAACATTAATTTTACTTCAGAACAGTTTAATTGTTTATACCTACTTTTCCACTAATAGTTTTAAAGTGTCCTGTGTGTAATGTTCAATTGTATTATCTACATTATCTCTAAACCAAATTAATTTTTCACATAATAAGCTCGGTTTCGCTAAATTCACAAGTTTCTTCTTGTCTCGAGATGCAATCCTAAAATAATAAAATATTTAATACAATCAACAAATATAAAACAAATGTAACTTTTTCTCATTACATTAATTAATAATTTTAAAAAAAATTTAAAGTATATAATACTAAGATTTCTAAAATCCAACTTATTTATATATTTATAAATTAAAATATGTAATTTAATAATATTATAAATGGACACATTTAAATTTCTGGAAGTGAAAATACATTAAGTAGGTATCAAACAGTTGAGACTTAATGTTGACACGAAAATTAGCCCACAAAAAAAGTATATAGACCAATTGTTATACTATGTGTTATTGCCAAATATGTCAATTCCATATATGTTTGTGCCATACCGTCACATACATGCCAGAATTTTGGTTTGAAAAATTGCTACATTGTCAGTTTTTTCTAATTTTAGAGCTAGACTGCGTGACAAAACATGTAGTATGACCGCTTTCATTAGACACGAGGTGTTTAGCCGAGCAAACACACACAGTCGTGTGTTTTTGGATCAGCCTGTTGCATTAAACATGTAAACAATTTTAATATTCGGCCTATTACCTACTAAGTAAATACTTTATAAAAAATTAATAATCCATTTAAGTATGAATCTATCGTAAACAATATTATGAAACTACACAAACGATTTACACAACTATTCTATTTAACCATTAATTATATATATATTATATACAATAGTATATATAATCAATGATTTAACTTTTCTAGTCGCTTAAAAACAATTTAAGAAAACCATAATTTATTCATAACATTTAACATAATTTTGAATTGTTAACATACAAATTATGAATGAAAAAAAATAGTTTGTGATTTCTTACTTGTGTTTAGTTTTAATCAATTGTTTTGTTTTTCTACTGTTCGGATGGTTAGCATTCAATATAGTCGTTTTTGGTTTAACCTGAAAAAAAAATGAAAATCAATAGTCAAACATTAGTGCTAATAGTGCCTAAATATTGTAATTAAAAAGACGTTTATTACAAGACATTTTTTTTAAAGACAGTGAAATCAAATATAGATACCATGTTTAACTGTAAAGATGTACTGCTAATGAACTACTTCTGGAAGACTGAATACGATACCTCGATTGTCGATTATAAACGCGTAAAAACTGTAAGCAAAATTATTTTGGCATCACAATTTACATTACAATATTAAATAGAAACATTAAAAACATCAAAACGAATTAAACACACGATAAACGTGCTTTTGATTGTGCGTTTACTGTTTTCGATAAGAAACTATCACGTTTTTGTGATAACAGGTTATCATATTATTCCAACGACGAAAACAAACGCGCAAAAGGCAAGAAAACAACAGAATTAATAATAAAAAAAAAAAACGCTTTAACCACTATAAGTAATATTGTGATTAGAAATTTACTCAATTTACTGCTTATATCACATTTAATGTTGTAGACATTTACTTATTCTGTGACATACGAAATTATATTGTCAGCTATGCATTTATTCAATTTATCAAAGCATTTTCGAATTATAAAATATAAAAAGAACCTTATCGATTAACTGAATTGAAACGTTTATACTTTCATTTCTGATATTTCTAAAATTCCATTGGATACCGATTATAACTATTATAATATGTGTCGGCTAAGAAAATCATAAATCCTCGTTAATGTTATTAATTATTATAGTTTATAGCCATTGTTCAGTGTAAACAAGTGACATTTATTTGATGAAAGATCAAGACGGTTGGATAAATATATAATACAGATACAATGTAAACGCATGAAATAAAATTAGACATTAAACTACGATTACCTATACCTATGCCTACTTGTCGAACATATTAAATTATTCTGTTTGTGCGCAGCGTACAGTTAAACATATACGACGACTTCACTAGGCGACTTTATCGATAATATTGGTAGACAGAGCACACGGATCCTCATTATATTACATGTACCTATAATATAGACGGGGTGTCCCACGAGGTTTTACTATCATATTATTTAGGTGAAGTAGATAGTTGGAGTAGGATATAAGTAACTCTACATTGCCCATTTGTTCCCCGTCGTTAAAATAGTATTGTTGTGGAACACGAGTTCGGATCCAGTTTGCGTTGACGGAAGGGACGAATTGAAAAAAAATTAAATGTTTGTATTTAATAAATTTATAGGTAATAATATAAATATTGAAAAAATTGCATCTAAATTCTAAAGTTGCCACTGTTATTAAAATAAAAATTCGACGACTGGCGACTTTGTGATTCCAAACGAAACAATAATACAAAAACAAACAATACATTTCAGCGATATAAAATCAACTCGCTATACACATTAGCCTTTTACGCCCCTATTAGATCCGCACCTGGTGGGACATTCTGTTCGTCTAGCCGGATGGACTCATCTATACAACACGAGGCATCTCCTATTAGCTATGACAATCGGTCGATTAAAAAACGTTTAAAAATAGTAAACCCTCGTGGAACGCCGTGCAGGACGCGTTCCTGGCCACGACGCCCCAAACACCCTGTATACACAATTTATATTATACGCACCTCAAAACGTAAGAAATATGATAAATTAATCTCGCGTCGTTTGTAATAACCCCGCGGTATATTATCTGTTGGTAACGTCATAACTCACAAGCGACCCACATACCGCGTTTGGCACACATTACACATTGCATAGGCATTTTTATAATTTCCTCGCGTGTATTCCTGTAACAATATTATATTATTCCAACACAATAATAAACCGCAAACGTTTTGGGTCGGCACACGTATACGCGCGTACACCGGTACTGTGTTGGCATATAGCGCGAATAATAATACGCTCAACAATGTACCTCTGCCCATATTCGCTTCATAATCATTATTTGGAAATAATACCTAAATGGACTAAATGACATCGATTATCGCACTTTATAACCCGAGCGTCTTTATTTCTCCACAATAATAATATTCAATTTGTAGTCGAATTTAAATAAAACATACACGAATATTTTCCCTATGCACGTATGCACTCTTGTTCGTTCGAAATCTCCGCGCGTACATAAAAAATATATATTACGTCTAGACAATATTCTTTGCGAATTACTTTGATCAGATGAAATAGTAGGATTTTGGTGAATTTGATTACGCATTCATACATAATATTATATAGGCAATATTGAATGTACGAAGTAATAAATAACAGTCGATATTCTATAGTTGGTCCAATAAATCGTTCCGGTTTAGCAAAATAAATTTAACATCAGATCGAAATATTGCATTTTATATATAATATTATTAAGTGTATAGGTGTTCTAAGGTTTTCAAGGTTTGTGCCTGCATTTCGTTCTTTTCTTTTTTATGCTGAACTATGATGAAAGCTACACGGTTTTGCAATTGAAACGCTATCGCGTCTTTGCACCCGACCAAATGGCAAATGCCAAATGTTATGACGTTTTTTCACCTGCGTGGACAAACCGGGTTCAGCCGCGTCGTACATACGAGTATAATATTATTATACATAAATAGTATTTCACGTGTTCTATTACACTTTCGCATACCACTCGACAAAATAACGAAATATTTTAACGTTCGAATACCTACATAAATATTGTGTCGAATATCGAAATATTCATTAGTAAAACACGCGATCTGGCATAATTTATTAACTAAGCAATCAAAATATTATACTCGTACACGTATACACGACACCGTCGTCGTCGTTAACATTGTAATCCAAAACGCGTTACGCGCTTTCGTGCAATTATAATCGATGTCAAATAAGAGACTACGATAAATTGACATTCGTACAACTCGAAGCGTCAAAGCATTGGATGGATCACTATTGATTATAAACATTAAACCACAATAGTCATGCGGAGCGTGAGCGCAAAAAAAAAACGTATTCACGTTAAATATCATATTTAATAATAATATTACTAGATATTTAAAACTAATCGCATGTCACGAACATACGATTATAAAAAAAAAAAATGAATACGATGAAATAAAACAATGATATAACAATATACGTAGTATTCATTGCTATTATTAAAATATTTCAAACTCAATACCAGATGACTAAATAAATGAGAAACGTTTGATCCCTGCACACGGGCTACATCACGCCTCTTTTATTTTGTAAATACTGTTACCGTTGATTGCAATAATATTATCCGATCTCATCGACCATAAAATACATTTAGTAGGAAATAGGTTATATGTAGGTATACACAATATAATATATAATAGTCTCTATTGAAATATAAATACAATATAAATTCGTACAGTTGGCGAATAAAAGTGTCGGATGATGTTTTTTATTATTATTTCACTGTAGAATATTTTACTCTCAGAAAAACGAACTTATTCATACAGCTTTGGTTGAGATTGTTTGATTAACTAACGCGAGTATATTTTAATGTATAAACGATAGTACGACTGTACAAAATGCTCTTGTGAAACCAACCCACGGTCCGACACTTATTATAAAGTACATTTATTTATCATCCGACATAATAAATTACAATTTTATTCTCTATTTCGAATTAAAAATATGATACGGAAACAAAAAGGATCAATTTATTGCTTCGGGCGATGAAAATTTAATTTTCGAGGTGGAATTATTTATATATTTTTTTACTCGAGCGAAGAGTGTTAGGACAGGGGTGAATACAGATCGGGGCGCATCCGGGTAAAACACTGATTGACTTGTCGATTGTTTCGTGAGACTAATATTTCTAGTGTAAGAACAAAATACTTAAACCTATATTTGAATAGTTGCCGTTTTAAAATGAAAAAATGAAAAACTGCAAATAAAATATAATTATTATTTTATTTTAAATAGTGAAATAAAAACTATGCTATACGGCTTATCGTATACCTGCTAAACACGGCTTTCAACACGGTTATTCCTACCATTACTGGTGGTATAACGATTTTATCGAGTTTTGGAAAATTGTTACTAAAGACAAACCGGTGAAATTACTGGTGTAATGTACTTGGTAAACACAAAAAATGTACTATTTTTTCAATATTTAAACTAACGAGTATTTAGTCACCGATAACATTTTACTTTTTAGTATTGTAAAACTGTAAAAGTAAGCGCCGTAAAAGAATATTTAAAGAGCTTTTAAATTTTTTGTCGAAATTTCACCGTACAATGTCAATACATTGTGTAATTTGATTCGGACATTAATATGTTTTAAAAATATAATTTTTCTATCAATCAATGCATATGTAATTCATAAAATATTATTGTCTTTTCGTTTTGTAAAATAATATCCTGTATGTAAATATAAGCCTGTCAGATAACGCGCTGTGACGATCGTAATCTTATAATACTCGCTCTGGTAATTTTACAATAAATATTTAAATTATTTATAAAACTTTTTACATAATTATCTCGGACAACGAATTTGCTCTTACACCTATATGGTTTACTTGACATCGCACATTTGGCCTACTATAATTTTCAATAAATCGTTATTTAGGCGAGTGGCTTAGGTGTTAATTTCTATTGCTGTTTAAAAAAGATTTATGTAAATCAAAGAAATCAGTATTTAAAAATTTTAAAAAATGTTGTATCTAAAATGACAAGTTTATATGAATTTTAATTTCAATCGATTGAATTTCTATTCAATATATTAGGTATAACATTATTATACTATTGAACAAAAATGAAGTACCGATGTGCATTTGAATGTACGTGGTATATCATTGTTGTTTTTAAATTTAAATTGGTCTTTTCAAATAGGTATATAATACATATATGTATTTGTTATTTATGTGTACAAAAAACGCGAATTATTTTCACCGTAGAAGAATGAAATGATATTTCGATTTATTCCGATTAAATAAATTTTATTTTAAAGCCCCATAACAAGCGCGACGAATATAATTAATTATTACATTCCACGAGACATATTATACGAAGTAAAGTAGTAAGTACATATTATTATTTTCTTTAGAATTTCGATGATGACTAAACATATATAAATAATGTAAATAATTATTGCTGTGTAAGGGAAATAATTCATAATGCAATTTGGCCGCGTAAAATTAATACTTGTAATTAATAACCATACCTACTGCAACCGGTAATTTAACGAATGTCTTTTGGAATACGCAGCAAGGATTATTATTTGTGTTCTTGCTTTCGTATGTCTATTATATATTTATACACTTTTTGTTACTTATTCATCTTCATCAAAATTCTAATACCGAGAAAACGTATAATTATCGTTATGATGGGCATCTGAATAATAAATTATCAACAATTAAAAAAACAATTATTTTATCAGTCATAATTAAATGCAAAATATATCCAGCCAATCAATAACTATTACACGAATAAGATTAGTAAAAAATATTAATGTTAATATCAATATAATAAAAATAAATCACAGACAACGGTGTAAAAATAACATAAAATTGTAATGAGATTAATGATTGGGAAAATTAACAATTGCCCATCATAAAAATATTAAATAATATTAAACAATAATATATGAACTTTAAAAATATTCATTGTTACTCGATTGAACAAAAACATGTTGACGTTAGACTTGAAAATATTAGGAAAGTACATTATTTATAATTCGTGTATGGTGACTCGCTCAATAGAACTACAAAAGTACAATATAATTATTATTATATTATCATTTTTTAATTCCTAAAACATACCATATTACAAACATTGATTAACATATTATAACAACATAAAATCGTTTGAATAGACTATCGGGTACCATATAATAAGTTATTACCCCGTTTCGTTATAAAATCTTAATTGAACATTTTTATGTTGATAATTAAAACAACTACACATTATAAGTACTAGGAAATCGGCTTAGGTGCACAGTTGATGTTTTTTCTGATCAAATGAGAGAGTTAAAAATCAAAGTTCAAATCAGATTTTTATTATTTACTTAATAAACGTTCATCATATTTGAACTATGAAGGCATAATAGATGTGAAATAAATTAACAATTAATTGCCTGTTTAAAACGACGATCGATATATTGTAAACGAATTAAAACGTTTGATATAATATTACGTCCGTGATAAATACCATTCCAATAATAGGTATATATTACAAGATTAAATCGAATGCTTAGTAGATATAATTTTTAAGCTTACTTAAATTTCTGGTATTCAGTGATATATTGTTTCACATCCGGAAATCAATTGATATTTAATAAATTGATTATTCGTTGAAATTTTTTCAGAATGACATTTGTCGGTCATTGGAAATACAATACGTCTTATGACTTTAATAAGGTACCGACTTAAAGAAGCACGCATGACTATTGGCTGTAATGTTTATCATTAATATATAATATAATATAAATTTATATTTTTTTTCTAGCGCAAAATTAATAACGAAAATTATCTTTTAAAAAGTACATTTTCGATTTTATCGGAGTAAATTTTATGAAATGAAATAAAATAGACAAAATACTACTGTCCAATATGGAATAACTAATTAAAGTAAATGAAAACATTTACATTGAGGTCCGATATGACGTATTCACGTTAGTTTTTTATACTCGCGACTCTTCCGGGGTATAAAGCTTCAAATAGCATAATGAATTAATAAATAATTAAATTTTTATATACGTATCTAATACGAATAATTCAAACAGTAAAATGTTTTAATCGTATATAATTTAAATTTATATTATAAAAGTATTAACTTTTAAAATAAATGTCCCGATTTTTCCTTAAACGGTTACATCATATTGGTCGAACCATTGTTACATTGTAAATGCACGTAAATATGAATATACCGAAAAACGTCTTAGAAACGTATTCAATACGTACGAATCGTTTTGAATTTAAATTTAACAATAAGAAATGTTTAAAAACCAACGTGACGGACATAATTGATATTTCACGAGTCCGTGTAAAGACAAGGTGTCGTTTGACGTTTGTGTGAGGTTTTTAATTTCTTTTAAGATATTTTAAAATATCACGTACACACATGATCAATTATTTTTGAATCACTCTCGTCGACGTAATAAGTACACCACGTGTATTGTGTATCGACTACTGTTTGTCCGTAATATTATTATTTTTTACTGAAATAATTAGCACCATTATATAATTGTATACATAGAATTGTTATTACCATTAATACATTTTAAAAAAAAATACCTGACCTCAGTTATAACAGAATTTTAGCAAAGTAATGGAATTTTATATAAATCCAGGCGTCGATGAATGAAGCAATATTTTATTTTTTTTAACGCAATATCATATTGTTGTTTTTTAGCATTTTTTTTTTTTTTTTCGTTTAAGCCATGCTAACTGTCAGTTCAGCACATAGCTCCTCTCAGTCGTTTATGTGTAGTAATCGAACCACTCTCGTCGTGAAATGTATTGTGTTATTTCGAATCAAATGCAATTTTAATTTTCGAGTTTCGTTTCAAACCGACTTGTCATAAAAATATACGAATGTGAAATTTTGTGATTGAATATTCTTAACGTAATTCGAATATGTAAAACTGAAGTGATACCTAATGTGATAAATTTTATTGGAAAAAAAATAGCTGTTTATCCCGACCGTCCAAAAGTCCTACGAGTGAGTAACACAACTATTATGATATTATAGATTAAATAGTATAACGCCTATCGAACGAGTAAATGTTTTCGGAATTATTAAATTTGTGCATTCGTCAACTTTTTAGAAATGGACCATAACAAACCGTCCGAATTAAAATTATCTTACAAACAAAATACGTCGTTTTGGAGGACAAAACTTTTTCTATTTTCACTAGCGTTGATTTCTTTTACTGTGCTAGGATGTTTTATGTATTTCGCGATAAATGAAATTCATTGTCAAGGTACGTCCAAATTACTCAACGTAATAAAACCGTTATAATATAGTATTATCATTATCGTTGTCAATGGGGATTTCAATATTTCAGGTGAAGTTCCGAATAAGTTTTATAATTTATTCAATACATCACAGGACAAAAACGAAAAACTGGTTAATTTGGAATATCGCGTAGAAACGCCTGTACATTTCGTTCAAAAACGAATTAAACGTTTAGACGATGCGACGACGCCCAAAACCGAATTAACGTCTGCGACGCTCGAATTGAATTACGCAATAAAAGAACTGAACGACGAGATAAAAAGGTTTTACGAAAATTTATCGCGGCTAAACGATCGAGTTGTCAGGGAAAAACGAGGGTTGGACGAACAAGCGGCGATTGTCGACTGTGTCCAAATGAAAGGGAGTTTTAAGAAAATCTACGAAGACTTGAATCGGATATCCGAGACTTTGTCGATGATCGACGAGAACGGAAAGTGTCGTTGTAAATGTCCGTCGGACACGATAATCGGGTCTGCCGCAGACGTCACCGATCTGCCGATGGAGTTGACGACATTCGCTTTGAACAACATCATTAAATTATCGAATTCCAGTGAAAAAACCAAACAGTTGAAAAAAGTCATACTCTCCGATTACATGCCTCAGAGCGCAGAAAATAAATTCAAAAGCGTCACCGATAAAAAAGACACCGGTACGACCGTGGGCAAACGAAACGAATTCACCACGGTACGGGCACTCGGTACAGACCTCACAACTACCGCCCACAGAGACGCCGACATAGTGACGGAAACGAAAGAAGACATGTCTCCGGAAATGTCCAACGCGGTAACTAATTTACTAAATCTCGACGGGTTCACACAAACGGCCGGTACGCCAACCGACTCGTATTATTATAGCGATGTTGTGACGAAAAATTACGGAGATGTACAAATCGTAACGTCCGAAACGCTAAAAACGCCAACAGACGAAACCGTCGACATGACGGCATTGAACTACGATGACGAAATGACAACCGTACAAGAAGAAATATCGGTTAAAGAATTCACTCCGAGTGTAGCGGCCGAAAGTGAAGACGTTTCAAAATCTACAATAGACACGCCCGAGTCGGACAAATATGTAAACAGTGTTTCGCAAGACGATTCGGAACCGACGACGGAAAACGACGGTGCTTTGAAATCAACTGTAACACTTTTGGATTTCGACAAAAACGAAAACGATTTTATTACAGAAGAGCCTTTCCAAAGATGGACGATTACTGACGATGATGTTTTAAAATCAACTACGGAAGTATTAGATTTTGACAAAAATGACGTGAAAAATGAACGTTCCGAATCAACGACTGCAAACGGTAACGTTTCAGAATCGCCCGTACAATTATCGAATGTTAACAAAAGCACAATAAAATCAACCACTCGAAACACACCACAATCGACTGAAAAAACATCGGATTTCGACACAAACTATGGCCGAACTGAAGTATACAAAGAAAATAAAAACGCCGGACAATCAACTACGGCGATGGTGATTTCTAACCGAAACGAAAACAACACAAAAGAAAGAAGAACTCCGGCAGAATACCCGCGAGATAAGAACGACGAGGATAAACCAAAGGTCGAGGTTGGTAACCGACCGAAATTTGAAAAAACCAACGCGGAAAACGAAAACGGTACGAAACTACAAAACCACGACATCGAGAGTGTTCCAAAGGGCACGGGAACGACACAGCAAGTAGTACAACCGAAATGGTATCCGATATGTTTTTACCCGGTGCCGTGTTCGCCAGACACGGCGAGCCGTCGACAGAATTCGCAAGACACGAGTAAAACCGCAACACAGACGATACAGTATTCCGCACAGTCGCTGAACGCTTATAAAAAAAACGCGCCTATTGCTGGTGGTGGGGCCACGGTGATTCAAAACAGTTATCCAATAATATCGTATTGCCCGATGGGCATGGTTTGCCCGACGGCCGATTTCGCCGGACAGGCAAATATGCTGCACTGCATGATGCAATCGTCTGCGCCGGCGTTGTCGCCCGAGACGCCCGTACGTTTGAACAAAACCGACGGAAACGCTTCAAATCAAACGGTAAAAAGTAACCGCGACGACGACGGTAAGAGCCCCGCGGTCGCGATGACCGCAAAGAATGCGAGGGACAGTGAAGAGATTTTAACAGGTACGAAATATAAAAACAAATATATATATACATTTTTACCCTTTTTTTCGTCGCGGGTGAATTCCGGCGGTTGCGCGGCAGAAGTTTTAGATTATTTCGTGCTTTCCCATTATCGCGTTATAATAGATTACAATACAATACTCGACACTTTGCCCGCGAACAGTCGTAGAAATAATTTCACCATTTTTTCGTATACATTCGAATCGAGTACTTATTTTTGGTTCGTGTAACAGGTGATCTTGATTGCCCTCCGAACACGTATCCGTGCATGGATAACTCCAGATGCATAGACACCGAGAATTGGTGTGACGGTAGAATACACTGCAACGACGCGAGCGACGAAAGCCAGTGCAATTGCAAGGAACGAATAGACAAAGACAAATTGTGCGACGGATATTACGACTGTCCGAGCGGAGAAGACGAATTGGGCTGTTTCGGTACTGCTGCATCTGTTTTTGATTTACAACAATCGATCGAATACGATACTAACTGACGTAGCTAATAAAATATATTCGTTTTCTTCTTATAGGTTGTAATAACGAAACGTTCAGCTGTGGCGATTGGAATACTATAACACAGAGTACCAGCTGTTTCGAGAGAATAAATCGCTGTGATTACGTTAAAAATTGTCCAAACGGCCGCGACGAGGACGAATGTACTCTGTTGTCCAGACACCTCGAAAATCCTAATCAAGTGAGTGTCGATAAAACTATAGTAAAATACTTTCTGGCAAAATAATCAAAATAAGATTAGTTTTCAAATTACAAATACTAGAAACAGAACGTTGCAATCGATGTATAAAATATAAATAACAAATAAAATATTAAGGGTTGTTTAAAAGCTATACGTTTAATAAAGACGGTGGGTATTTTTTATTACATTTTAAGCCCCTACACCAGACTAAGAAAGTAACTGGTTATTGAACAGAAACAGACTAAACTTTGTACAAAAACTTTTGACGAACGCGAAACTATGAATTTTGTTTTTGTTTTTTTATAACCACGCCGAAACCAAAATCGCTGAAATCGAAAAAGTTCCAGTCTCCGATAAATAGTCTATTAAAATCCGAACGAAACCCCATGCGTCAACCTTGTGTCATTAAATTGTGATTTTTTTTTTTAGATATTTTTCATTTCTTATGCGACCGGTTACCTGCATCACAACTGGAAAGGAAATTGGTATCCAGTGTGCGGAGACGATCAAATCGAAAAGCGAGCCGAGAACGCGTGTTCGGTCGAGTCTGGAGAAAGATCAAAGTGAGTTTTTTTACGCCGTAAAACTAAATTACGACTCATGTCGTATACAAAATCGAACAGACCAAACGTTTTCTATCGAATTTTTATTTTTCTCTCAGACCGAATAAAATACAATACGTCAATGAGCCCACGGCGTACGACGGGCCTTACATCAATATCGACGGAAATAATCGAATTACGTTGATGAGCGGTTGCTCGCACCAGGGCATTCTGGTCGAATGCGAACCGGAAACCTGCGGCACGCGTTCCGAACTGAAATTCAACAAAAACATCGATCCCGATAGGATCAGAAGGAGCCCGTACTCGGAATCGTCGGACACGGACAACGCGACGACGACGACGGCGACGTCGCGTTTCGCGCGGTCGAAAGACCCCCGTGTAGTCGGGGGAATCGCCAGCAACCCCGGCGCCTGGCCGTGGCTAATCGCACTCTACCAGGACGGCATATTTCACTGCGGCGGTGTGATATTGAGCGACCAATGGGTGTTGACCGCCGCGCACTGCGTCAACCAGTGAGTATCGAGTGATTTTTCTTTGTGCGTGTCGTTTCAGTGAAAATTAAAAAAAATTTCTCCATTTTCGTCTATCGTCTATATATATCTACCCAAGTTATTGGATTACAAAACAAACGTGTATGAAACCCGTTTTTCTCCGACTTCCAAACAAATTGACAAACGATCTATTTATATTTAATTCCGTTTCGTGTCATACTCATTATATCGAATTATATTTCACTGCATTATACGTATTCATTTGACGCATTATTATTTACAATAGACGCCGCAGAAAAACTGAAATTAGTTCGCTCGAGTTAAAGAGTTGAAATGTTGAAATCGATTTAACTATAACTGTTTGACTCGTCAATGAACAGGCCTCGTTGTCTATGACCTATGGGGGTGTATACTCATCGAGTATGTTTACACCGTACTGATTATGTGTCGTATATTTCGCTCTGCAGGTATCAAAAACATTTTTACGAAGTGCAAGCGGGAATTTTACGAAGATTTTCGTTTTCGCCCATGGAACAATCGAGAACGGTGACGCACGTGATGATTCACACCCAGTACATGCGCACGACGATGGAAAACGATTTGGCCGTACTGAGACTGGAACGCAGTCTGGAGTTCAACAGGTGGATTCGCCCGGTGTGCTTGCCCGATCGTAAATTGAATTGGATACCGTTCCCGGGCACGATATGCACGGCCGTCGGATGGGGAGCCACGGTCGAACACGGACCGGACCGTAAGCTACAATCGATATTGACCAGGCGACGTCCAGGGTTTGATCTAAAGGGGGTGGGGGGTAGAAGACGGGGATTTAACCACGGGCGTAAAATTTTCTTGATTATCACGAGGGGTGTAAATTTGATATTATTTATCAATAGTAAATATTAGCTTTATAATACTATAAACGTATACATGTATATTATCTACCTTCGATCGCATTTAAATATTAAAAATTAAATAATTAAACATTATTAACCGGGCTTTGGACTTGATGCACTAAAAAATCCTTTTAAAAAAAAATGCATTTGAAATTTTTAAAAATAATCAAAAATATAAAACCATCGAGTTTTATCGAAAGAAAAAAAATTATGTTTTAATCAATAATCATTTTTTTTTTTTAAGTAATAGAAATTGTTGTTGTTATTTTTATGAGTACCCAGAGTACCGCATTGGCTCGATTGTTGTATCGAATAACAAGTCCTTATCGAGTGTAACATTTTTTGAAGACGAAAATAATAATTATTAAAATACGCGTATAAAATTGTATTGGATGGAAATCATTGAAAATGCCGTGAAACGCAATTAATAGGAAAAAGTCACCATAAAAGGCAGAAAAATCAAATCAAAATAGTTTCAAAATTGAATTCGTTGCTGACTAGAGACTAATATTCTAATTCAAATTTTTGATGAGAAACATGTTTCACAATTAGCTAAAACAAAACTAATGCGTGTTCTACAAATTCATAGCTCTAATTATGAAACTTTTGAAATGTATAGAAAAAAAATCTAATGTAATATTTTCGGTGGGATTGTTTATGAAATAATAAATCACGAACGTTGGCCGTAGTTTATTGTAGGTACCTGAAATTACAATAAAATAGGCGTGTTTGAGTACGTCTTACTTTGGGTATGAAAATGTCTAAATCTGGTCCTGGTGACGTCGTAAAGTTTATTTTTAATCGTTTTCGATACAATATCAAATGTTTGCACTAGCTGACAACATGCGAGAAGTAGAAGTACCAATTCTGCCCGAATGCACGCACAAAAGTGACGTAGATGGAAAAGAAATATGTGCTGGATATCTGAGCGGAGGTCACGATACGTGTCAGGGCGACAGCGGAGGTCCCCTGCTGTGCAGAGAGCCGAACAATCTGAACAAATGGTACGTGGCCGGCATAGTCAGCCACGGCGAAGGATGCGCAAGGCCTATGGAGCCCGGAGTGTACACTAGAGTCGCCCTATATATGGACTGGATTATTCAAGTTACAGGTGAGACGAACTCGGATGAATTGGAGCATAATTTAAATGTATTAATTATAAAAACGTATTAATAAATTGCATTTCGACGTTCGCACGTCGCCGTTTCAGACGACACCAATTTGCCGTCGGACCGTCCGCAACAATATTGCCCGGGGATCCGGTGCAAGACCGGGAAACAATGCGTGCCGACCAAAAGGCAGTGCGACAAGTACGTGGACTGCATGAACGCGGAAGACGAACAAAACTGCGACTACACCGGCACTCAGTACCACGTGAGTTTGTATCGGTCGAGGAATACTGATCGCAGCAACTTGAAGTACAGCAAGTCCAAGGGCGTCGGCGAGAGCCGAGACGACCGCGAAATGCAGGCGAACGTCACGACGACAACGACCACCGCCGGACCTACATCGCATTCGACCGTGGCGATATTTCAAAACGCAAAACACGACGTGACGCCATTGCCGAATGACAAAAACACCGCTGCCGCTGCAGTGACCGTCCGATACGCAGACGCGCACGTGGAAAACCGAACGATTGATGTCAGAGCAAAAAGTGGCAATAACGACGCGTCAGGGCGTCTGAACGAAACGGTTTTAGACGCCATACGACAACTGTTCGACAACCAGTTCACAGAGGAAACGTTCAGTTGCGCGAGGTAAAATGTTTAAAAAAATAAAATCATAATATAAAAGACCCTTAATCTATGAGCTGCAGAGAATCCTTATTGGAATATAAGTTTTGCGAATAATACGAATGCCGATGATAAATTGTAATTAGCTATCTGTTTCTCTACAATTTCTCATTCGTTTATTATACACCTAGCGATTGACCGAAACTATCTAATAATAATTTTGTGGACTCTTACGCCTAAATCTTACCCCTAGGTTTACTTTTTAATACGATGGGACATACTCACATTCACGATTTTCTAATTGTTTTACTCCAAAACGTGATTTGACGTGATATTGCGAATACATTGGAAATCTGAGCTAAAAACAAAACTAAGCGTTATAAAATTATAAATACACAAAACTGGTAAAAAAAAAAAAATGAAACAAAATCGGTGCTATTTTACCTAGAACGATTTATATCGAGCGCGTTTCTCATCAGATTTCAAATGTTTCATTCCAATAGTCAATCAAATTAGTCATCGTATAAATTCTATCGTCAGTTATTACACGTTTTCGACGTTTCTCGTAGAATAACACAAGTGGTGTTGTCGAACCATCGGTGCGACGGCACGGTGGACTGCGAAGACGGGTCGGACGAACAGCGGTGCGATTGCAAAACGAGACTGGCGAGCGTGTACGGGGCGTCGGCTATTTGCGATGGAGTAGTGGACTGCGACGACGGAATGGACGAGACGGGATGCGGCGCTTCGAAGTGCGAGCCGGACGAGACGGTGTGTGGGCGACCGAAGATTTGTGTCAAAAAGACCGCGTGGTGTGACGGGGTGGTGGACTGCAACGGCGACGAAATGGACGAGAAATACTGCAGTGAGCATATTATTAATACGACGCGTATAAAAGAAAAGGGCGACCAAAACGTTACGAAAAATCGTACCTCGACTCAGAAACGAGAAATGAAAAAATCTTCGAAACAATATTATTACAATTCGTCCTTTTTTTTTTCTTTTCTTTTTCCGCAGTGACGATTACTAACGGTACTACCGCGGTGGAAATGGACGCGACCGGTCGACCGGCTTTACGGCGGTCCGGCATGGTAGCGGTAAACCGCAATGGCGTTTGGAAGCCGATGTGCGCAGACCAGAGTACGGCCATCAAGATCGCGCACGACATTTGTTCGAGCCTGCATTTCACGTACGTATTATAAATAACAATGTAACAATCGAACGAGGGTTTTGCCATTGAACGACCACCGTTAAATATATACCACAATACGGAAATATAAATCCGAATAAAACCGTTCTGATTTATTCGCGTTGCAGGGATTCGACGTTCTACGAAAAGAGAATGGTGTGGAACAAGCCGCTGCCGTTGAACGAAAAAGAACTGAGGCTCGCCGACGTGTGTCAGGGGCTTTACGTGAAGTGCGGTCCGGCTAGGACCACGGTAGACGGTAAACTGTATCATTGGCACGCAGATGTCATGGTCGACGGTAGAATCGTTCAGTCCGGAGTATTGATCGAGGATTCGTGGGTACTGGCCCGAAAATTTACGACACCCGGTTTCAGGTATACGCGCGTAAAATATACATACTAATACAGTAATAGTATTCGATATTTTTTTGTTTTTGATTCCGAAAGAGCGAGAAAAACGCGTGTCGCTTTTCTTTGTTCGTAACCAGTTTCTTGTGACTACAATAACTTTTTTTAGGTCGGAGGTCGAATGATCGAGATTATATTTTTTACGAAAAAGTCCAACCCGTCCCGCGTATAGTGCGAGGAGCGTTCAATTTCTCTGAACGAATGCGTTTTTTATCGACACGTTTATTTTGCCAAGCTAATTTGAAACGTTGAGATTTTTTTTAAGACTCGAAACGAGGTAACGCGATATTATTTTACCAACGCTGTTCCAATCGCGTGTCTAAAACATATCCCGTGAATGTCTGGGATTTTTTTTTCTTGCTAGACCTTGATGTTCGTACACCAACGTATGCGCGTGACCTACGTCCCCTACGTGTCATAGGTACCGAGTTTCGCTCTCGGCAGTGGCTGTAGCGCGGAAGGGGTACATTTAAATCGCGTGATTTAAAAAAAAAAAATCGGGTTAGGCGGGAGGAATTAGTGTTTATGACTTTTAAACATTATACTGTTTTTAAAAAGTGTGTTGATACGTAATAGTTTTTGATGTTATTTATACAATGAACGACATGGATAACACAAGACAAGATGGGTGAAACCATTATTAGCTTAGCGAGTTTAATATTATACCCATTTAATATGCAGCGAATAAGTGAACTTTTGTTCATTGTTTCGTATAATTTCCTAGTGTCGAGCGCTATTTATGGATATTTGAAATTTTTCTTAGTTTTTTATTCGTAAAATGTCAAGATGGCATTTTTGGTTGGACAAAAACCTCGAAACAATAATTATTTCTCCTATACATTGCTCTTACTAGTGTAGAAAAATGTCGAAAATCAACGTTCCACGAGACAATGATTCTTTTGTATAAATACTGTTTGAATTTTAAATGTTGACAAAAACTCGCGTAAAAATTGCGAAAATCTGCAAGATTTTTGTAGTTGAAAATTCGTGGAACTCTTAATGCGTTAATACTTGAGATTCTAAAACGCCAAGGTACGTGCGATTCTACACAAGTCACTCTCTTTGAAAAAGAAAAAAAAAATGTTCACCGGAAAGTCGCGAAAAAATACTAAAAGCTCAAGAGAAAATAGGATTTTAACGAAACCTCGAGTATTTTGGCTAACAAAGCAGGCCGCAGTGACCATTTCGCGCCCGGAATCGTGTTTCTAAACCGGCGGCGTTTCGTCGGTTTCAAAACATGCACAAAAAACAAAACAATATATCCCATCTCCGGTCGTCATCCGTTCTTTTTCCACAGCCTGGACAGCACTTACGTGACCGCCGTGCTGGGCGGCGGCTCGCACTCGAGCGTCTGGATCAAGTCGCCGTACGAGCAGATCGCGCGAGTGGACGCGATCGCGCGGATCCCCGGCACCGATCTCGATCTGCTCCACCTGGCCAGCCCGGCCGACGTCAGCCGCGGCGTCGCGCCGCTGGGCGTGCCGTTGTTCCAACCGTCGGTCGGCGCGAACGACACGTGCTACGCGATCAGGTACGCGGACGACAACGACGTTAGCTATTACCGCAAGACCGAAACGGCCGTGCTGCGGGCGGACAGGAAACGGCGGTGCGACGACAACGCGCTGTGCTTGGCCGTGTCGCGCAAACCACGGTCGTGCGACAACAATTCGGTAAGAGCCGAGGGCGGATCAGAGGGAGGGGCGGGTCAGTTAGGTCGACCTACACTGCAGTGATTCCCAATTAATGGTCCGCGTGTTGATGTTAGGGAGTCCCCGCGGCAGTGTAGTACTGTAGTGATTATTTTATTTTATTTTAGTGAAATTATTTTTAATTTTTAATGAAATAAAATAAAATTTAATTGATTTTTTAGTTCGAAAATCAATGCAATAACTAATTCAAGTAATCAAAACTATTATTATTTTTTTTCATTTTCATTAAACAATTTTACAACTAAACAAAATTAAACAAAATTGAAAAGTAAGTGTTCACAAATAAGGGGTCCGCGGAACAATTTAAATTTTAGCTAGGGGTCCGTGGCTTCATACTAATTGGGAATCACTGACCTACAGTACTAAAGTCCTCTGAATAACAAAGAGTATAGCGTTGAAAATAATATTCTTATCTTTCCATAAGATTCAATTATCGATAATCGATATGCGTTTAATAAATATTGTAATTTTTTTTTACCTTATTTTGAATGGCGCTGGCTTACTTGCACGGAATATGTAATGTTTTATTCGCTCTTTTTCTTTCTCCACTGAAAATACCGACACGTTTCATATTGTAGAACGGAAAGGATACATCTCACGAGACGGCGATCGTTTGTGAATCCTCCAACTTTGGTCTGTTTCTGGCGGCCCCGACAGTCCAACGCAATATGAACTTTTGCCACCGCAATGCACGCGTTCAACTAGCCACGACCGAAGATTTAATGAATGAAATAGCGGCCATCATAGGTAAATTATTATAATACATCAAATTAAATTGCTCAATGGTGAAACTTCTAACGGAAAATAAGATAAAACCACATCTGTTCACATTAGTTTTCGTTTTAAATGCTACTATGCTACTATGCCTACTTGAAAAATAAAATTTAAACTAATTAAATATAGTTTAAATTTAGTTCGTAGCCATGTGAAATTCAATTTTATTCAGAAAAACACAATAATTCTATAACTAGCACGCGGATTTTAATACATTAAAAAATGATTAAATTAGTGTGTGCGTGTGTGTATATATATACACTATTACAAATTAATGTTTCAACTTAAAACCTGTGTAAAGACTAACCGGATTTATTGAGAGAAAATATTAACTAACATAAATCCTACCTTCCTATTGCATTTAAAGTTATCTATTTTATTGTAGAAAAAAATGTAAAACCATCACCAGTTCCCATTTGCAACGGTATACGCTGTGAACTGGGCCAGTGCGTACCTTGGGAAAAGGTGTGCGACGGAGTACCGAACTGTCGCGACGAACAAGACGAAACGATTGAAATGTGCCAAACAAGGACCAATAAGTGCAAATCCAACAACACTCTATGCAGTAATTATAATATTATATTATATACTATTCTAACCGTGTTATATTTATAAATAAATGCATCGGTTTTACGGAGATTAAATTTTCAAAACTTGATTATAAGAAGAAAAAAAAACAACCAAAAATGTATGAACATACATCACATAAAGATAATAACTATGTTATGTTTACGAGTGATACAGTGAAAAAACCTAAAATTATGCCCCCGAGTTCACGCGTTGTCATAAATTAATGATAAAAGCACATAACAGTAGCAAAAAAATATGGGAGACAAATTCATCCATTGCTTTTAATGTTATCTATTATTATTATTTTTTTTTAATCTGGTTTAATACAAAACGATTTGTACAACTTTCATCGGTTGCTCAGTAATTATAATATTTCATTGTTAAATAATTTAAAAGTATTTGATAATTTTGAAATAAAGTATAAAAGATAATTATGAAATTAAGTTGCTCTTTCTATGACTAGAGATATAACTTTCAAAATCACTCTCAATTTTGTCAAAAGCAGGGATTTAAATTTTTTTCTAGGTTAATGGTTATATAGAAAATTATATAGCTTTATTGTTTAGGACTTTGGGTACCTATACATTATATTATATGATTAATATATTTATATAAAGTTGTATTCTTTTAACGATATTGAAAATTATATAGTGAGATTTATACATTGATGTGATTGCTGGAGGAAGGTAAGGAAGGTCACTTGTCCCCAAGAAATTTCGCGAAGAAAAAGATATTTATTATTTTTTGCTTCCTCTCTCCCTCCAGATATACTAACAGTAGAATTCCTTAAAAATTATGTATGAAATAAATGAAGAATTAACAAATAATACACATTCATTCAAATTAAATAATTTTTCTTTTCTTTAAAAGTAGATATTTGTTTAATAAAGGTAGAAGAAGAGTACTCTTTATTATTTAACGGTGTACCTAATTATAAATTGTTGTTTCTAAGTCATAAAATTGATTTGATAACTTGTGTAATAACTAATAACAAACAATTTGATATGCACGAAGAAAAATTATTTACCCCCTCTTCTACCAGAGATTCGATATTGGTAAATAAATTATTTTGGACCCTCCTCTCTAATTTTTCACTCAGTAATGCCATTTTATTCACTATATTATCTGGTATCGGCCAGTATAACTGGTATAGTCCAGTCTAATCACTCTAATCTTAATAATATGTTATGTAATATAATAAATAAGTGCTTTTCGCTAATGCAGTTGAAACAATACCTGGGCTCATATAATTGTTTTTGTTTCCTTTTCAGTATGCGAGGTTGGCAGTTTTCGTTGTGCCAACGGCGGTTGTGTGCAAAAAACTGCGTTCTGTAACGGAATCGACGATTGCGGCGACGGAACCGACGAACCGGAGACGTGTCAGAAAAACTCGTGCGTGGACTATTTAAAACTCACGGCCCCGGAAAGATTGTGTGACGGACGTTGGGATTGTTTAGACAAGACAGACGAGGAGTTCATGAACTGTCCAGCCGGGTACTGCAACAGAACAAACGTTTATCAATGTCAATCGTGAGTTATATAATAAAATATACAATTATGTGTACGTCGCATGCGTATTGTGTATTTATGTAAAAGTACGCAAAAAAAAAAGAAGTTTTAACAAACTATACGCTTCTCGTACATGTATAGATCTAACAAATGTATATCAACGGAGCTCGTGTGCGATGGCGAAGAAGACTGCCCTGAATCTGACGACGAGGCTGAGTGTATGGGATTAATCATGTCACCAAAAAAGAAGTATGTACCGCAACAGCCAATAGTTATAAATTATTATTATTATTATAAACGTATAAGACAAGTCTACTGCTAGATTTTTTAATTTTTGAAATAATTCAAATTAAAAATTACATATAAAAAGTACGAAACAACTTAAATATTTTTATCTTTGCACTGCGAGTTGTACCTATAGGGGAAGGTACTCTGAATCCACGGCCCCTCGCCCAAACGTTAGATTTATAAATATAAAATTGTATTTTAAATATTAATAGAAGTATTATACGTATCGCTAATATCGTGATAATAACAACACGGATTTAATAGGACATAAACAGATACTCACAAGATTTCTACCATTTCTTTACCTCGACCAAATTTGTTATTTGATCTCATCCACAATATACGAACAATATACTTACTACGTGTGATTATATTTCCCATCACGCGTGTTGTATTATTTTGTGCTTCGGTACGCACCGGCGTCAAACTGATTAAAAGTATACGAATATATATTATAAAAACTAGCTGACCCGGCAAACGTTGTTTTACCATATATTTCTAGTGAATTTTGTAGTATAAAAATAACGAACTTATTGTAAGTATATGGGGACGGCGTCTATGATTGAAAGAGGAATGGGGAGCGCGCACGCACGCAATTTCGGTAAAAGTTATGTAATAATATATGACGTTGCAAAATCCATACCTTTTTGTAAACATCGTCGGGTTTTCGCTTTAATTGTATACGTCACGACCAATCGGTCGAGCTTATCGACCAATGACAAAAGATTTGCCTGCGATCGTATTCGACCGTCCTATGAAAAAAGTTCTATTGTATTCGTTCTATTGTTCATCGCACGCACGCAATTTCAGTAAAAGTTGTGTAATAATATGATATTGCAAAATCAATACCTTTTGATAAAGATCGTCAGGATTTTCGATGACATACTCGTAACAATCTATTTATATAAAATGCAAATTACCACGCAATCACTGATCGTTGCATCTCAAAATCTAGCCCGTGAAAAGTTTTTCCCGCTATGAGGGAGAAATAACGTTATTCATTTTTAGCCCCTTTTACCCCCTTAGGGTTAATTTTCTTAATTTTTTTTAAAATCCTTCTCCTAACAATAACAAATACAACAAAAAAAGAATTAGCGAAATCGGTTATATCGAAATATGTTTGCGTAATCTTGAAGCAAAAACTATAACAGAAAAAATGATTGACATCTTAATAGTTATGAAAAAAAAATCAACTGAATACTTCTTATTCACACGAATGAATGGTCAATATAAATGGGGTCCAAGAATATGCGTACGTATGATCAATGTGGTAAATACATATGGCAAAAAAATAACTCGACGTGACGACAAAGTTAATCAATTAATTAGTAACTGCTATATCGAGGATGAAAGAATTAACTCTTTGAGTTATAGACAACACTTTAAAAAATCAAAGCAACCCGACTTTTTAACTCGTTAATGTCTAGCCATGTTAATAATATGCATGGGTGCGTTTCAGAAACGAAGGCGTCCTGGCGACCAGATCTTATGGCAGCTGGCACGCGCAGTGCATCACCGAGGACTACACCGACGTCGATTACCATTCGCTGTGCAGAGGACTGGGATTTAAGCACGCGGTGGGCATAAGGAAAACGGACGGCGCCAAAGTCAATTTCGAGAACTTTACGATTGTCCAGCTGAACAACAGTACGGACGTGGCCGTCAGGTCGGCGACCAAAAACATTTTACAGTACACGGACCGCTCGTGCGCGGCCACGTACGTGGTCTGTTCGAGTGCGACGTAGACGCTGGACGGTTTCAATATCTGTATCATTTTTAAGTTTAATTCTTTTCCCCCCTTCACAAAGTCAACATAATAACCGGTGATGCAAACGGGGTTCGGCACATCATTACTACCATACTTTTTATACATACATTACTGCCTATACATATAACTCCAAATAAGGAATAAAAATAAAACCATTACCCTCCCCCCTTATTAAATTAGTAAATTATGGAGGGACATTCTGTAAATATATACGAGTATATTGTAAATTATAACATAATATTAAAATTTTCATTGAAACTCTTCCCGAACCAATATCTTACGCTACAGGCTAAAGTATTATTATTAATCGTCGATTGCGACTAACTCACAACAGTTTTGGTCGTACAATATAGTATATAATATTGAAGCAATAAAAACTAAATAGACCATATAATAATATTATAATTTATAAAGAACTGGTGTGATGTAGTGTTAGTATACGTATATTATTAGCTTTTATCTATTTATTTCATTGGTAGTTTTTTTTTTTAATCAATCCGTTTAAACAATAGTTGAATAATTTATATGTTTCAAAATCTACTGGCACGTAAACTTGTATAAATAATATATTACTATCAATGCCTATATATTAAGTGTTTGAATGTCTCTGAATAGTATTATCACAGGAATTTAATTGGAATTGTATATACTAACTTAAAGTAATTTAATATATTTATAAATATATTTTATTATACGTATATAAGGTACCAACAGTACAGAATAAATTAATCTATAGTTATTTAATTCAAGGTTTAATCTGTTATTGTTTTAATATACCACAGCGAGCAAATAGACAACCTAGTCTTTATAATAATGACTGTGTTTTATATTTTTTACTTGTATTATGAAATATTTGTTAAAATAAAACTATTTTGGGTCTATTATGACGTGTTAAGATAATATTACTATATGTGTGTTCATGTTTTTAATTAGATAGACTTGAAATTCATTTTTTGAAACAATACTTAAGTGAATGGACTATTTTTGAACAAAGTATTTAGAAACAGTAGCGGTTCTGGCATTACATTTTTGGGGAGGCAACAACTTGGTATCGTTCAAGTTCATGACGTATAGGCACAATTTCCCTACACCCTCATAATTCTCCTTCATTAAAAACCACCTTTTTTTCTTTTAAAATTAAAAGCAGCAAAGGACTTTTTTACAATTTTTCATAGTTAACACTTAACGGTAACTAGCAAGGATTTGCATTATTATTATTTGTCGCGGTCGTAATTACCACGACCGCGGCGGCCTACTCGACGTCCGCGATAACGCGTCCGAGAGACCGGTGGGGCCGGCGGCAACGGCGGTTGCCGCCGACGAGTCGCGAAACGTGTGATTCACTACGTGTTCTGCGATACCGTGCGATACACTTTTGAACGCGAACTCTTATTATAATTTAATAAAGACTGTTTAATATAAAATAAATACTTTGTGATATTTATTCTCCGAGACCAGGAGCCACATACCCTTCATTGGCGCAGTCGGCACAGGAGTAAAGGTAAGTGCTAATTTAAATAACAATAATTTTAAAAAAAATTAAAATAAATTAGCACTAACGGGTAAAAGAACCTACAAAAGGGTGTCCCGAACGACCTGGTTCCTGGGTAGTCTCAAAAAATTCTTTAATTCAAACGAAAATTTACCAAGTATTTTCCAATCTAAGGTGAAAATCTACGCAAATTGCGAATTTTTTTATAAAATCCTACACAGCTAAACGCAAGTTAAGCGGGAAATAGATTGGGAAAATACGTCTCGGCCCGCGATACCACAATCCCGTTAGGCGATATCTCTCCGCGAATAAAATTTAATTAGTAGATTACGACGACGACGACAAAGTCGAATCATAAAATGAACGGAAAAAAGATAAACGAACTGAATATAGTCGACCTGAACAGGGAGTTATCGGCACGTGGCATCGAGACCGGGGGGTCCAAGGCGGATAAACTGTTGGTACTAGAGGATTATATCCGTAAACGGGAAAACCGTGACCCGGGGACGATGATTTTCGAAACGGACGACGAACGGTTGTCCATGGAAATACCGTCGGTCACGCCCGACGCTCTTTACGAAACGGGTGCGGTGAATACCGAGAATAACCTGATGAACACGTACATGGAGCAAGTTTTGGACCGGCTGGAGGGGTTGGAAGTGACGGTTGACGAGCAACAGCGGACGATCGTCGTACTTAGCGAGAGCGTAGAACGCTTGGAGCGGGAACTGTCCGAAGAAAAGCGGAAGTCAGCCGAACGGGTGGTGAAAACCACCCAAGAAAACCACCCCCGACCATACAACAACGTATTGCCCGGCGCAATACACAATTGTCCGGACAAAAACCCTCAGGCGACCGCTGAGGACCGATGGGCCAACATCCGGAACAGGCTGTCCGGTGGAAACCAGCCGAGACGAGTTCCGTCCGGAGTTTCCGGTGAAATGTTCGGATCTTCCGTTAATCAGCCCGGAACGGCTGATGTTCGGGCGGGAGATCAAGGCCCCCGGAGACTGGCAGCTCAAGTTGTCCGGAGCAGAGTGGCGAAAGAAGAATCATTTCGTATGCCAGTCGAAAGCTAAGTCCAGCCCAGGGACGATACTCGGCAGTCGAACGTGAGTGTCTTGCCATAGTATGGGCGGTAAACCGTTTCAGACCGTACCTCGAGTCCGGGAAGTTCATGCTATTTACGGATAACGCGGCACTCCGTTGGTTACAACAAGCTCGCTGTACAAATAGCAAACTGACGAGGTGGGCACTACAACTCGGAGCTTTTGATTTCGAAATCCGGCACGTGCCCGGAGTAGAAAACGAAGCAGCCGATGCCCTATCCCGTTGTCCTGTAGGGTCAGACACCGTAGACGAGGAGTTGTTGGAAAACCAGATCCACGATCCTCCGGTGACCCGACACGGATCAAGAAACATCCAATGTGGAGCAATCCAGCCGGAAAAGGTCGACGGAACCATCACCATGGAGGTGATCCGAGAGTGGCAACGGAACGACCCGAACATCATTTTGGACGGCGATTGTCCGGTGTTTCGGTTCTCTCGATTCCTGATGGTGAACAAGACGCGTGGCAGGTAAGCGTCCCACATGTAGTGAGGCTTATCGAGGAGTAGGGTTCGCAACCCTTTCTTCAACTCCTGATTTTGCCTCTCTACCGGATTGGCACGCGGATGGTATATCGGAGTCGTCCATCCTTCTGCTCCCCACTTCTCCAGTGCTTCACGCATTGCCTTGGACACGAACTGTGGGCCATTATCTGACAGTATCGCTCTCGGGTAGCCGAACCGTGGGAACAACTCCCGTTCGAATGTGTCCACGATCGATTTGGTAGTCGCCTTTCCTAGCGGGTAAGCCTCCACCCAGCGAGCTGTAGAACCGTCAGCCTAACCGCAAACTGTTTCAGATGTCACGAGCAGAAACCAGTAGCCGGCCAAATCGCCCGTCGCGCGGGGCAGTGGCTGCCACCGTCGCCCGGCTCAGGGCCATGGCGGCCCAACTACTCCGCGAGGCGGGACGCCTGGCGGGCGATGGGCCGGGGACCGCAGTGCCCGTCCACGGATGGACGGCGGAACGCGCGGCCACCGCGTCCTTCGGGCGCATCCGGGCGGACCCGGTCGCGTGGGCGCTGTTCGAGCGGGGTTTCGAGGAGGGTCGGAAGACGACCCGACCCGTCACCCCCCGAAGGACCCTCCCACCACGCCAGCCCCCGAGCTCCCGGACCCCGTACCAACGGCACGAGGTTCGGGACGCTCGGGGCCGGTTCCGCCCGAGAGCCAACGAACCGCAGCAGCAGCAGCCGCGACAGCAGCAGCAGCAGCCACAGCCGCAGCAGCCGCCGCCGCAGCAGTCGCCGACGCAACAGCAGCAGCAGCAGCCACAGCCGCAGCAGCCGCCGCCGCAGCAGTCGCTGACGCAGCAGTCGCAGCCGCCGCCGCAGCAGTCGCTGACGCAGCAGTCGCAGCCGCAGCCACAGCAGCAGCAGCCGCAGCCGCAGCAGCCGCAGCAACTGCCCACGCTGTTCGCGCCTCCGGAGGCCGGACCTCCGTCGTCGGGGACCCTCTCGCCATCGGCCACATTGGCCATGGCGGAGAGGTTCGTCTCCGCGATGGAGGTCGAACTCAGTCCGGCCACCATGGAGTAACCGCCGGTTTCTCGGCCGCGTTCCGCGGACTCGGGGGGGAGTATGTCGCGGTCGTAATTACCACGACCGCGGCGGCCTACTCGACGTCCGCGATAACGCGTCCGAGAGACCGGTGGGGCCGGCGGCAACGGCGGTTGCCGCCGACGAGTCGCGAAACGTGTGATTCACTACGTGTTCTGCGATACCGTGCGATACACTTTTGAACGCGAACTCTTATTATAATTTAATAAAGACTGTTTAATATAAAATAAATACTTTGTGATATTTATTCTCCGAGACCAGGAGCCACATACCCTTCATATTATTAACGCACGTTGTGTAACAGCGGTTTAATAATAATATATAATAATAAGTTTTGCATAACGCGTCGGTAGGTCGTACTTATTTATTACATCGATATAATATTATAATATAATATTATCACTAACCTCGGGCCGTCGTCGACTCCATTGACGACTGTTTTCATTCGGCGGGTCCGAAACATTTCACAACGTATTTCGTGCTGGTACACTCGAATAAAAACACCACGACGCGGGCAAACACACCGGAACGATTATTTCACTACTCGCGCGAACCACGATATAACTATGATACGTTTGTTTTTGGCGGACGGTAAAATTCACAAGTCGTTTTGGCGAACGACGGCGGCGCAGTACCGCGACAGAAAATACGCTAAACATCGAATATCGATGGTACGGTAGTTATTAAGCGACGAATAATTTGGTTTCACCCACGCGACCGCCGTGAGACGTGCGATTATTCGTCGATAATTACTATTACCATCGCCGCGAAACGAAATTTTGAAAACATTGAAACGAGATTCGATGGCGGTCGGCATAAAATTCTCGGAACACGGACCCGTTTGGAGAACCCCGGACATACGCGCGAACCGACGAAGACTGAAACGGAAGGGAAAACCATTAGCCCCGCGTCGGCCGAAACGGTTGGAAAAACGAACAGCCCATTGGATGATAATTTACGAATTCATGGAAAGTAATTTTCTTTTTTTAACGGTCGTTTTTTTAAACGACCTCCGGACGGACGACCGCGATTGTGGTATCCAGAGTTCTGTCCACAGCGCGCGACCACGTCGCCGTTGTTCCATCACGGCGGCCACGCGACCACACGGCCACGGCGGCGGAACATTCACACTGCAACGCGTGCCGCGCAGTACGCCGTTCGCGTGATTTACGCCGCTTGCAGTACTGTGATTACTCGTCGTTATCGGTGTTTTTACCAAAATAGGTTTTCGAATAAAACAAGCTCACCCCGAAATCATCGCCCCTAATGCCTTCCTGAATTGCAAGGTCTGAATACTGATTCATGCCTCTGCCATATAAAACGAAACTATTGACCAAATTTAATACCACAAAGCTCCAGTGGCTACGGATTTTTTTCCATTTTTACCCCTTTTAACCCCCTTAGGGTTAATTTTCTTTATTTCTGTTCCGTAAAATCCTTCTCCTGACAATAACAAACACAACGAAAAAAGAATTAGCTAAATCGGTCCAGCCGTTCACGCGTGATGAAGAACCTGGTACATAGGGATTAATTTTTATATATTATTTTTACCGATTTCAACCCTTTAACATTGTGACACTCAGGAAGGTATTTGGAACAACTCTGTGAAAAAAAGTTGAATAGCGTCGGTCACAAAATGGGAACATAAAAAAGGCCTGTTCTTTTATATATATATAAAAAGGATATCTAATCTGCGATAATACTCAATAGTATATTTAAAATTTAATTTATATAACATCACCATGGGGTATGTGTCATACATTAAATATACTATATTTACTATATATACTATATTTAATCTATGTATGTATAGACTGTAGAGGCGATAAATCGTAATTGAAAATTTCTTCAAATTTATTTATTTCACTTTCACAATTATGTGAATATTTTTATTATGAAATTATAAAACCAATAATAATTACCATGATTTTATTCACTTTTTCTCCCTAATTTTCAAGGGAGGCGCCGCCTCCTTTGCCTCCCGGGAAAACCGCCACTGTTTAGAAATTATGACTTACATAAAATGTTGTAAAATACTCATACATTATCTTTTTAATATTATATTTATAATGTATTGAGGATAATACAAGTACAATATCAAATAATCTTGCAACCCTTGTTAAAAAATAAGGATAACTGACTTTTCCGGTCACTCTGTATGTATTTCTGGAAATAAGTTTGATAAGAGATAAATCTCTAAAATATTTAATTACCTATATGTACTAAAATACCTTAGTTATAATAAAAATATTATATTAAATTATCAATAAATATTGAATAGAAAAATAATACTCACTAATTATATACTTCAATATGAATGTTATTCACCAACATTTTTACCAAAAATACAACAGAATTTCCAACCATGTATATACCAACATTGCCTAGAACAATTTCAGATTTGTGAATAAAAAATGTTTTTCATTTATATCGACATTTGAAATTCTATGAAAATTATAATCAATTATGAGAACAAAATTAATATTATTTTTTTTTAAATCTTCAAAAAATTAATCCTTTAAATAATTTCACAAATATAATAATGTAAGAGTTGTCAGTGTTTTTCATTCTTTAGAGACATGAAATTTGAGTAACACTATCAACAATCTAGCTTATAGTTTTAAAATCTTTATAACAAAATAAAAATTTACCTGATTATATGGAACAATGCGAAACTAATTTGTTGATATTTCTTGTCTTATTCAAACCACAGTCAATGTTTTAAACAAAATGATACGCTTTTCACTATATATGAATTCAAAATATTCTGTTTGAAAATATTGACTTTTGAACAAATTTAAAAAAAAACTATTTATTTAATGAATATGAATTATACTTAATAAACATAAAAAAATTTAATAATTACAATAAAATAAACAATAGGATCATAAAAATACAACATATAATGTTTTATATTATGAATATTAAGAATAAGTTATGAAGGGACATAATTACTTCTCAGGGTATTAAAACTAAAACACTATGCTCAAAGTCCGAATAATAATTAATTTTTACAATCATAATATAAAAATGAATCATGAACACAACTTACAAAATTCACTTAGGTTTAACAGACGGATTAATTGATTTTATTGAGACAATTTAAAATTTAAAAACATAAAGAGCTCACGACATAAAAAGAAAACTTGTCGTAAAAAAATAGGAAAGAAATGTATTACTCCGTAATTGTGTCATTAACAAGAACATAATACTTTACAGTCAAGTAAATTACAAAATCAATACATTTACATGAAAATACAGGATAAGTTCATTAAGTTAAAAATGAAGTATTCAATTATACTATTCTTGATCTAATAGTGCATGATGAATACACCTCTAAGCTGACGTGCCAGGAGCACCAGACATTTCAGCTTGTAGTTTTTCGCACTTAGTGAAATGTTTGATAACCATTTCAACAGTTTTTATTTTTCTGGTACCAGGCTAAATGTATAATAAGGAATATTAATAAGACATAAACGTGTATTTATATTTGTACATAAGTAACAATACAATAAAACTTACAGCAGCAGTGAGCTTCATGAAATTTAAATATTTATCTAAAACTGCCAACATAGCCGTAAATCGGCCATCAGGTAACTGCTTACGAACAAATTCTAAATACTCCTAAAATAATATTTTATTTATTTATTTATTCAAATGATCAAAGGTCTTAATAAATTACCTGGTCATCCATTGTAATGTAACCAAGTAAAATAGCAATGTATGATGCTATCATTGTATGTTGCATGTTTTGCCCTGCCTTTTCAACAACTAAAATATTTTTAAATAATACCATAAGTTAATACCAAGGTAGATTTGATTACATACGAGTTGTAATATTAATAAATGCCAATTTAATGTATAATTTATATTGATATTTTATCAAATCTGTACATACGTAATGCAATAGTTTCTTCAATGTATTGTGTATGTGCTTTTAATGGTGCATTTTTAGCTGGTTTCTCTGTCTGCTTGTTCTCACCATCCAGAATTTCATCAGTCTTTTTTTCCTCAGTCTTCGCTAATCCTTCTTGTTGGAAGAACATCTTTACCAGAGCTTCGATTGCGAAAGAGCTGGTTGCTATAGAATAGAAAAACAAATATAAAACAAAGAAAAACATAGTAATAGTTTAACATACACTCATGAAGACTATCAATATTAGAAGGAGCTTTGGCTTCTACTATAAGTTTTCTATTTCCAACATTGATCTCAACTAAATTAATCATCATTGTTAAGGTCTATAAAGGTAAAAAATAAAACATTATTATTAATGAACATGATAAAACAATTCATCAATATTATTTCATTAAACTTACTAAAAACATTATGTCAAACTTTTCATCGTGAGGAACATATTCTGGAACTTTGAGAAGAATATGTAAACTTGTATCAATCACCCCATCTTTTTGTCCAATTTTAGAACCATGAGCTAATATCAAATAATTTATTTAAATATACATACATATTATTAATATAATGCACTTACTTATTTGATTTGAGTCATGTGACAAATTTATAAGAACTTTTAAATTTGCAGTTAGGCACTCTCTTAAAACTGCACCAGTTGAATCTTTGTCATTTTCGTCATAACTAGGATATAATGGAATCTCATAATCACACACTTTAAACATTCTAATCAATGTATTAATCAAAATGCCATTTTCAAAATCTAATAAATACACATTGTTTTCTTCATTTTGAATTGTTACCTAAATAATAAAATACATTAATACCTAATCTATAAGATTGGCTATCTTATTTCTTACATTTTCAAGAATCCTTAAACAACGATCAACTTTCTTAATGCGTTCAAGTAATGAAGGAGACCATACATTAGTCATTGAATCAACATGTTTACAACATTGCACAACTGTACGTACAATGTGATCAAGACCACCAAGCTGTCGCATTTCTTCTTTAAACCACTCGCCAGCCCGAGCACTTGTAAGACTCAAAAGAGTTTCCATAGCCAATTGTCCAACTGTGATGTTATCAGTATTTAAATATTTAGCTGCTCCTTGAGATTTTATCTCTGAACATAACTGAAGAACACGTTCTCGTGTCTTTTGCAATTGAAGATCAGTAAGACCACAATCATCAAGGGCTTGATCATGACTTGTATCACTTTCCAATAAATTCAACATGAGTTCAAGACAATCACGATCTAAATCCATATGTAACCGATCTTGACTCAAAACAAACATAACAGTAGCTGTACACATTCCTAAACTCTAACACAATAGGACACAATTATTTTCAAATCTACATCTATTTTAACTGATTAAAAATATATTACTTGATCCTTGGTAGCATCTTGCAATGCACGAAATATTTTAGCAACTGTTCCTTGTGCTTTAACGTGCATCCGAAAAGCTGGAGTCATACATTTAGTTGCCAATGTTATTGCAGAAAGACATCTAAAATTATTAAATTTAAAAATTTTTGGAATCATAAAATAAATAATTAATACCAACCTAGTTCCAATTGGATATTTAGGTTGTAAAGCATCTAAAATATACTCAATATCATCATTAAACTCTTGAAATTCTCCAGACTCTTGAATTTGATGTGCTTTTTTAACATTTCGAACTACAGTATAAAACTAAATAAATGAAATAAAATAATTAGTAATTTTGAATATTTTATATTTAAGAATATGTATGTATTATATTAATTAATATTTGATATAAATGTATAAAACTTTTTTTGGTTAGAATTTTTATCTATTTTTGGCACATTTTTACAATTTTACTTAAAAGTAAAATATGGATAATAAACCAACAATAAATATTAAATTTCAAAGGTTTAAAGTTTAAAACTTGCATATACCAACAAAAATTAGTTACACTAGCGATATCATTATTAACATTACATATAACATATTACAAAATTTAAAATTAAAAAAAAGTCTAAAATATATTTTGGTGCTAATAAAATAATTTATATACTACATTTGTTTAAAATTTAGCTAAAAAATATTTAATCATATGTAATGCCATAAAAAATTGAAATTTAGAAAAATAAAATAAAATATAAAATATATTTTATTATTTTATCTTGATTAATGACATTTTAATTTATCATATTTAAAAATTATATTTATTGCTTTATAATATTTTATACCAATATAGAGTAAATTTTCTAATTTTATACTAAACTTTAATAACTATCTCTACACAATTTAGTGTTTAAATTTTTTTTTTTTTAATTTTATTGTTTAAAGAAAATCTACAACCTATACAAAAGTATATGTATAATGAGCAGGTTTCATGTACGGTGAATATAAAATAAACAATGATTGGTATGAATTGGGAAATTACCCAGAGGTAACACCCAGCTCGTTTATTAATTATTGCAAGATACTTAAGCAGAAGATCCCTACACAATTTTCGTTTAATATTTAAGTTCTACAATGTACAATTCATATGATAAAATAATTAGTTTACTTACTCCTTTTTCTTTTCTGTCACATTTAACACTAGTAACTGAATCAAAATCATCATCAAATACATCAGTAGTTTTTGTAACCCTCTGTAAAGGTTTTTCTTCAAAACTATTAGTCGGACTTGTATTTTCAATAGATTCTTCTTTTTTCTCTTCATCAATTTTTTTATCTTTATCGACCCATGAATGTTTATAAAGAAACATTCCTTTTTTATTTCTCTCATTTCTAGATTTAAAAATACTCTTCTTAGCAGGAATAATAGCTTCTGTTTCTGGTTGTTCCATTTCCATTCTTTCAGTTACATCTTCGTCATCAATTTTTATAGGTTCAGTTTCAACAAAAACGCCTCTATGTTTAGAAGCATGAATTTCTGGTTGGACCTTAATATCTTCTTTTGGTTCATTTACTTCTTTTGCACGATGTTCTTCATCAGATTTCAAGTGTACTTCAAGCTGCTTAAGTAAATCATCAGTATCTTCAGTGTTTTCTTCAGCTTCGTCAGGTTTTTCGTTGTCAGATGGAGAATCAGCTTTAGGACTAGATAAAGAATCATCACTACCTTCTAATACAGCCAATAATTGATTACGATCATTTTCCAACTGATCTATTTTATATTTATCAACATCCATGTTAGATCTTTCTTTTTCGTTTATTTTATCTTTTAATTCATCATCATTTTGATTAATAACTGTATGTGTGGTTATATTGATTTTTAAAGAAGGAACTGTGAACTTAGCCCTATCCTGACGTCTTTTCTTTGGAATATCAATAATTGGTGGAGATTCTTCTGTTTCTTCAGGTTCTGGTTCAGTGTATGTAGTTTGTGGATTTCGTCTTCGAAGACTTCTGGTAGTTATTGTTGGAGTAATTTGGTCATTACTTTCAGGCACCTCAATTGCTTGTAGAGGCTTTTGCGTACAATTTGGCTCATTCACTAATTGTGATTTGCCTTTAAATATTCGAAGTACAATAGGTGGCTTACTTGGATCTTTAGTAGGCGTTAATGATGAAAATGACAAATCATTTGTTTCTGGAATTCGATCTTCTTTCTCAGGAGAAGACTCTGGTGTTTTTTGAATAACCGCTCTAGATTTTTTGGTTGTTTCTAATCCACCATATTTTCGATCAGACCTATTAGAATCAGCATTACGGCTTTTAAAAAATTTTTTTGGTCTTATTACATTCACAGTTGGTTCTGGTACACTAATTTTAGGTGCAGGACTAGCTTCTTGGTGTTGCCTTTTCTTTCCAACACTAAATCGAGACCCTGATGTTTCTTCAGTTTTTCCTAATAAGAACAATAAAAGAAAATTGTAAAGGCAACTGCTAATAAAATAATCAAATTATTTTTCTAGTATTACCTGTATTTGTATTACCTGTGACAAAATTAGTACTTCTAATTGAAGTAAATGAAGTAACACCCCATTTGCCAACAGTACCAGCAGATTTAGCAGCTGTAGGCCTATTAGTGTTTTCACACAATAATTTATCAAAATTGATTGCTGTTTGTACAACACTATTTGGATTATTGGAGTACTTAGCACGGCCATATGACTTCATGTATGATCGAGGACCTTTTGCAGTACTCTTAAAACAAAAACAAAAACATTAATATAGAAATCCAGTTTCCGAATAAAAATTGAAGACGTAGAATACATAAATATTTTATTTTGATAATAAAATGTCGAACTAAGTCCGACATTAAATATGTATTTGATTTAGTATGAAACTAAAATATTTTAAAACAAGCTGTAATATTTATTCAAGTATTTATAACTTTTATATTATCTATTAAATACCATGATAAATTATTTGGAATGAATTAGTTTAGATTAAATTAATTCTAATTCATTAAAAACTAGAAGATTGTTTTACTAATTCACAAGAGTTTTATTGATTTTAATAAACAAAGTAGGAAATTGAAAATCAAGTTTTATGGATTCTATTACAAATTTATTTAAAATAGCATCTGATAAATTGTCACTAATCAAGAATAGTCTTTTTCACAGAGATTAATTGCGGGTGATGAGATTGTAACATCTCGCTTAGTATTGCTCACATTAAATTACAAATAGGTAGATAGGAACCTATTAAAATAAACCTTTCATTTATCAAAATTACTATATCTATTAAGAATTAGAATTAATGGAAACAAATAAGAATGAACAACCTTGTTCTGTCTAGTATTGTTAATTTGGAATATCTCCTATTTTTATAAATAAATAAGCATTAAAAAACATATAATAAAACACAAGAAGAAACAATTTTTGTTTTTAACAACTTCATAAACCTACCTACTTAAATAGGATATATTTTGGTGTGTATAAATGCATATTGAAGTCAAAATAAATTTCATTATAATGTTTAAATTTCTGAAGTAAATAAAATGTGATTAAAAAATAAATTTTAAAAGCTCACGAACCCACAATGAAGAGGAATAAAAAAAACTGGGTGGTTATAAGGAATACTGTAGATCATAGATTTTTAACCGGGGGTCCGTAAATGGTTACTCGGGGGTCCACAGGGTAGCTGTGAGTTTTGTTTTTAAATTATCCAAAAATAAATTTGTATGAAATTAATTCATAGTATAGTATTATCATTGAAAAATAATTTTAATTAAAAATTATATATATAGAGAGGGGGTCCGTGATTATATTTTATATTTCAAAGGGGTCCATGGCCTAGAAAAGGTTAAGAACCTATGCTGTAGATAATAGATAAATTATATTATTTATTAGATATTATACCTACTTATATTTTAAGACTTTTTTTAAATATTTAAAATATAAATAGGTCTTATAAATTGAAGTTTTGATAAATGAATCAATATAAATGATTAAATGACCAACAGAAAATGATGATAATTATTCAATTTTGACAATGAATGCGGCACTTTTTAATTTGAATACAAGTCTAACATACCTTTAGCATTATTAAACAAGTGCATAATAATTAACTGAAAAATAATTAATAATCGAAAATATACCGTCTGTACTGGGTGCTCCATTGGGAAGGAAAATATAATAGAACAATAATCCAGCAACAAAAAAAACACTACAGAAATAACGACGGATTTCGCGTATTTTTTTCAAAATAGATTTCACACGGTGGGCATAACGAGAACGTTGGGATGCAAAAGAAGACGAAAAAAAAACATTTAGACGGCCGGACGGCATTCATTCGTCCAAACGACATGATTGCAGCGACTACCGAGCTTGTTTCGTTGTCTCGACACATTTCAGAAAACAGTCTCGTTATTATGCAACAATAATTATCGCTAGAGGTAATATACCTGCATGTTAATAATCGTAGGCGTAATCGACTACTGGACGCATTGACTCCGACCGTTTTTTCTTTTTCTTTTTTTTTTTTTTTTTCACCGCACGGGGACGGACGCACAATCCGAGATCGACATTCGACACATTTTGTGGGGGGTTTTTTTTTTTTTTTTTCGGTTTTTTGAATTTTTTCTCCGATATCCGCGGTACAGCAGGAAAAATCACTTTCGAAACGACTTCTCGCGAACGGCTTCGACGTGCGCGGAACGGGTGATCGTACGCATTTAATACGGGGAAAAAATCGTATATTGTAAACAAAACACACACACACACAATCACATAAATACACAAATACACGAACAAACACACACACGCACTAAACGGTCGAGCGTACACGCACGCACACACACACTGCGACGGTCGGCACTCGCTATATGACGGTACGGAATAAAAAATAAATTATAAAATATTACAAAATATGCAATAACGCGCACGCGCAATAGCGGCGGCGAGTCGATAGTGGTATCGATTAATTTAATGTTCCATGGACGTACGCGATCCTTCCATGAGGTGTACACGGGCCGGGGCACGGTGCGCAAACTTCGTTAACAAGTATATAATACGGGGGACGGCGTGTCACCGTGTTCCTTATCCCCGCCCATCGGTTTTTTTCCCGTGTTTTACATGTTATTTGAAATATGATTTTTTTCTGGTTTTTTTTTTCATTAATTTGTATATACTATATAAATACAGGGTCTACGCGTCCCACACATTTTCATTGTTATTTTTCGGAGTACACTTCCAAAAGCTCGGAGTTTACTTGAAAATATAAAAATCGTCTGAGAATAATTGTACCCATTATCGAGTATTGGTATGTGGGGGCTACTTACTATATGTATCTACTACGCGTACTCAGTGGCGTAGTTACGGGGGTAAGGGGTTTCCACCCCCTTCCCCCACATTTTTTTTTTTTATGATATTTAATTATTATGTACCTACATATTATGGTAAAATGATATTTTCATTATAAATATAAAATATACATAACAATATATTATATACAAATTAAAATTAATAAAATAACTTATTTCAATTGACCTGTAATTACGAATTGACTCTTAAACCCGGAAAAAAATTCTATCTACGCCACTACGCATACTACATATTATAATATAGTTAGGATTTATTGAAAATTGTTAAATATTACCCGTGTTGCAATGTAAATCATGTTGATTTTACTGTCGGCAAATAATTTGATCAAAGATTAATTGAAAATTAATTGTTATTTCATAAATTCAATTACTTAATGGAAATTATTTACCTGTGATCTCTCTGAAACAACGCGGTCCACAAATAATACAGGACTTCTATTCACTGACTATTCTTATAACTTTTCTCACTTGATTTTATAATGCTCATTTTTTCACTTGAAATATTATTACTAGAGTGTGGATTTCAAAGGAAATTGCATTTTTTCCAGAATGTCCCAATCCTAAAATAATACTATCCATTATCCAAGCACAAAATTCATTTCATATTCTAAAGAATTAAATAATGAAACTTTTATTTTTCATTTTCTGATATTTTAAGTGCATTTTTAGATTTTTTAGGCATTATTTCTTATTTTTACATACCTACTTCATTGTGTTTTCAGAAAATTTCATAACATTTTTTTTGATTTTTTTAAAAAAATTTTTGATTTCTAATTTAATATGTATATTATACAATAATTATGAATAAAAATATAATTAAAAAAAAAGTATAACTAACAAGTACTTACTTTAAAAAAATAATGTATGAAAATAATTGATATTAAAAACTAAATAGGTTCTTACATTATATTTATATTTTTTAATGAAGCTTTTAAAAGATAACTATAAAATTTAAAAATATTTTTTGTTTGTTAAATGGAAAACATTCTAGGGAACAATAAAAAATTTACTAGTCACAAATAAATTTTACAAGCATTAAACAATTTATTTAGGTTTGTTTAATGCTTGATGATAATCATTTAATAATTGTATAAATCAAGTATTTAAAAGAATTTTGGTTAATAATACAAGTTATTTTGTTATTATCTTCTAAGTATGGAGATTTGACCCAAGTAACTTAAAATATTTACTGAATACTTATATAAGTTTTTTATTGATGTTTCATCATTTTTGAAATATTTTAGAGAAATGTATGCTATTTATAAGAACTTAAAATTTTTAAAGTTTTAATCAGTTATAGTTCAATATATTTTTTCATTTTTGATATTTATAGTTTAAAATGTAATACACAAGTCCAAATATAAAGACTTGTACATTAACTTTAAAGTAAACATTGATATACCTTAACATTTTCCAGCATTCAAACAAGATGAAATATTATTAATATTATTATTATGAAGGCATAAAAAAGTACTTTCTTTCATAAGCCATTGGCAAACTGGATTGACAGAATATCCATTTCTGATGAATGAAGTCCAAAATTATGATATTGAAGTGACATTACTAGTCCCAAGGTGGTATTGAGGAATTATGGAATCATACTAGTACATTCTGTTATTTCTGTAATCTTATATTCACCAACATCACATATCATGCAAAAAATAAATGCACATTTCAATGGTTTGGGAAAAATTTCCATGGATGTAACATTACAAATAAGACTAACAACAAGCTAACATAGAAATACTATTTACAATACCAATAATTTTTAGACAATACCAAAGACATACATTTATTCCATTTATAAAATATGGTTTATTTATACTTAGATAATTCCAATTATACATACTAGTTGATCATCAGAGTCTAAGCCGGGTACTTTAATTTTGAAGGTATGATCTGCAATTAAACATTAATTATGAGAACCTGTATGATATAATACAATTTTAAGTAAAGTTTAAAGATAGATAGCTGGATGTTCCCAGGAGCAACTCAGAATGCTGGTTTCATTATATTCAGGTACTAAAAAAATAAAGATAAATTAATATACGAGTACATATTATAAACATAAATTACTTAATATCTTGTATAGGTAGTATAAATAGGTAAAATTTCTTTTTCAAAGTATTATCTATTATTTTCAAAACCATCAACTCAAGTTCAATTATTTACAGAAGATAAAAATGCAAAGCATATTCTAAGAATAAAAATTTTTTTATGAGAAATAAAAATAAATGAGAATTTCTTACAAAATGTAATTTAATATTACATTAACAATGATATATATAAGCTCTAACCTGACACAATTTTTAAATTAATATAACACATTATTAAAAGCTTTTAACAGGTTTAGTTGAACATGATATTTCAATTTTAATACTATTAAGGCTTTTTGAATTTCAGCTCAGTCAATAGAATTGATATTAAAGTATAAATATTTTTAAATATAACTGTTTATTTAATGAAACTACCAATGTTTTTAATAATAAAATACAATATTTAATAATCTGAATGGTGGTAAAATGCTTACTCAAGCCAGAACAGAATATGGTCCTTTTGAGGGTGATTAGAGCTCTTTTAAATTATGCTACTTGGCTGATGGATCTCATGGTCCATGAAAATTTCGACAATAACAATCTATTCACGCCTTATTTGCTAATAATGTTGTTCTGAATTCCCATAGAAAGTTCTCCAATATCACGATGAACTTGTTTTGATAGCTTGGCACTGTTTTTAGAATTGACATAAGCATAGGCCTAAATATTATTTTTTAAATAATGTTATATTATATTTATAAATAGACCGTAGTCGATAACAAGTCATAAATCATTTACCATTTATAAATATGCAACCACTAGCTTCTTTCACCTGAACCGATTTCTTCAACCAAGCTAATAATTCAACCTTAGGCAATGAATCCACAGTTATCGGTTCAACTATTTCCACCTTCATTATTATTGTCCCCGGGTCAATTGGCTCAAGTTGAATCCATCCACCATCCTTAAAATTACACATGGAAGTGGTAACAGTGAAGGTTCCTCAAAGATCTGATTTTTTATGACAACGTATTCGTGATCATTATGGAGGAAGAGAAAAGCATAGCCAAACTGATCAACCACATTCTATAATTTAAGCATAAAATGTATTATTTTACTAGTAAAACAAAAAACATTTATTAAATATAATGTTTTTAAAATAAATAAGGTAAATCAATGTTTATTTAATCCAGAGGTGACCAAGTATGATCCATGGGCTAAATGCGGCCTGCCATAGTATTAAAATTATATCAAAATTGAAAAAAATCACTATAAATGTAACATTTATAAAATTGAATATACATTTATATTATTTATAACAATCAATATATAAAAAATAATTAAATATATCAGTGTACCTATATTAAGATAAGCCTACAATAAAATATAATATTAAATATTCAAAGTTTAAATTCTTAGTCCACCAAGAATTTTTTTTTTTATGGCTCTTAGTAAAAAAAAGGTTGGTAACCACAGATTTAATCCAATAAAATATGTTGAGAAAACTGTATGTGAATGTGAAATAGGTAAAAGAGCACTAGATAATTTATAAATAATTTTTTTGACAAAATCAAGAAAAATTTTTCGATAATTTATAATTATAATTATATTTTGTATTATTAATTTAATTGATTTTTTTTCAATGTCATAAAGTATAATAAAAAATTATAAAGTACAGGAAATTAGTAAATAATATTGTTGTTAATTTATGAAAGATTGGGATGATCAACTAGTAGTTAAGTAGGAGTCAAATCTTTAAATTTGTTTTAGGTAAACTTCAAAATTCAAAAGTAAAATATCTATCCTAAAAACAATCAATTTGAAAAAAATTCACACCTCTTGGCACTTTATATGATATATATTATATTTATTATAACTGTTCACTAAGCTTACCCATTATATATGAAACAAGGTTCCTCAATTAAAAACATATTTTTACAACTATCATAAAAAATTAAAAATTTATAAAATAGGTAAACATGCTTTTAAACCAAAACTAGGCACACATTTTACACTTCGAAACACATACGAAAATTGCTCATTAATACTAGGCCTGACCAAACAAAATTCCATATAGGTACACAGACCGTGGTACAGTAATATTTAAAAATATTAATTAATAAAGTCTCTTCTAATAGACGGAAAATCTGTCAAGTAAAAAATAGTACTTACATCAAGCAAAATGAAATGATGGTTGTCGTCCATCTTGATAAACACTGGAATATTGGCCCAATTGGTTATTCAATATGTTTTGTATGGTACTGACTAAAGTGAATACCAGTGGCATAGATACAGAGGGTGTAAAGGATTTAAACCACCCTACCCTAAAAAAAGTTATAATTTCGGCTTATTAATGATAAATCATAGATAGCACTTTAAATAAATACTTGCTAGGGTTTATTGTTTAATTTAAAAATAAATTTAAATAGTTAGTTAATAAAAAACGTCTGATCAATTTTGTTTCATAACTACCTAATAAATATATTATGAATATTATAAATTTAAACTGATTTTGAATTTTTTAAAACCCCAACCCGGAAAAACCCTAAAGAAGCTACTGATGAATACTTACTATATAATAGGCTACAGTAATACTACGGTCAAATCCATTGACCTGAGTCTAGGATCACATTGTATGTTTCGTCGGCCTATTCAGAGACTCCCGACAAGCGATTTGATATACGTGTACTGACAAAAAACAATCGTCCACTTGTCCATCGTTTGCCATTCACCGACAGTTACAGATAATAATCCTATAACAAACATGACAATGTAGTATGAACTTAATAATTTATAGTTAATTTAATTACCCAATGAAGAGTTTGGCAACGAACTGCATAGTGATCGACGCACGAACTGAAACTGAAACGTCTGAATCGTCTGAAACAGATAAACGAAAAAACGTTTAATCAACCTAAACTGACAACATATATATATTCTATATAGCTACTCCAGTAACCGTCGCCACGTTCGGCAATCTTCGTCGCGCCTCGCGTCGATTCGTCGGCACACCGGCAAGGCGAGAACAAAATATCCTCGTCGATCCCCCCACCACCCACACATTCCATCCTGTTGCGTTTATTTTTCGTCTCGTGCGTGCGCGCTGAGACCACACACGTGGTCTCCTGTTTACCCTCATCCCCTCCCCGCGCGCCGTCATACCGCTGCCCGGCGCCCGCCATTATATTATTATTATTATGCTCCGCACACTCGTCCGCCGTAAACATTTCGTACGAAACGAACGTTGTTCGTCGGGACCAACCTCGTCGTCTCTGTCGGATGCCGTTGTCCCGTCCTCGATGTGCGTTCACCATTTCAGCATGACGGATCTCACTTGATTTTTCTGCGACCAGGGCCGCCGGGTCTAGTGTTTTCAATTTTTGTCCAGTGTTTCGTTTCCTTTTTATCCCACCATGTAGTCTCGAAAACGCCGTTGCTCAGGTGCCCGTCAGACGGAAAAAAAAAAAAGCCAAGCATAAGATCTCGAAACAATAAGATGTAACTATTATATAAATATTATATTGGCGATTAAAACAGCACGATGAAGTGCAACCAGGTGAGTCATTGCAGAAGGGCTAAGACCCTGTACCCGTGATAGTGGTCGCGACCTACTCTATTTTATGGTTTTACAACAACTGTTATTTTGTGTTGACGACTGTTCGTTTTCAGATGAAACAAATGATAAACTGTCATAGTTTGATCGTCCTTCAATTGCTGTTGTTTTGCTCTCCTCAAGTGTTGGGCTTGTTAAAATCAAAAAATAAATTACAGTACTGCGAACGTCCGCACTCAAAATGTGTGGAAATGAATCATTCAATCCCATGTCTGGGTGTGAAATTGCCTTACACATCAACTTCCACAGATCTAGTTTTGGATGCTGAAACTCTTGAAGAAGCTCAAGTAAGTCAAAATTTTTGTCTAGGCATACCTGGCATGTTGGAAGGCTTCACAATTTTACAGAAATTGTTATTATTTTTAGGAGAGGCTGCATGATTGGCAAGGACTCAAAAAAGTTCCAAAATGTTGGGCAGCTATCCAACCACTTTTGTGTGCACTATATATGCCTCATTGTGAAAACAACAGTATATATTTACCACCTCAGGTATATCAAGGGTTTATTTTTTTTAATATTTGAAATTTCTAAAATATACTTTTAATGACGGCCATGTGTTTATTAAATAACATATTGTACTATTTAAAATTATTACTTTTTTAATTCCTTAACTTACTAAAAATATTTGGCTTAGGAAATGTGCAAACTTATTGAAAATCATTGTCAAATTCTTAAAATTGAAAATGCCTGGCCAGCTGAATTTAACTGTGCAAATGAGACAATCTATCCTCCAAAACCATGCAAGGTAAATTTATATATATATATATATATATATATATATATATATATATATATATATATATATTTATAATATATTAAGTTATGTTTAATTTCATGGAAAAAATATCTAAGACTTATAGTTTTTTAAGTAAATAAAATAGTACCTATACAATATTATAACCCTAAAGAATTAAATTTATTATAAATATTGATTCACATAGTAATGTTATGAGTAAGAATTACTATATAATTATACGCTATAATTTTGTAGAAATTCTTTTTAAATATTGTAATCTATTAAATAATTTATAGTTTTAATGAAATCTCTATTTTATTCGTCTCGTTCATTTTATATAAATATTTGTATTATATTAATGATAATATGAAGATAAATAATGTAATTAATATTATTTTTATTACCTGAAAAATATGTAGACAAATAGAACTTATTTCTGGCAATCTCTGTTTATCCGCTTAATATTCTTTTGATATGCCATGTACATCTTTTACATTTTCTTAAATTGTTTTATTGAATCTAAATAACATTTATTTTGTTTTAAAAAGTAAATTATGATATTAATGATTTTAAATTGTTATGAATGTACATAATACACATAAGGTACAAGTTTTTTTAGTTTATTAATTAGTAAAATACTTATTTATAATCATAAAATTATTAATATTTAACTTTGAAATTTACAGAATGATTTACATGATTTAAAATTTAATTCAAGCGGTGGTCGTTGTGAATCTCCACTAGTACAAACTTATAGACCTGAAGTTTACCATTATCCTTATTTTGAAGGCTGTGATCTCCAATGTTATGACCCTTTATTTTCCATGGATGAACACAGACAAATACATAATCTAATTGCATGGACTGCTACAATAGCTGGACTCTGTAATACATTTGCAATTGTAAGTCATTATTAAATAGATATGTTTTTATGTATTGTAAATTTATCTCAAAATGTATATAATAATATAATTTTATTTTCAGCTTACATTCATGATCGAATGGCAATCATTAAATCGATATCCTAATATTGTAATACTCTACATAAATGTTTGTTTTTTATTCATTTCTTTTGGATGGTTATCCCAGTTTTGGTCTAGTGCAAGAGATGATATTGTCTGTAGAAAAAATGGAGCTAGAAAAACTTCAGAACCTAGGTAAGGATCTTAATTTAAATATAATAGTATATTTCTGTAAATTAAAATAATGTATATTCTGTTATATTAGCGATGAAGATCTATCTTGTGTTATAAACTTTATTTTCTCATATTATTTCCTAATTGCTGCATTTATTTGGTTTGTTATTTTTACTTACTCTCTTCATACAACATTTCAATCATTTGGTAAGTTTTTAAAGAATTAGTAAAATTTTTGTGCTGAATTTTAATTAAAATTTTTATTTTTAGGAAAAATTCAGGATAAAGTTGATAAAAAAGGTGGTTATTTTCATTTGCTTGCATGGTCTATACCATTAGTATTTTGTGTTATTGTAATGGTACTAGGAGAGATTGATGGTGATAGTGTAACTGGAACATGTTTTGTTGGTATCAATAACAAAATATATAGAATTATATTTGTACTGATACCAGTTTTAATATCTGTTGTAATTGGTTTATTTTACTTGGTCCGCGTATTATTTGGACTTTTGGCCCTAAAAAAAGAAAGTACTCAAGTTATTTCAACACAAGCCAAATCTAAGATTCATTCGGCAGCCATTAAAGTGGTTATGTTCATGGTATTAATTGTTATATTTGTTTCATCAATGTTTATGTGTTACATACATGAATACAATAATGACAACTTATGGAAAGATAGCCTAAGAAAATATATTGCGTGAGCATTTTTTTTTTTTTTTTTTTTTTTTTTCTGAAATTATAAAATACCTTTTTTTTAAAGATGAGATAACTTTGTTTTTAATGCTTAATTTACTCATGTTTATATTTTATTTTTTTTCAGGTGCAAACTTAATATTATACCAGATACAGATACCGGGAGTTGTCGTATTGAGTTTAGACCCAGTGTTTCTAAAAAACAACTTTATATATTAGTATTATTTGGAAATGGAGTTTTAATGTCATTTTGGGTGTGGACAAATCAAATTGGAAATGCATGGTGCGAGTGTTTAATTCGTTGGTGTGTATTTATATTATTATTAATTATTTGATTTTAACTGATTTAATTTGTAGGTTAAAAAAATTGAAGGGTGAAGATCAAAACAATCAAGAGTCTGCCAAATACAATAAACACAAGTTGATTGCTAGCGCTTTTGCAAAAAGACATCAACTAAATAGTGACGATTTCACTGTTACATTTTCTAAAGAAGATCCGTTTGGTAAATTAATCATAAATGGCTTAAAAAAAATTTCTGCAATGTTCAATAAAAAATGACTATCAAGTAGTAAATGTTGTTAATATAAAATTAATAATTGTTTTAATGTGAATTGAATTTTTATTTTTATTTAAATACATGGTTCAAAGATTTTTAAAAGAATTTTAGTTTTGATAGATATGAGAAATTAATGTATTTATTCACTAAATAAATAGTTATGAGTTAGTAAAATGTGTTTTATTTTTATAATATAATTGTGTAAAATAAATTAATGGTACTCATAGTTTTTTTTTTGTTTTTGTGCCCAGGTTTAGTATTTGGATTAAACAGTAATCTAACAGATAATATAAGTTCTACTTGGGCTGCAGCATTACCTAAATTTATACGTAGACGTGGAGCTTTAACTGGTGAAGAACAACATTCAAGATCGTCTTCATATATGCATTCCGATTCCGAGATTAGTTACAGTATGTGTAGAGTTTCTGTAGACGTAGAGTCTCGTAGTCATTCATGTGATTCTACCATATCGGTAAAAGCATTTGAAATGACTCGTAAAGTCAGACGATTTTCCAAACATACTAAAAAAAAACATAAACGAAGTAATAAGTTGGTGTGTAGATTACCATCATCTCAAAAAGGTAGTGTCACTTCACAAGATATAAGTGGACAAGTAAGATAGAATATCATTAATTGTACTATTAATATTTAATTCACTATTAATATTTCTAGTTATTTCAATCATTTCCTGAGACTCAAAATGTGTTCCAACTGTCTGATATAATGACACAAACAGCGCCTATTCCTAATTTAGATAGAAGAACAGCATTAACTAGTATTGGGAATAATGCTGAAGAAGATGTAAAATTATTAGAAACCACTAAACATCTAACTTATTCAATAACTTCCTTGAACGTTACTAGTGCCAAACGAGTACATATGAATATCTTGAGTGTAAGTAATAGTGACCAATCTGAACAGTTTTCACTGGCAGATTTCACAAAATATGATAGGAGAAGAGGCATGTATAAATCTATTGATATTGTGGACACAGACTCGAGTGAAGAAGACAAATCTTCAAATAAATCTGATACAGATTAAAGGTATAAACATTATTTTATTATTTAAGTTAGGAATAATGCGAGTTCCTAAAATTTTAAAGACTATTTTATATCGTTCCAATGATGTGCTTTAAACTTGTAAACCAAATGTTGCCTACATGTCATTATGTAATTGCTTCAATTTGAATATTTAAACTGTAATTATATAAAACATAATTATTATTATTATTGTATTATTGTTGTCCTCCAAATCTGTGATTTTAATAATGTTGTATACCCTGTATTTTTATACAAATTTTTTTGAATAAAATGTATTAAATTTAAAACTTAAACTTAGTAATACCTGTTAAAGAAATTGTTTTAATATTAAGTAAACAAACGACTACAATATTGATAGAAGTATTAATTTTTTTACCATGTATTTTTTTACTGATTGATTGTAATTTTAGTTAAAACATTTGATTGAATAAATATTCTAATTTATTTTGATAAACAATGGTTTTATTGCTCAAAGCTCGAGTACAAAATATTTAGAATGACTTTTAATATAAAAACAATTTTATATTTCTGTCAGCAATTTGGCAAGATATTTTAATAAATAAAATCTAATCGAGGTGCAGATTGATCAATATATATGTATATTATCTCTGGTGTTTTGTTTTATAAAAAAAAAAAAAAAAACCATTGATTTAGATTTTAGAAGTATACATATAAATATGAACTTCAATTCGGTGAACAGTATTACTTTAATACATATCACAAATTAATAAAAATAAATTTATTTTAAGCTATAAATGTAATTACAGTAAAACCCATCTGATATGGACCCAGTAGAAAAATATAAAAATAATTATGTTAATAATAATTATCATGTTATTATGGCTAAGGCTATTTCATAGGGTTTTGATTATCAAATATTAAACCACATTTTCTCTCTTAATATCAGATTTTCTTACTTAAAAAGTTTGGTTACAGAAAAATGAATTAAAAAAAACTAAAAAATCAATAAATCTCTCTCTTTACTCGGTACCAGAAAGTTAATTGTCTTATAATTTACAGAATTTTATGTACTATTGGTGTTTAAAATTTTTCGGATACAAAAAAGCTGCATTTGTTATTTCTAATTATTATTTATTGAACATTGCCCTTTATGTTCAGCTATCAAAATTGTATACGACCTTTGCTTTCAATAATAAATTCTCGTTCTCGCGGTTATGATTACATTGCAGTTATTGCTATAAAATAACGATCATCAGTTTAGTAGGTAACTTATACGCTATTTATTCATTGTAATGTTTTATTAGGTATACGTTTACTTGTATCTTTACGTTTAACTATATATGACTACAGCAGTGAGAATATCAAATATTTAATCGAATGTAAAGGTATGTTCTTGACGTTAATATAATACATAAATGTTCATAATTTGTACATTTCTCAAAAAAATAAGAATAACGATATGAATTAAATCGAAACTTATTGATTATGACTATACAGTACTCAGACTACAGAATATTATATTTATCTATTCCATGCTTCGAGTTTTAAATAAATAACTCACTACACACAACAGAAAATATATAAATTAATATCAGTAGCAGCGTGAACCTTCTTAGTTTTTGAAACTAATCGTACATTGAGATTATTAATACCACTACGAGATAGGGATACTGATCCCTCAAATGAAAATTCAAAAGGGAAATTAATTATTAATGAACTAAGAAAACAACGAAAAAGCAATTGTTTAAACTTTGTTAGAGTGATTTACTTTTGTTCAGGAAAATTTAATATTTTCACGCATTAAAAAATGATTTTATAAAAAACAAAACAATACAATTTTCATTTTTTTATACCATTATATTATGTATACAAAACGAATTTTTTGTTTTAAATTCATTGTTTTAGAATTCATACAAAGAAATTTAATTTGCATTTAAATTCCCTGCCTACCTATATGATTATATATATAACTTTATCATGTGCCAAAACGGACAAGACCAGTTTCGCCAAACGCATTTTTTATCAGTTTAAAATATTAAGTTGACAATATAATATTTGGGTTTCATTAGTTACCTAGATGAGACTAAACTCATCATAGTTCTCCAAAAGTATTTTTGGTTACAGATCGTGTTTGCAATTGTAATTATTAATTATATTGTTATGAGACAAAATTATTATTGAGAGATTTAGTTAGGTACTGAGATGGTTTTTCTTTTCAATTTCTACACATAGTTTTAACCAACTCATATCGAGTAATTTATTTGTTTCTGTACTGAATTATTACTTAATTACAACGAATTATTAATTATTATTTACGGATCTCGCGGTAAATCAAATAAATTTTATGAGTCAACTTTAATTCAAGTTGAATTCAATTCCGAAAACGTTCGAAAGAAAAATCCGAAAGGTTGCAAAGGAAAAACTACAAAAAAAATGTGTCCGGTTGACGGGATCGAACCCCCAACGGCAGACGTGAAGATAATAATCCGTCGCGCTATCTACTGGACAACATCGAGGAGCCACGGCGAAGCGATCTAACATTTCGCCAGCCAAATCTGTTAGGTTAAGTTAGGTTTCGTTAGGTTTGATCAAACCTAACGAAACCCAACTTAACCTAACCGATTTCGATTTTTTTTCGGTCGGAACATTTACGATAACATTGTGTTCGATGTAAAAACGTTGTCTCTTGTAGATTTAACACTAATACATTATTTCAAATGATTAGTAAGTTGGACCACAAGACTGAAACGATAGCGATTGAATAGAGATAGAGATTTTCGTTCTAATCGATTTTACATCCGAGTGTTTCCGGATATTGCCAAGTAGTAGACAATATTATATATGTAGGTTTGTTTATCTGAACACGATTTTATCACGTTCCCTATAGTAACCATTGTCTTGCCATGTAAAATACGATGTAAATGACAATAACAACCGAGTTTATTGGTTTGTTTGTATGAACTTTGAACACAGCTGCATTTATTTTATCATTATTGGCGACAATCTTAAGTTTTAGTGATATTAGTCGAATTAAAATATATATATGTATATAGAGGCGTATATGAAATATTTTACAAAAATTCGGGGCATGTCAACTAGCTAAAAAGAATATACTTATCGAGCATTATATTGACTCTAACTACAGGTGAACCAATGGTTAAATTGTTTTAAGTTTATGGGATGTATATTATCATATGTATGAAACAGACAGTATGACTTATAGATCCCTGTTTTCGTTTATATCACACTCACCCGTCCATCGATATTTCAGGGCTTAAAGCATTTACTTCAACAAGTTCTAAATCCCGCCTCCACTGATTGATGTTAATATATGTTAAAGAGTTTGCATTTTTTCCGGTGACCAAATAGAAGATTCGGACGGATTGGAATATTTTAATCCATCTAATTATATACGTTTTGTTGTTATCTGTTTTGTCTGATGGGGCGGGCTTGCCGACTGGCCGGATGGAGATCACCGATTAAAACATTGAATAAAACGTTTTATTTAATCCGTGAACCTATCGTGATTTTTATAACATCGTTATTTATACAAATTAAATTTAATAATTAAATCAAATATTACTTGAAACATTTCATTGGAACGTACGACACTAAATATTTTAATCGTTTTGAAAAAATTTTGGAAAAATCATCTGCATATATAACCCATTTCCATCAGACTATAACCCATTTCCCTAAATGGAAAACAAATTAGGTATATAAAGTATATTTATAATTATTAAAACAATATAATCTTATTACAAAAATCATCATAGACATACTACCATGTAAAAAATGTAAAACTTACTGTGTAATATATTTTGTTTCATATAATATTATATTTGTCTTCATACTTTCAAAGCGTACATCAACAATATTAGACTTGCCATAATCCAAGACACATACAAAAAGAAAATTTGATGAACAACAGTTAATGACAGTTAATTTCCATATATTATTTTTTACAATTTATACTTATTTAGTAAAAAAACTATTGGTTACTTCTTACATTTTGTAATTTCATATTGTAATAATGTACTCGTATATTCAAAATGGCTATATTTTTTATACTACTATTCTACATGTATTTAATAATACATCAAAGTAGTCTAAGAATACTTTGATATATTATACAACCATTTACTGGTACCTAAGAGTAAATTTCATAAACTTTAACATAAAAATACACTCCGAAATCACAGAATAAATGACATCTTTAGAACATTTAATTCAAATTGATTTCAAATTGTCTGTGTCCTAGTGGCGGCTCGTGTCTGTTGGCAGGTATCGCACCTCATAAATGAATAAAAAATATAGTAGTAAAAATGTATTTTAAATTTAATACAATAATAATTACTGTATATTAATTATTAATTATATTTATTTTATATTACACAGTTCATTTTAAATATATTTTATTGGTGAAAATCGCTACTCAAAAATATTACCCCGAAAATTTAATTTAATTGTACAGTATATTAAAAAATAATTAAAAATTCGACGTTATTTCAATAATTTTGTACTGTTTTCTATTTTTGTCATCATTATCGTTGATTTAATTGTTCCGATTCGGGCAATTAATGTATTATTTAATTAATATTATTAATATTTTTATAACGACATTTTAAACTTGAAATTACCTAATTATTTTATTTTTTTTTCAAATAGACCATTTGTAACAATCGCACACCACCCAATTTGAGCGTCACGAGCCACCTCCACTGTTGTATTACAAATTTAATAATAATTAATCAATATCATAAGTAAATATTTCTCTTATCTTTATGAATTTATGTATTTTTATATACATTTTTTTTTTGTATTTAATTCGGACGATAACAACACAATAATAAGGACTGGTTTTCGTTATAATTGACTGCCAATAGACCAACCCATACTTTAGACATGACCGTGCATCATGTTCACGACCTTGGGTCTGCTGTTCTGTACTCATTTATACATATATCTATAATAATTAATATTATTATTAATATATATATATATATATAGTTATTGGGTCTAAACTACTGTAATAGAATAATAGATTACAATATTATTCACATTATGAAACACAGAATAATGTTTTTACGTCGCGATACTATATTGCTTATCTATTCGACGTAAGAAATTATCTGATAATATTTTTACATGTGATAATATAACTTCTCAACGTTTCTCATTAATGTACCACATTATTCAAAAATTATTATTATGTAATAGTGCACTTTTCGAAATGCACCAGACGCAAAGGCAGTAGGTACCGCATGTATATTTTTCTGCGATAATTTCGAATTCTATTCATTGCAATTTATCATTCAATCTATTATTATTCGTCTCTTTGGTAAGTCGGGAAATTTTTAATTTATGGACTGTGTAACTTTAAAGTAATAATATCTATACTTATTCTTATCTTATTGATGACACATTTTTGTACACAGCACATATTATTGTTACATAATAGTCGATAATGGTGGATCATTCAGTATTGTTTTGCCAGTTTTTGTTATTCTTTTGAAAAAAGATTAAATACATTTTGTACATTTGTTAGTCAATCAATAATTAAGTCAATAAAAAATTTTATTGTTATTTATTTTTAGTACACAACTTGCCTGACAATGGTGTTAGATTTGAATCAAATACCAGTTGTGCCAGCCAAGACTGCTTTTGTCGTACACATTCTGTTAATCAGTTGGTGAGTGGATTATATTGTTACTGAATCTTTATTTTCTCTTTTCAAAATTAATTTTATTTTTACTGCAGGGGCGTACAGGGGCGATGGAGTCCAGACTCTTATATTTTTTACAACATTATGTACTTGGGATGTGTACTATGGGCGATTCATCATACAGAAAGTGAAAAACCAGCACAACTAGTTAGTATTTATTTATTTTTGAAGAAGCAATTGTATGTTTTCTTGAAATTTCATCCTTTACCAATTTATAAATAATTATTATAAAAAACCATACATAATAATATGGGTGCATTAATACCAGAGTTGGGCAAAAACAAATCAAAATAATGAATAAAAAATGAAAGCATGAATAACTAATTATTTTGTGAATAAAGAATAATATTTTATTTTATATTGTTTTAGTTGTGAATAAAAAATAAAAAATTATTCTGAATAATTCAACTAGTGAATAAAAATACAAATAATTATTCTTAATAATTTAACTTGTGAATAAATTGATTATTCTGAATAAATTAAATAAATAAATTGTGAATAATATCCAATTTTCGTGAATATTATATTAGTTATGAATATTATATTTTTATCATAATTTTGTTACATGAAAATTGGATATTATTCACAATTTATTTATTTAATTTATTCAGAATAATCAATTTATTCACAAGTTAAATTATTAAGAATAATTATTTGTATTTTTATTCACTAGTTGAATTATTCAGAATAATTTTTTATTTTTTATTCACAACTAAAACAATATAAAATAAAATATTATTCTTTATTCACAAAATGATTAGTTATTCATGCTTTTATTTTTTATTCATTATTTTGATTTGATTTTGCCCAACTCTGATTAATACCTATAAATTATAATTATTATTATTAGTAATTATTACCAATTTATAAACATTACTAAAACAGGTGCTGACATTCATAATTTCAATAATAAATAAAATGTAATTAAAATCAGAATGATTTTTGAAATTGTACATGCATGTAATAGGTATTATTAATAATTACATTTTATTATAATTTCATTATTTTACTGACACAATATTCAAATTAGTTGGTTAAAAACACAAAAGCAGGTATTTTAATAATAAGTTATTAATTATATAATATTTCACTATATTTAAGGAAACTTAAAAATGTAATGTTTTAACTTTTTGTGATTAGTCGGGTTTGAGATTTCAAGCATTTACGTATTTCATTTATTTAATATAAAATTTGGCAGAGTTTCATGGAAACTTATGTTGCAATTCTAAATATGAATTTTCAGAGTGCTTATTATTATTTTGATAGTTTTTTTAAGCAAATTATTTTTTTTGCATATTTTTACTTTATTACAACATAGGCCACTGATAAAAAATCTAAATTTGTTATTTATTTTGTTTTATTTGCTTGTGTATGTATGGTTGAACTAGAGCTAAATTACATTTTTTCTCTTTATATTCTATTACCAAGTAGTGAACACCCAATAGTAAACTTATATTTTTTAATGTAAAAGAAAAACATTTTTGAGATTTGTTTTATTTTTCGGAGTTAAGTGGAAGAAAAGTAAACTATTTTTGAGATTACATTGTTTTACTAATTTTTGAAAATAATTATAAGTGCTTTAAGCCTATATTGCGTGCCATGAACAATATTTACATCATATGTTCAATGTTCTTAAAACTTGAGATATTTAATTAAATATTAATAAAATGATTGTATTTCTATAATGTCCTAAGTTATGTCTTATATGTTTTCGACTCTATTCTCGTGATCTACCATCTACATATATTGTGAATATTAGTTGATATAATTATAAATATATTTATATAATTATATTTCATATAGTTGTAATGTGATTCAAAGGCCATTTGATTTTTGTTAAAAACAGCATTGTTCTACCTTTTTCTGAAGATTTATTAGAACCTTAATAATATTAATTGTAATAAATAGTATTTTGCTGTATTGAAATAGTAACCTTAGAATCGTATTAATTTTTTATATATTTTTATATTTCCAGGCAATTTCTGTAAACCTTGCAACAGTATGTTTAGATATTGTTACAATTTACTGTTATTTCCCATCTTCATTTTGTAAGTAAACTATTGAAATATTTATATAATTATTATTAAAATTGATATTTAATTTTGTTTTTGTTTTTTAACATGCAGGGTTTTCAGAAATATTCAGTGTTCTTTGTGCCATGGGAAATTTAGTTCTACGTTTTGTAACTTTATCGATTCTTAGTCGAATATGTATAGACAGCAGCAATGGAGCCAGTGACGGCATACCACCTCCCTTACAAAATTATATTAGTAAGAATAAATTGAAAATTAATATTTTAAATTTTATAAAATAAAAACCATTTTATAGGTAAAGGGACTTCAAGTCCACAAGCATATGAAGACATAGATCAGCCTCCACAACAGCAAGCATCAGGCAATGCTCCTTTTTTTACACCATACCGTTAAAGACTACAAAATTATTTTATTATACAATTCATATATTTTAGTTATCCCGACATGTTTCAAACATGTACGTTATGGGAGAAATTCTCACTATTGTGTTATAACTTATAACTTAATATTTTGTTATAAATTATTTTATTAAAAAATTGTCAAATTATTTTTAAACACACGAATGCCTTAAATATTTTGTACAATAAAAAATTATGTGAATTAAAAGATATTTAAAGTACTAATATGTTAACATGTATATTTTAAGACGTATAAAAAAATGTTAAGCAAAATTATTTTTAAAATACATTATTAATATCACATGAACTGAACATCAAATCTAATTTATTTATAATAGTATGGATCTTGATAGGTAAACGCATTGGTAAATTTTAAATTAATCATTTGTTCTGAGTTTAAAAATATCCAGCTGGTCAATTCAGAAACATTTGTACTAACTTGAAACATGATATACAAAAAAAATATATAAAATATATAAAAGTATAAAAATAAATAAATAAAGATGATAATATAAATTACTGCATATTTGGTACTCTTATTTTACATACTTAGCTAATATGAGATAGTACTCTAAAATTGTTAGCAAAACTTTAAAAGCACTAAGATAAATATATCAAATGATAAACATTTTACAGAAAAAAGTTTATCCGTTCAATATTTCATAAGTTTTAACATCCTATATTATACACTAACAAAATAACAATAAAAACTGATAATATCAAACATGTACGATTAAGTTTAAATTATTCCCTTGAAAACCAATGAAATTTAAAATGTATTAATTTCAATATTATTTGATATAATGTCAAATTAATAATAATAAAATTTGATTACTGTGTTAGCTATTTAATCTCGGAAATAAAAACTTTTAAGATTTATACATTTTATATTTGCTTGCATTAAAATGAATGTTTTTTTTTTTTTTACCCTGGGAAGTATAGTTTTTTTCAGTAAGATTGTATAATTTGGTATTAGAAACTCAGTGACTGGGTGTCATAGAAGTAATAACTACATTGTATTTACCCTTATATGAGAAAATAACTATAAGTGTGCTTGCCATCCATGAAACAGCAATGCTAAATTCTTTGTGTCTCTGGCTTGTTGTATCAGTCTATTACATTGTCCATTAATACTAGCTGCTGCGGTGCCAGCCTCTTCCATGCCACACAATTTAACACGGATTCTGTTTAACGACCTTTCAGCTAATTTGTTTACTTCGGTCACTGAAATCATTAAGTAATTAATATGAATCAAACTAATATGAACTCAATTTCAATTGTTTAACTAACAGTTATTGGTATTAGAATTTTCTACTGTAGACTGATTTTGAAGTTGAGCTGCTTTTTCTTCAGTCAATGTCCATTGGTAACACGGATCATACAGTAAGACTTCAATAACTGTCAAAATTACGTCTTGATTTTGACGCAAGACAGACATGGTCTTTTCACAACACCTTTGTTATAAATATGATAAATAATAGATAAGTACTTAAAAAAAATAAATAAGGTTTTGAACCATACTTTCGGAAAGTTCCTTCAATACCACAAATACCCATGCCATCTACGATATCTCTAGAAAGTCTAAACGGAACAGTTTCTGGCGTGCTCAATAATGTTCCTTGTTCAAATGCAATACCTAAATTCAAAAATAAATAATGCACAACATTGTTATGAATAATTGCTGTGGCTTAGGTATATTGTTTTTCATTGAAAACTAAAATTAAAAATATATTTACCAAAATCAATATGAATGAGTTCAGCTGTATTATTGTCAATCAATATGTTTTGAAAATGACGATCACCAATGCCCAGTATGTATCCAACCATAGACGTAGTAGCAACACTATACAAATAGAATTAAAATTTGTTCATTAACTAAAGCATTAAATAGTGATTTATCTTGTTACCTGTGAATATAAGCTTGTCTTCTTTCAAACCATCTTGATGGTGATATAAATTTTTCAAAAAAATAATATCGAAATACTGGCTTTATATTTTTACAAATTTCCAAAAAATTGTTATGCCTTGCTAATTTACTATCGCCGCGTTCTTTGGATAACTATGTAAAATACATTTAATGTGCATATTGGTTAAAAAATGAATACGTGAAAAATTAGCAAAATAATCAAGACAACCATTTAGTAGGTTGCTAAAACAAACCTAAGTAATATATTTCTGACGAATGATTAACCTAATTTACTCACCTCCATATAAGGCATAATTTTATTTTTTTAATAATCCACGTCAGGGGTGTAAATGTAAAACATACTAGGATTGCACAGAATACTTACGGAGGTATAAGGCCAAGCGCCCACCAAAGTAACGTGACGTGTAGCGCGGCAAGTGATATAGCAAACACGTAACAACAAAATGAAGAATGGTGTGACACAACTACTATGCCTACCTATGTATCTAGAAACTAGTAACACCAGTTGTCAAAATGTCTTCTTCTTCATCGGATGACGAAAGTTTTTTGGCTTTAGTAAATTTAATCAATGTTAATAACGCAAATAATAAAAAAAGACAGTATTGGGTTCATCCATACTGGAAAAAAATTCAAAAAATTAAACGTAGTGTTGTCAAGTATTGTCGATTACGTTTTTATTACTGTAGTCCGAAATACTATGGTCTTAAATTACACCAACAAAATGTATGTTAAAATCTGGATCGTCTTTCATTTTTAATTTTAGAAAATTAATAAAATAATTAAAATAACAATATTTTCCAAAACACTTGTCACTTTAGTCGGTAACACGTGGAAAAAAATGAAACACGCTGCATTTGAATGACACCGAAGTAACATGTAGTTTGTCATATCACTGTCCTATGACTTTAGTTGGCGTTAAATCTATTGATTACATTTTTTTGATACAAAATAGCGTGCTAGATGCATGGTGGGCGCTCGGCCTAAGAGATAATGTGAATCACAGATAGTTCAAATAATGTATCAAATATGTATAATAATGTGTATGTGTTTTGAGATAGTAATACAATTTGAGAAAATATTTTTTATTACATAAAAGTATTGAGAGAAAAATAAGAGAATTTGTTACTTAAAAGACTAAGGTTAGAAGTTATTATTCTTAAACTGCAGGGAAAGAGAAATATTTTTATTTTTTTTTTAAACAACAATATAGGTATAAGTATAATATAGGTATATTTACATTATAATCAATTGATCATAATATTAAATATTATACTCAATAATTGCCTCTGGGCTTCCGCTTCTTACAGAGAAACCCAGTTTTATATAATTAAATATTAATTACAAATGAAAATAATTTTTTAATAATTTTTACATACTTTAATAGCATTTCTAGCTTCTGATGGTAACATGTCATCGGGTCTATAATTTTGATGAGCACCCGGATTTGAGTTTTTACCAATTAAGTAATCGCCTAATGACATTGTGTTTAAACACCATTCAGCTATTCCACTCTGTTGTGAAAAAGGGATCACCTAAAATTTAAAATTGTATTTATGAGTATTAAACAGAATACGGAGACTGGGAGTGTCAATGTATCTAGGAGTAACACATTAATTATTTCAATCAACTCAAAATAAACTTATTTAATATTATTGTTTTTAATTTGAAGTCAGTGATAAATTATGAAATTTGAAAAAAAATGTCTATACATAGCTCAGTTTACTAATAGATTTGATTGAATAAGTATGTGTTAATATTAATTTTTCATAACCAAATGTGTTTCTTTAAATATTAAGGAAATAATCTATAATATAGTACTTATTAAGTTGATTTTTAAAAAATCAAAATACTGGTTTAGTTTATCATGAATCTGCAGGCTTTTATTTTTGCATCCCTAATGAACCTAATTTCAACTTATCTTTAGCCAACAAATAATCACGCCACTTCTTTTTTCACCATTAAAATATGCACATTAGTGTACTATATTTTCTCTATTTTTGTGACTGATTTAATAATAAACTAGCTAGATAGCTTCTGATTTTCAAATCTGTATTTATACCAATTTCTCCAAAATTTTGACTTTTTTTTCATTACTCTTTCTTTATAATCACTCAGCCTTAGTCTAGATAGAAAATTGCTCAATTTTTTAAAGAGATTAAATGGTATTTGTCAAAAAGATTACGATTATTTTTTTAAATCAAACTTTTAAGAAAGTATTTTAAAAACTACATGTACTAATAAAGTCATAACATTAATAATTGATAGGCAAAGTCTTAAACTATCATAACAGAACAAATTAATAATTTAATCTGGGTTATTATTAATCTAAAAATCAGACTTAGATAAAAAAAGTGAATATATATTTATAAAATTTAAGGCCAACTCTTTCAACTTAAAAATTAAATTTAACATAATTCTTTCAAGACTGTATTAATCTGTAATAGTGATGCAATTATAATAAGTTGTTTAGAACTTATAATATTTTATTAATATTTATAAGGAAAAAGAAGCAGAAATTGAAGTCTCTTAGTCACTATTTAGTCATTTAGAATAGTATCAATATAGGTGTAGTTAAAATATTATAATAGAAATAATAAATTACAGAAATTGAAACACAAAAGTTTGCACTTGTATAAAAAATGTTGTTTTGATTTAGTTTTAGTTTTAGTCTTTGATAAGGGAAACTACTGTTAAATTATTTCTTTTAAGTACATTATATGTTTGAGTTCTCAATAAATGATAGTGAAAGAAACTTCTGATTTTATTTTTTACTTCTCTAAAGAATTATTGTTAAACATACATTTTACTCAAAATCTAAGAGTATTTATAATAAATATTAAATTCAAACACTAATTTTTGTAATCAAAGCTAAATGTTTCCAAACAAAAATATTATTATAAATGTAACATTATGTCATACTTTGTAAGTTCTTATTGTCAATTTCCTTTTAACTGTTGATTTATTCGATTGGAGTAGTCTATTCATTAATACAAAAACTTGTTGCATTACTGCATCTTGGCGCATGTCTTCATTACCCTTAAATTGTAATAAAAATCATAATTTAGTAACTTAATACATAATATAAAGATATTAATTGTATTTATTTATTTTACCTTTAATAAAAGCGATCTCATTACTCCATCAGAACATAAACAATCAATTTTTTTGGGTTGATGTAGTCCACCAGCATTTAAAAATAAATGATTAAATTTATTAATACCTGTAAGAATAAACAACTCTAAGACACATCCTTAAGTTTTATCTAATTTTACTATATACAATTTGTTCAGTGAAATTTTTAAACACTTCAATATTATACATTGGTATACATCCAAACTAAAATAAATAAATATAATTTAAATATTTAAAATTTGTACTTACTAATAATACTTGGATATTGACCATGCTTATTTATTGGCAATGGTGTAGTGGGAAACATATAGCAATCAGAATTTCCTATTTTCATTAGAGGTTGTTCTTTAGGAATTTTAGCTTCTATAATGAAAAAAAGTTTGATTTTAATTAATTTATCTTTAACTATAATATTATTTTAAATAATTATTACCTTGGCCTTGTAAACATTGCACCTTTGTATAAGCTAAATGAATAAATGCTTCATATAATTTTTCAATATTCAATACAATAGAACCAATTTTTGAATTTCTCTTCCAATTTAACATTAAACGTTTAGCAGCTGAAACCCTAGCCTAAAAATATAAATAAGAAATAACTTAGATATGAAATTAAATGAATTTAAAAAGATATTACATCTTCTTTATGATTTATAGAACGTTCATATGAAATATATTTTTCGTCAATATTTGAGTTTGCTACAGCGTAAACAATAGGAATAGTATGGTAAGGGTGTTCTTTTGCACACCGATCTAAATTACAAAACAAATTAATATTGTAAATATAAGTAAATAACAAACTAATCAAATAAATATTTAATAAGTACTTAAGAGATTTTCCAAAGATTTATGAAACGCGTGTTCGTATGATGAATTTAAATGAGCAACCAGTTGAGGAAGAACTGTGATAAATTGATAAGTTGGATTTTTTTCAAATTGTATTTCAACTATTCTGTTTATTTCATTGTTTTCTTTATTTTCGAGCCATAATGATATGACTCTATAAATAGCAAGTTCACTTTCATCGTCCAATTTCATTAATTGCAGGTAATTTCTAAATTTAATGAATAAAAATCATCAAAAAATATTCATAAAAATTAATTAACAGTCAAGTATCAATTATAAGTCAACAGGTTTTTGTTTTTTTTGTGTCATCTAAATCCAAAAAAATATAAATATTTAAAAATTGAATAAACATAAACAATGATTATTTTATAATATTTATTTTGACATGAGGTTGTCACCTTGTATACAAAAATTAACTGTGTAATGATTTTATAATAATTATATTAACTCTATTATTTAGTTAAAATAATCAATTTAAAAACATAAAACCCAAAATAGATGTATTTACAATATTAATACAAATGCTAATTGAACAAAATGTATTAAATTTAATTATATATTACTTTAAATTTGAAAAGTTATCAACTTTATATTACATTTTCCAGCTTTAATAATTTACAAAAATATTTTTATCAACATTTTACGACAAAAAAAAATTAAAAAAAACAAATATCAGATGTCTTTAAGGATCACAAAATAAGCCAAAACCATTTTAAATTTACACAACCTCTAGAGTATAGCCATTCAAAGATTCGGTGAACATTTCAAGTCTCTGTGGTCAATACTTTTCAATGAAAATAAAAATAAAATTTGTTAAAAACCAGTGTGCCGTACATTTTGTCCTTTTTTGTCAGTTTTTCACTTGTAACATAAAAACTGTTGAGAAATTCAAAAAATGACCCCCCATTGAAGTAACTAGAATCTAGATGCTATTTGGGATTGAAAACCTCCTGGGAAGTTATTGATGGGACCACATTTTCTAGGAGAAAAATTGTTGACAGAGACAAAAAATAAAAATAAAACACACATCATGGTAAAATCAATAGATTCATAGTTTCACTCAGAATCTAAAAATAGTAAACAGCAACAGTAATAAATTATGAAACAAATTTTTATATTGAAAAGTCATAACTATAGTCAGTTAATCAATTTTTTTATTACTTACTCAAGAGCAATTTTCAAATATCTAGTCTTTTCAATATTGATGTTACTTATATCACTTTGGTCATGATTACTTTGATGAATCAAAAACACACCAGCCTTCAATTTACTATCATTATTGGTTGATTTTGCTATATCCACCAAGGCTTTACCCTTTTTTTTATCATCTTCAACTTCATGAATTCGTTTTTGAAGATCTTCTGTTTTTATATACTTAGATAATTGTTGATATAAAGTATCCGTAAATTGAGATAAATGTTTATGAGCATTTGACAATACTTTTTTACATTCCAATCCAAATTCTTCATTGTCAACCGATTCCAGTTGTAAAATTTTAATAGACTAAATAAATAAATAATTTATTTTTATTAATAGTTGCTTGCACAAAGATTTTTAATAATATTTAATATATTTGAAATATTATATCAAAGACATAATTTAATGGGATCAATAAAAGATAAAATATTACATAAAATCCTTTTTTTTTTTTGATAATTCTGATTTTTTAAACAAATGATATAAAGTTAAGTTTAAAATACTTGTGACTGCCATAGTAGTTCAAAGTAAAAATTAAAGAATTGTATTAACATATAAATTTGTTTGATATAATACATTTTAAAAGAGCTATGAAATGTAAATAATGAGTTGTAAAATTAAAAAAATTGTATTATTAGTAATTCAGATTAAATTAACTCAGACAAGTATAAATTAGTTACTATAAAATTGCAAATAGTTTAATGAACATTTTATTTCATTTCATTTAATAACTATTAAATTATTTTCATTAATTGATTTTTAATATACTGCAAACAAATATTAAACAGAACTCCAAATTTCTAGATTTATCTCCTTTACTTTTTACTATAAAAAATAATAGCAAAAAAAAAAGAAATAGACATTATAAGTGTATAACATCTGTTTATTACACTTTATTACCTTTTTAAAATATTTTTGTATTATATCATTTGCTGTTTCTGATTTTGTTTCTTCTATCCAAGATCCATACAGCTGTAATGCTAATGAGTGCAAACATGGATATTCATAATTGTCAAGTTCTTCAACGGCAAATTTTAATAAGACTCTAGAAAAATAAATTTTATATCAGAAATATTAAAAATAAGTGATTATTAATATATTACCTTGCCATGTGACAGTCATTTCTTTGCCATAAAAGTCTAGCTTCTTCTACTTTTGCCCTTAAATTTGTATGTTTTTGATCATTTTGTAAGGAAACAACTGTTGCTAAATTTCGTCCAGCTTCTTGTAACCAACCATTTTTTTGAGCTATCTTTGCTATATTTAACCGAAATATACCTGATCTATTATCACTATCAAAATCAAATAATTTAGACTGTTGAGAAAGTATTTTATTGATGTTAATATAATCATTTGTTCTTAAGTTTTTTTGATTTAACCAATTTTCAAACAATACATTTTTATCAGATGTAGTAATAAAATCTTCAATGTCCTTAAATATAATAAATAAAACATTGAGTATTAAAATGTTAATAATGATATATATTGTAAATGTTTACTTCAATTATTTTAAGTTTAGCTAATGGAGTGTAAATATTCGCCGTTGATTCTAAACTAGCACAGGAAAGTGAATCTATAACTACTAGTCTAGCTTCATTAATCATAGAAATTGCACTATCTAGATTTCTTTGATACACATATCGCAAAGTATGATAATGCAATGCTTCAAAAGATTTGTCTCCACAATCTGGTAAATCCCATTTATCTAATTGCCAACAATAGTCATATTTTAAAGTGTCATTATCGGATGTCGATGCTATGATACTGGCAACATTTGGTAACCCAGAATATGAAAATGCATCTAAATAATCTAAAAATCAAAAATAAACTGTTTAAAAATTAAATTGAAAAATTATTTGTTGTTTCTTATTATAAATAAACCTTACTACTTTACCTTTGGAAATGATTTCCGTGGATTGCTGTAAATCACAGTTCTCCATAACTCGATCCCATTTTCTAAGTCTCTGATAATATTGTGTACGAGCCGAAAGAGTTAATAGATAACTTGAACCACAACCTTCGATTGCATCAGAATCTCCAATACTTTTATAAGACTACAATTTTAAGCATAAATTTATTTAATTTACTGACTTTTGATAAAGTAAAATGTGTAAAAATAAATGCATAAAATATCAAACATAAAAAAAAAATGCAGTGTGAGATAATCCAATAAAAACGTTGGATTATCAACTGAGACTAAGTGTTTATCCCTTGTCACTTTGAGCATTAAATAAAATACAAATGGGGGCAGAGAATAAGAAATAATTTTACCTCTTGGTTGGTCATCAGAAAAATTGTGTTATAAATTTATAATATGTATTGTGTATTATTATGTAATATGTATTATTTGAAGAAAAAAATGTAAAATAACAATGAATCTTCTACCAAGAAAAATTATTGGATAATGGATACATAATGTTTTTTTTTCTGTTCATTTTTACCAAGGTACAACACTTTTTCATTGTATGATTTAATTATGATGTTATTTTTATTCACCCAATATAAATTATTTATTCACTAGAGTTTTATTATATTTTACAGAATAAATGAAGAAGAATCATATATTCTTTTGAATAATGTGATAATAAAACATTTCAAAAAAGTTATTCTTCTCGAAACTATTACATCCTCACAGATGACTTTTTGCCATAGAAAGACAATAAAGTTGTGTTAAAGAATATATTTTAATCTTAAAATTATATTGATATTTTTAATAATATATTAATTTAACTAACTTCATTGAGAGTTGATTGTAATAGAAGACCATCCTCAGGTAACAATTCCGTTATCATATCCACAGGATTAAATGTCATTGACCAGCAATCTTTTTTCATTTTTCTAAAAATAAAAATAAAATGAAAATGATTTACTATCCAATATTTATTGTTATAATATTGTTTTATTATATTAAAATATAAATGCATAAATAATATATGTATTAAATACAAATAAATAATCTCATGCGTATTTAGACTTTTTTTGTAGCTAATACAACCAAATCAATGGTGACATTAATTTTAATCAAAGTAAAAAGTAATAGTAATAATAAATAATTATTAAATTGATTAATAATCAATTTAAAATTATTTGTAGCTTTGTTAACTCAAAAAAAAGAGGGTAGTGAAATAATCCTTCAGTATCACTGGGTAGGGCACATGAAAGATATATACATATTTTGGGCACAATTTAAACTCATAAGTTGTTGCAAATGTACACCTTGATCCTAACCGTAAGCACACACATTTTAATAACAATGATAACTATAAAAATTTAATTTATATAAGAAAAAAAATGTTGATAGCTTACTTGAATTGCATTTCGCACCACAGTTCTAAATACAGAATCGAAGTAAAATGTGCTGAACAAAATTGAGCTGCTCGTGAAACATATAAATAGTTAACATCCAAAAGTTTTCTAGAAACACGCACACACATAAATATAAAATATATTTAATGCTATTATTATATTTTTGAAACATAATATTAAAAATTAAAAGTATGATTCATTATTTCATTAAGTAAAAACAAAAATTACTGTAATGGATTTTCCTGTTGTTGTCTGATGAAATTAACAACATTTAGAAGGCATTGTACAGCTGATCGATTATAAAAAATATTATTTTCACTCGAATCAATAACTATGAACAAACAATTAAAAAGTAATATTAACAGAAGACATTTTATATGAAAAATGTTATTTTATTTGTAAACTATAATACTAAAATTTTTATAATTTAAAATTCTACTTGAACAATATTTATCATTAATAATAAATTAATAAATGTATTTCAATATCACTTATATACTGTGTATAGTTGAATATATTTTTGAAATTTCATATACAATTTTATAATTATAATATAATATTACCATTAATTAATATAATATCATTACCTTGAAGAGAATTTGTGTTTATCTTTACAGAGGTTTTTTCTCTAGTAGTTTCATAATGTTTGATAAAAAAACTATTCAAATGTTTGTTAAAAATGGGTCTTGTTGTTTCTGGTTGGTTTACCAAAAGAAAGTAGATTAGATTGGGCAAAATATTTTCACAAAATACAGGCTGAAAAGTTTTTAATTAATTAAAATTATAAACATAAACTAAAAATTAATAAATTTATATTCATATTACGTTTACCTTATTTTCTGCAATAAGCAATAAACTTTTACAAAAACCTTGAAGTGTTCCTAATAATTGTTTTGTTATTTTTGTAATCCAATCATCATAAGGTATTGAGGAATCTATTGGACACCACATTTCAGTCACATTGATTAGTAAATTAAATTGTATATGATCAAATGACAATTCAACCTCTTCTTCTTCTTGTGATTGATTAAATGGATATAAAATTCTTTTTTCTAATTCATCTAAACATATAATAACATATATACAATAAAATAAAGTATTTGAAAGTTTTAATATATTAAATTAAGTTATGTTACCATATAATAATTGCCCATTACGAGTTGCTATAACTTTAAATAAGGTTATATTACTTGCTTCCATAACTAAAATATTATCATCACTTAAGTAATTTAATAGCATCAAAACAATATGTTTTGTAAAAGAATACTCTGCTGAAATATTTGATTCTAATTTTAATATTTCAGGTTCTGGTTGCAATATCAATGTAGTTAAATCAGCTGGACCTAATGTGCCCAAACAACTGGCAGCTAAAATCTGAACCTAGAATTAAATAACACGCAACAATTAATATGAATCATCAAACATAGATGTTAATTTTACATTTGAGAAAATATTTTAAGAATTAATTGGGTAAAACTTGAATTTTGGAGTTGGAAAATTTTTTTTTAAAATATCGTAGTTTAACCACCTTACTGAGTACTCAAGTACTAAGCGGACCACTTATTTCAGGGACACCCTGTAAATGTAACATATTACAATAGAAGATAATTATAATTTTAAAAACATATTTAATCGAGTTAAAATAAAATATACTTCTGAATACATACTTCATAGTCACAACTTTTTGTTAGCTGAATAAGTGTACAAATAAAGCGATGCAAAACACTTTTAGCACAATCTTCTGAAAATCCTCGCATTCTTGAAAGCTCTTCATATAAATTCAGGAGTAGTTTTTCATTTGATTTTAACTTCAAATAAAATTTTATATTTAAAATGAATTTGTTAAATGTAGTAAAATATGATGATAATCACTAACCTTAAGTTTTATATGTTGTAGACTTTGTATGACATCAGTGTGTTCATTTTGTTGTGAAAGAAAAGTAATTATGTCTTTGTGTAACATACTAACATTTTCATAACTTTTATCACAACTTAAATTTTGATTATTTAATGTTTTAAGAATGTTTAATAAATCTAACGATTTTTCATTGACTGAAGGCTGATTTTTTGCCAACATTCGGAGCCCTGAGGACACTAGAGACTGAATTTGATTAATATTAACTTTAAAATAATGTTGTGTGTTCATTAATAACCATTCTAAATATTCTAAAGCATCATTTTGCATCCCAAAATTGTTTTGGCTTATTAATGTCATAGTTGATCGTATAGATTGATATACCAAGAAATATGTAAATTCATCAATATCATTGAATTTTGATATTTCATCAATAAGAATTTTCATAAAAAATGTGTATTGAAAAAATGATTGGTATCTGTAATTCAATAAAATATAATTACTTAATTGTAAAAAATCAAAAATATTCATAAAATATACCTTAGTTCTGATGTTGATTTTTTGAAAATATTTACAAATAATAAATGTACAATCATTTGAATATAACTTGGCTGCTTATAGGACATAATTATTAACAATGGAGTTTCACTTTTTATATATGTTTCCTATAGTTTTCATAAAAATATATTACGATAATTTAAATTATAATTTCCTATTAAGAAACAATATATATATTTATATAATTTTTTATTTTACTTGAAAAATTTTCATGATGTGCAGAAAATGATTACTGTTAATTTGTATGGGAACAATAGGCTCTTCAGTGTTTGTAACAACCATTTGAATACAATTTAACAGTATACTAGAGAATTCTGATTTTATTAGTTCATTATACTCTTTATGGCCTAATTTCATTTCAATTAGGTTTTTAATTTCATCATGTTTGAGATACGGCAAATTTTCAATCTTAATAGCCAATAAATATGAATATATAACAGAAAAGTTCTCCTGAAATGATTACAATACATACTCAAATAGTAGTTGAAAGTGAATAAAATAATAATAATTTGTAATATAAATATATGAAACTTAATAACTCTATGATTAAACTCATTTTAGTAACAAAAATGATATAAATATTAATACTATTAATATATATTTGAGGAAAGCTAAAAATAAAAAATAATATTTTAAATTGTATTAATTAAAGAATAAACTACAATTTTATACAACTAATATTGTAAAAAAAGAAATTTTAATGGTGCTCGAGATGGCGTATTGATCAATTAAAAGAGACTCATATCATTTTTTTGAAAATATTCATTTAAAATCTATATTACAAATTTAGAGCATGTGAACAAACAATAAAAGTAAAATATTAGTTATAAAACTCATCTAAACTTTATATAAGTATTACAACATTAAATATTTTTATATTTTTGTTTGAAACCTAGGAATATTTTTTAAATAAAATAAAATTAACAATTTATCAATAATTACATTATGTACACATAACCATGCAGATATAATACATAGCATATTATGTTGTTCATTTATTGTTATTTTTTTTTTATAAATGATTTATATACTTTTTTATTTATTAATATCATATATATAATAATATCATATAGATAAATAACTAAATTAAATAATTTGAAAGCTATTCCAAATAAAATATTAAGTTTCTATAAGTATTATACATTTAAATAACCTATTAAAAAATAACTTACTCTAATAAATGTACACAACACACCCATTGAGTTTAATAAATCCAAATCATTTTTGATAACTAAAATGGGAACTATTTCAAAAGCGTATGTTTTGAAAAACTGTTCCATTGTTATGCAGGAAAAAATTTTTATTGGAAAGTCCTAATAAAATAATTAACTAATAATGAGTAACACATATATTAAATAGGTACTATAAAACTATTAAATTTTACCTTAAAATTGGAATACTTTAAATGCCAGTTCCACAAAAAATATTTCAAATAATTTTCTAATAATAAAATATAAGATTTTATTTTTAATTCAACTGCCACGCCTTCAAACAAACTAATAGCAAAATCTAAAATAAAAATAAAATATTTTAAAATAATAAAAACTGTTATAAAATAAAGTAGAACACAACAAATACTAACCAAAATTAATTTTTTTATTATTAACTGTTTGAAGGATTTCGAATATACATTTTTTTCGATACTTTATACTTGATATTATTAATATTTGCATAGTTAATAAATATGTAGAAACTCTATTGGTATACTCATCTTCTAGTTCTTCTTCACTAATATCAGTCTAGAAAAAACAAATTTAAACAGTAACTTAATGTAATTGCTGAAATATATTAAAAGAAAACTTACATCAACTTTTAATCCTTCATGAATATTTTGTAATATAATATCAATCATTTCTTCATAACTTATTATGTATGAATTTGGATTATTTTCATAAGCATCACATATTACTTTTATGTATTTGATTACAGTGATTCTTACCTATTATTAAATAAATATTGATAATTACAATAATCAATGATTATTTCAAATGAAAGTTCACATTTTTACAGACCTGTACAAACGGACTGTTGATGAAAAATAATAAATTTTTCGGACTCATAGGTTTTACAACATTCATTTCAATATTCCACGTAGAACCAAAGTTGCCATTGTTTGTCTAATATTTATTTAAATAGAATAACGATATTAAGATATTAAAAAAAAGTATAATGCATATAATACTATTGAAAACTTACAGATGCAAATTGTCCAAGTAAATCAACAAATGCACAAATCATTTTAGGCCCACATTTTTTGCTCATTGATATTTTTTCTAAAGACGAAATCATCACTAGTATGTTACTAGAGCAAATTTTATTTGAATTATTCTTGGTAATTATACTTAGTGCATCTAAAACAATTAAATATATTTTATAATATAGACCGTTAAGTGTCAAACAATATTATACAACTAATAAAGTTTCTTACTACACATAAGTTGTGTTATTTGTATAAAACCTTCTTGATGATAACACCATTTTTCAGCTAGTTGTTTAATTATTTTAATTATCTTGATTATTATATCTACATGTAAATTATCCAAACTCAAAACAGTATGGAGAAAATTTGCGATCTGAAAAAATTATCTGTTTAATAGCTAATATTAATATTTATACCAAATTAAGTTTTAAAAAATTTATATATTTATATATTATCATGATAAATATGATGTAAAGGTGAAATACAAGACTAAGATGGAATACAGGTGACAGGTGATTGATATTAATGAATTAGTCTGATATTTGAAATTTTATAATTCTGGCCCCATGTATATTAGACTAGCTGACCCGGGCAAACGTTGTTTTGCCATATATTTCTAGTGAACTTTGTAGTATAAAAAATAACGAACTTATAGTAAGTATGTGGAGATGGCGTCTACGATTGAAAGAGGAATAGAGCGCGCACGCACGCAATTTCGGTAAAAATTTATGTAATAATATATGACGTTGCAAAATCCATCCCTTTTGGTAAACATCGTCGGGTTTTAGCTTAATTGTATACGTCACGGCCAATCGGTCGAGCTTATCGACCAATGACAAAAGATTTGCTTGCGATCGTATTCGATCATCCAATGAAAAAAGTTCTATTGTATTCGTTCTATTGTTCATCGCACGCACACGATTTCCGTAAAAGTTGTGTAATAATATAATATTGCAAAATTAATACCTTTTGGTAAAGATCGTTGGGATTTTCGATGACATAATAATCTATTTATATAAAATGCAAATTGCCACGCACTCACTAACAATTTTACCCCTTCTAACCTCCTTAGGAGTTGATTTTTGGTAAATCCTTTCTTAAGGGGCCTCTGCTCTATATAAAACGAAACTATTGACAAAATTTTATACCACAAAACTCCAGCGGCTCCGGATTTTTTCCATTTTTACCCCTTTTAACCCCCTTGGGGTTAATTTTTTTCCGTAAGATCCTTCTCCTGACAATAACTAACACAACAAAAAAAAGAATTAGATAAATCAGTCCAGCCGTGATGAGGATATCTGGTAAATACGGATTCATTTTTATTTAATATTATTTTTACCGATTTCAACCTTTTAAAATCAAAATTGTGAAAATCAGGTGACGTGGTGACACTCAGGAAGGTATTTGGAACAACTCTGTGAAAAAAGTTAAATAACGTCATCACAAAATGGGAACATAAAAAAGGAGTGTTCTTTTATATATTTAAAGGATTACCAAGACCCAACATTAAGAATAGTCTGTCATTTTTAATAGAATTTTACGAACAAAAAAAAGTGGATAGTCCCATTAAAATAGAAAATTAAATATAGGTTGTATTCAATTTTGCACCTATTTTTCCACAGTAATTAATAACAAAAATGTTAAAACTAAAAATAAAAAATATATAATACTTTGAAGTAGGTGAATGGATGAGAAAATGAATCTTCTAATTGTTTTAAGTCATCCACTAAGTTTTCTAATAATGATCTATGCCAATCCAAAATTTGATCTATAAATATAATAAAATAAAATGTTAATAAACAAATGATTTTACATACAATCAAAATATTTGTTGTTTTTTTTTATCAGTTAAATATAGTACTACTATTAATTGTTAAAATTATAATTATTTAACACCATCATCTACTATGTATAAAGTCTAGATTATCAAGCATTAAATTTAAACACCATAAAAAGTGCTAAAAATTATATATTTGCTAATTAAGCTTTGCAAATATAATAAAGCCTTTTGGGTCCCAAGGTAATGGTTTCATATGGGTACCTTACAAAACATTTTAAGCATTTAACAATGCCGAAACCAGTTGAAAATCGATCAAGTTATTTAGTATCAAAATTATTAAGTGTAATCATGATAAAAAATTTAATTGAGCTACTATAAAATGTTTTTATAGGAAAAAATATGTAAGTAAGAACCATAGAGTTCAGGAGTTATTTTTTTGATACTATAGTTTTAATACATTTTTTTGGTGTTCCTACATTAATAAATTTTATAATAGGTATTAATATTAGCAGGATCAGCTTAGGAAATATCGAGACTATGCATGAAATGTTTTTGCAGGACCTATTTAGTGGGTGTTAAGGAATTATATTGCATCCATTTAAATATTTTAAAAGTTATATGGATAATATTTAAATATTTTCATTTAAGTCTTGCAACCTTCATTATTATATGGATAAATATATCATACATTTGTAGACTTGCATCAATTTTGTATTAAATATAACAGTTAAAATAATTTAATGTAAATAGTAAGTTAAACCATAGATTAAGTATACATTTAGTATATTTAATCTATGGTTAAACTAAATCCCAGAAGGCCAGAACTGTATAGACAATTTAAGTTTTTAAGTTCTTTTATAAAAACTATATTTAAAAGGTACACATTTTTTTATAAGAAAAAGCAAAATTTACGTTTTCAAACAAAGTACAAACCCTTTTTTAATTAATTTTAACAACATTTTATAAGAAATTTTTTTTTTATGAAAATCCAATATAAAATGATTTTACACATAATACTAACCTTTAAATGAACAAATGTTCAATAAAACATTAATTGAATTCATATTTAATTTTTGTTCTTTCGTAAGACTATCATAATTGATTACTTGATGTGTGTTATTTAAATCTAAAACATAAAATATATCAATATCAAAATGTTTAGTAAAATAAATATTAAATTACCATTTAATTTACTTAAACTGTAAAGTTTAAATACGATTATTTTGTTTGCTTCATGATTTAATATTTCATTTACTATTTGACTATCAACCAACTGCAAATGTTTAAAAAATACTGAACTAACATCAACAAATGCCTCATTATTTAATTGATTTGCATCTTTCATTTTAAAAACAATATTTTTCACTTTCTCCATACACTTCATTTTATATAATCTGTGAACACATAAATTAGTGACTTTTAATAAATATAAAACACACATAAACAGTGTCGACCTAGTTTAGGGTTGGTAGATTCTAGCTAATCATATAATAAGAAAATTTAAATTAAAAAATCAAATCAAAATGAAAAGTTAATGAATTTACAGTAAATAAAAGCTATACAGTAAAAAAGTAATTATTTAACATCTGCAAAGGATAAAAATACTAACAGAAAATATTAACATAAATAGGTTTATAATATTTAACATAATTATTATTATTACAACAAATTGATAACAACAAAATACAATCAATTAAAGACATTAATTTTCAATTTAAAAATCATAGTTTTAAAAAATGAAAACCAATGATGCTAGATGCCAGGCTAAAGTTAAAGCTAAAATATATAAACTAAAATAAAAAATACATTTACTAATACAATTTATCAATAGCCTTTAAAGTACTAGGTCGTCATTGTTTATAATAAATGATAAAAATATTAATAATTAAATATAATTATATGTACCCAAATTCTTTATACTCTTTGCTTCTAAATTGAGGAAACTGATTTTCAAGAAAAGCAAGAAAATTTGTTAAGGAAAAAAACAACTGTAGTGTTGCAATACTTGATTCTGTTTCTATTGCCATAATTAGGTTTATTAAATTATTTAATCTCTCAAAAATATTTTCATCAATTGTTCGTCTTACACCTGTAAAAATAAAAATGTTTTAACTTATACATAATAATAAATAATTTAGTATGTAAAAGCAAAAAAATATTGATATTATTGAATTTAATTTAAACATGGTAGCTGTTGTTAGAAAAATAATCTGGTAAAAACTTTAAGTAAAACCAAATTAGTCCAAAATATATCAAGTCTCGTTTCTTTTGATTTTTTTTTTTTTTTGGATATTAACAATCTATACATCTGTACCACAGCATAACATATTTACAAATAAGAAATTAATTGAAAATGTAACAATAAATTATACTTTTAATTTCTTCTGGTTCGATGGTTTTTATCTGTACTTTGGGAATATCTTGAAGTTCCAAATAAAAATAAATATCAGTGAAATCATTAGAATTTTTGAATTCTAGATTATGATGATGATCAACTTGGCTGGTTCTTGGTTTTGTTAGTAATAAAATAACTACTTCTGATAAAAGATAGGGATTAAGTTTTGAGTATGAGTCAATAACTACAGCATCTTGAGTCTTTATTGGTAACAACCAGTCAAGTAATAAAAACATATTCTATAAAAATAAACACAAGCATTATAATACATCAAAAACTTAAAAATTGTATCTATCTATTATAAATAACATATTAACTCACTGTTCTATTTAAAGTAATGCGACAGAATGCTCTTGTTTTAAACAAAACTATTAATGTTTTCAAACTGTGATCATCAATTTTTATAGTTTTATTAAAATATGGTCTAAGTACATCAGAATACAATTCATTATGCCAATTTGTTTTTAATATAATCAGTGACTGTAATAGACTATGAGATAAATCTAAATTTTCATTTGACGTAATAATTCTAGAATAATAGGAAATTATAATAATACAAATTAAGTAGATAAAAAGAAACATTATTAAAGAAGTATGAAAATATTAAGTATTTACTTCAACACAAATATCCAAACTTTCTTGTAGAAAGATCCAACTTGACTGAATTTAATCGTTAACAACTTAACAAATTCTGATCTAACTAAAATATTGCAACAACTAAATTCAAAAATAAAAATAATATCAAAAAAAATTAATATAAAGATTATTCTTAATAACTATTGAACTTACATAGTTAAATATTTTGTTGTATCAGTATCATAAGTAGAGTTTAAACATTTCATTATGCATAGTAACAAATGGAAATAGTCACTTTCATTAATTGATGATGAATGATTTTCAAGTAGTTTTATAATTATATTGAGCCTAAAAATTATAAACAATATATTTAACCAATTAGCTATAACTAATTATTGCCATAAGAATTTAAAACAATAAGTCCTTCGAATATTGTTAATAGCAAATTGAACTGTACTAAAATACAGAATGTTCACTAAGAGACTTCTCTCTGTATGAATACAGCAAAGGAAAATAATGATAAATAGTTTTTTATAATACAAAATGGATTTTTTTTTTCGTTTTTGAACCAAGCCTGGGCGGGAACTGCGCTAGCATTACTTCTGCCCGGACCCTATTCAGGGGCAAGACACAACCTATTTTTCTGAAACAATCACTTGCTCCAGAGAAAAAGGTTACCTATGTCCTGGGATCGTACCAGTGACAGTGCGTGTAGACACCACCACTGTAGACCACACGGCCAATTCGTCCCACATACAAAACGGATTAATAATTAAATATAAGACTTAAAATCAAATAATATTATTGAGATTTCTCACCTGGTACAAATTTCAAATTTCTTTAAATTTGATAAATCATCTATAAATGACAATAAAGTGATTTCATATTTTTTTCTTTTTAGAGTAGGATATCCATCTAAAGTCAGACTCGAACTATCTAATTTATTCAAATAAACCTAAACAAATTTAATACATTAAATTAATAGTTACATTATTTTAATAAAAGATAATTATTTACAATACTAAAAATTGTAACAGCCAACTCTGAGATGTAGTTTGAAAAATTTGGATTAGAATTATTTTTACTCTGTCGTATTTCAGAATAAACAAACTCATATATTTTATATAATTGGGTGATCCATGTTGTTTTATCAAAAGTATATGATACTTTGTGATTAATGCCAATACATTTTGGATGATGAATTTTAATGAAAAACGTTAACAATTGATATAGTATCTCTTGAACCTAAAAATTTTAGTTTTATAAAAATTGATAAAAGCAGATTTTTTAATTAGCACAAACTTTTTTCAATCTATCATTTTCATAGAAATTTATCAAATGTACACAGTTTTCTTCAATAAAATGGCATAGTAATTTACGATTTTCCATTCCAATCTTAAAAAAATTAAACAAGATTATTATATTAATATTTTATAAATTAAAATAGTTATGTATGTAATATAACATTAAAATCATGCATTCAAGTTATAAGTAAAAATATTTGTATTTAATTACAAAATTACTATCAAATGTATGTAGAATATTAAAAATCAGAGACTCCCAAACTTATTGGCCAGTTTTCCTTTTTTGATCTAAATTCATCATGAATTTAGTGCTTCTACACTTGGTTTGTTTACATAAATGAATTAGTATTGTATTTTTACATAAATAAAAAACATAGTTTTGTAAAGATCCCAACAATGATTTAGGCTTCTTTGTAATTTACTGTACAGGAAACTTTCAAAGAGTTCACTGGTGGTTTAAACATTCATTTAGATATTTTTTGAGCATCTAACAGTTCAAAACGCATTTGTTTGGAAAAATCAAGCTTTACTTATAAGTTATAACTATAACTTATATACATATATATATTTAACATGCCTCTGGAATGGAATTATGATAATTTTATGGTATACACGATGCACAATTTGGGAGCCTCTGATATAAATAAATCTATGATATTTTAAAATATACTTACCGTTTTACATACAAAAAATGTGAGAATAATTAAATCTTCTCTTAAAGAATAGTTATTGGTAACTTGAAGAGTGTCCAATATAGCTTGTTTTAAATATGGTAATATTCTACAAGAAAATAAAATTTTTTTATGGGTATATTTTTAGTGATTAACATAATGATTCAAAAAAATGGCAATAGAGTATTCTGACAAGTTACATAAAAATATAAAAATCAACAAATAAAATATAAGAGTTTTGGATTTAGTTTATCAATGGAAGATATATTTTTTAATTTTCAACAATTATTATTACATAAAAATAGTTTGTAATTTTTTTCTAGATTTAATTTCAAGACTTCTAATTAATAACATGTGTCTGTGGTATACACATTTGAACTCAATAGAATATTAAAAATAATTGGGTATAATACAGAAACAGTCAATTAATTGTTATAACATAGTCAATTTTCTATAAAGTTCAATATTCAATATAGAGAATTTTTTAAAAATGGACTATTTTCATTTGAATTTTATAATGTTTACCAATAAATTTTTTTTTAGTATGTGAAATTTGTATGAATATCAGAACAAACTATAGAATTTATTACTTATATTATTTATACTAAATAATTACTTCTTTTTAACAGCTAACGTAACATGTGAATGAGCATCTCCTTGAACAACTATGTGTTTCATGATTTTAATTGAAACATGCTTCATATTTGCAAAATTAGCAGTATATAATGTGCAAGCCAAACTAAACAAATCTAAAAAAAAAAACAATAAATACATAACAATTTAATTAATTATTTATAAATAAATAATATATTATACTAACCATTCCAATAATTACTTAATGAATGCCAAAAATAACTTTGAGATAAAATATTTTGTTCTAATATTTTATAGTATATTTCTCCCATGTATAATTGAAAAGTGTTATTATCAGAAACATTAAGAATACACTTCAACAAATCATTAACAGGTAAATATACTTGATCTAAAACATTATTATGAATGATTTATTAATACCATAGTATATTTGAAGTGTAAAAGGGAAGTTATTAGTTTTTATTATCGTTATTGAACTATGTATGTCAGTAAAAAAGTTTGAAGTATTGACATTCATGATTTTACAGAAATATTTATAAATTTTATAATAAAATTATTACTAAGCAAACAGCAGCTCTATCAAGTATATCCAATTATTTTACAAAAATTTCGATCAGAAGACCAAATTTTTATAACGCATCAACTGAATAATAAAATTATAGTCGACTTCAGTATTTTAACATAAATACAAAGAAATTTAAGATTAAAACAACTGGTTGAGAGTTGCAAATAAATGAAAATTTAAGATTTCTGAAATTCAATGTATGAGATTTACAAATACATATTGAGTACATCTAAAAATTTAAAATAAATTTGTTGAGAAAAAATCAAAGTTGTTTTTTTTGTAAATTAAAATATATATAAAATTTTTGTATTTGCTTATTTTATTATTATAATGCTCTTTTTTGATGACTGTAATATGCAATTTTAACCATAACATTTTTCAAAATTCTCTGATTCTTCCAATTATTTAAAATATATTGGTATCTTAATTTTAATTATACTTAAAATTAGTGTTTATTGTTCATATATATGCATGTTCTCCTAGTTTTGTGGTTCTTTCTAATCTTAGTCTGTTGAAAGGAATCTGTTGGTTGTCTTTATGTTCTTTGTATACTTATTGTAATTAATTTAAGTTGTTTTGACCATATAATCATTCCAATAAATATTAGCTATCATACTTCAATGGTTTAGAATATTTTTCAAACTGTCAGTTTCAAATATTAACCTGCATTTAAATATCGTAGACGATATTTTTAATTTTCATATTAAATTATCTACCTTAATTTAAATGTTTCCTAAGAGAACTTTAAAACCAAGGTAGATGTATATACCACCTTCGTCAAACCATACATTTTTTTAAGGTTATTTGGATAAATCAATATAGAGATAAGAGAAATAAAACTTGAAAAGTGATAACAATATTTGAATTCCATATTTCAATAACAAATGATAATTGACAGTAAATACTAAATTCTAGATAGTAAATTAGATAAATAAAAATTAAGTTAAAAATTTTTACATTTTAATATAACCATCATAAAAATGAAAAACTTCCGTAACATTTTAATGTTTAAAAACTTACACAATCGTGCGTATTCAACAAAACAAGTGAAATGGGATATTATGGCTGGTATTTGTCTACAACGCAAACCGATTATTACAAAATCATTAACAGATATTGAGGTAAAATATCAAGATATTTTAAAAGAAATCGAGTTTGAAAAGAGTTTAAAATCAGACCATGAGCTTCGACATGATAAAGATGTAATACGAATGGAAAAGTTAAAAACTGGTTCTCTTACTGAATTTGACAATGTGGATCAAGCGTCCTATCAAACAGCTCAAGATTATTTAGACAAGAACAAAGAAGAGCTTACAAATTTCAAATTAGCTAGCCGTTTAACTGAGGCAGATGAAAAGAATGAAAAAAAATCATTGAATAGAAAATTAGAAGAAAATTTAGTTTTGATAACTAAACAAAAACTGGGACATGAAGATTATTGGATTTTACCTCAAGGTTTGTGGATAGATGGTGAAACATTAAAAGATACGGCAGAGAGAATATTAATAGAATCATGTGGCAATAATTTAAATGTCAGATTTTATGGTAACGCTCCATGTGGTTTTTATAAGTATAAGTATCCAAAAGAAAAACGAGAACAATCTAATGTAGAAGGAGCAAAAATATTTTTTTTCAAAGCTGCTCTTATAAATGGAAGTGTAGATAAAAAAGGTTCATGGATGGATTATGAATGGGCTACAGTTCAGGAACTCAATGATAGATTTATTCAGTCATACATGAAAAATGTTAAATTATTTTTATCAAATTATGTTGTATAAAATATAGAATAATATAATTTGTTAATTTATCATATTCATACCTTTGTTAGCTTTCTTAATAATATTCTTCAATAAAATAGAACAACTTTCAAAATTTGTTTGTTTGTAATCATTACCTAATTTTTGCTTTTTCATGTCTTCTTTCTCAATATCCTTTTAAATAAGAAAATTACATAAGTTATTATTGTTATTAACAATATTTGAATATATAATATTTTACTAACAAGAATTAAACTTCTGTGGGAAGTATTAAGTAGTTTTGTCCATGTTACCAAAGAACTATTGTCGTCATTACTTTGTGTTTTTTGTAATTGCTGACCGCTGTTATAATTCAAAATTGCAATAACTTCATCATTCTCTAATAGCTCCAGAATTTCTTTTCGTTTTGTCTATAATACATTTTAGTTTTAAATAAAAATTAATTCATTTTAAAATTTTAAGTAATAATGTGCTTGGTGTAGAAAAAAATAAATACATAAATAAAAGTAATTATGATGAATAAACAAAATTAAGTTTAATAATAAAGCAATATTTTAATATATTATATTTAATTTGGTTAAATAAGCACAAAAAAAACACATCATTATTATTATTTAAATAGTTCTTATCAACTGAAAATTGCATTTACAAAAGTATTAAACTTTTGATAAAATAATCAATTTCTAGACTATTGTGTTTTATTATAAGAACAAATAGCCCCGAGTACCTTGCAAAGTACTCAATAAAGATAACCTATAGCATCTCATTTTTGGGTCCAGATAAAAACTATATGAAGAAAATATGTAACTTAATTATTAGTATACATATTGATGTGTTTAGGTAGCAAGGTTAAAAATACGTTAAGTCTATAGTTTTTATTATGACACATGTATATTAATTTATTTTATTATACAGGGAGTTTTTTTTTGCTAAGAACACTAATTAATTTAAAATATCTTAACTTTTTTTTAAAATATTATCAATAAAATAATATAAAAGATTATTTAAGTTTTGCTATCAATTGAATTATTATTTATATTGATATCAAATTTTCTATTCACCTTTTATTAGCTTTTATTGAGTAAGAAATTATGACAAAAACCATAGATGTACCTAATTTAAACTATAAGTAATTTGATAGTGATTTGAATTACATAACCACCACCAAAATAAAATAGTTTTTAAGAAATCTATTTGTAATCAATGAACAATACTAAAATTATTAAAAATTAAATTAAACATTATTTTCTAAAACTTTTAAGTATAATTTGAGAATTTATTGAATCTTTATAACTAACCCTATAGCGAGTACCTGAATTATAATTAACTAACACTAGTGTATTTTTAAGTTGAATTATAAATATTATAAATGTATAGCAAATAAAACTATTATAGGTAGTAAATAATATATTTATACAGTATGTATAAAAATTAAATTTTAAACATAAATCAATTACAATAGTTCAATAAGTAAATGTACCTTTCTTTCTGTGATCTTACGAGAGTCCAAACTTTGCAAACAAAGACTTAAGTCGTTGTTGATATCACGGTTTTTATTGGAATTCATTTTATATAAGAAAATATAAAATGTTTGTGTACTCAATTGAATTTTACATATTAAAAAGAATTTATGAGATAATATTCCTTTTTGAATCGAGTTGAAGATAATTGTATTTATCTATAAGAAATATGAATTAAAATTAAATAGTTGTACTGAATAGAGCATAAATATTTCATATCGAGGGATATATTATGTAATCTATGCGTATCGTTTAAATATTCAACATCTTTCTTTACATCCGAAATTTCTCGATGTGAAACAATAAAACAGTTAGTAGTGTTAGTACCTTCGAATTTTCGAAAATTATGACCTGACAAGAAACTAAAGAATGAAACAAATATGTTATCAGTGATTAATCATGAAAATAATATCAAATTTAATTTTGGCGGGTATTTGTTTTAACCTTAAAGTTATGTAAATCCATAGACCTATTAAATCACAGAACGAAATTAATTAACAATAGTTAATTTTAATTCATCCATCTTTAAGAAGTTAATTTTATTCGGTATTAAATAACACATCTCATATTTACGTATAAAATTAGGGACAAATAACAAGATCATATTTTAATAGTTACTTGGATTTCTGGAGGAATAATATTTTACTTTTTTCTGGTTCGCGGTGTTACCTTGGTAACGTTAACATTTAATCAAAAAAATCTGGTATACGGGTGATAACACTCGAATTATCATGATATAATTTTTTTGTTTTTCAATTAATATAGTCCGTGGTGGTGGTATACGTTTACTGTTATTCTTAAATTCTTTATGTTATGACTTTATGAGATATAGTCGAAAGTCGATAATCATTAATCATTAACATTGTCCGTCGAACAGAAACCCTTGAACTTTGAAGTTCTCGACTTGGTTTTGAATATAATAAGACGAGTATTCAACACCTAACATTTATAACGAATAATACATATCACAAACTGTAGAAACGAGGTTAAGGAATAAGGATTAATTTGATATTTACTTACCATCGATTTTCAATTGAATATTAACTATAAGATGAACTCGAATGAAAGTAATGGTGAGATTGATTTACTATATAATACTTGTAAAATTTAATTTTGATAAATTACTGTCCATTTGTTTTTGTAACGTTTTAAAATAGACGTAGAAAAAGAAGAGACAAATGAGTCTACTGAAAATGCTACTGGTGGAAGGCTTGATAAAAGCGGAGTGAAATGTATTGTATATGAAGAAAATCCTGTTTATGTTAATGAAGATGATGAAGTAAATATTGTTTTTTTTTTAAACATAAATTGATGCTTGGATTTTGAATTATTGAAATTTACTCATAAATTTCTTTCCCTGAGTTAAGAATTGATAATTTTACACATAAATATATATTGGTTTTCAACATAATATCATTAAAACTATTGAAATATTTACCAAATTAAAAATTACTTATTACTTTTCATCTAGAATCGATGCAATAATTTATTTTTACCTGTGGAGTTCAAACTAAATTCCATAAAATTAGATAAATTTAAAGAAACAATTGTAGTTACTGTTTAATATTTAACTCTTAATAGAGGTTTTGCAATATTTCTATAAAAATTATTTTATCATTTAATATTGTGTGACCATTGACTATAGAATAGAATATTAGAATAATAAAAAAAAATTAATAGAAAATTCCATGTTATAATTATTAATGGTATGATTAATAAAATGTATACCATTAACTATTAGATCCATTTTAAATTATCAGCCCTTAGTATAATATATTGTTTTATTTATCTAAAATTCATCTTTAAATGTTACCATTTTATTTTTAGGAGTTAGATTTGAATCACCAGCAACTTGATAAAATTGATAACTTTGAGCACATGCAAAATCTTCGTACACTGTGTCTTCGTTGGAATCGTATTAAAACAATTGAAAATCTTCAAATGCTTGTTACTCTTAATGAACTTGATTTGTATGATAACCAAATAACTAAAATTGAAAACCTCTCTGGTCTTACAAATTTAAAGTAATATTTTAAAACAATATAATATATAAAACATTAATAATTTTTTTAAATACATTTTAGAGTGCTTGATCTATCCTTCAACCGAATAAAAGAAATAGAAGGGCTTGAACAATTGGTCAATCTAGAAAAATTGTTTTTGTCCAGCAATAGAATAACCAAGATTTCAAATATTAATCATTTATCAAATCTACAAATGCTAGAGTTAGGTGATAATAAAATTAAGGTAAATTAAAAAGTTAAATAAAACTTTGTTTTTAATTATTGTGATAAATTACAACTTTTAAACATATATTTTTTATAATTTATTTAATTGGGTATGTTATAGATTAATTGTTAAAATTATATATTTTATTCTTGAGTTTTTTAATGTTATTATTATTCTGTATATGTTGCAGTAAAAACTTGAAAGTAATTGAAACTAGAATTTGTTAATAATTTATATTTGCATCTAATGAAGTTAGCAAGAATGAATTTTTTCTAGATACACCACCAATTTTAAAATTTAAAAAAATGATTCATCTTATATTTAAACATTTTTAATAATTATGGACGTTAAAAATAAAACTTATTAAAAACTTGTTCTATTTGATGATTACTTGAAATTAGGTGAATATAGAAAAAATTCATTTTTTCTAGCGCTCTTAAGTGTCACTAATTGTACTTCCAAATTCTAAGTTCAATTGAAATTTTTTTGCAATACTTATACATGAAAACATTTATTAAATATCTAAATGGTTAAGTTGGTGCTGAATAATCACAATTAACTAAAATGTCTAATTTTACTGAAATTAAATAATTTTGCATTATTTTTATTCTTTGACAATAAATATACTTTTCTTTTATTTTAGTAATAATTTTCTTTTGCAATTTATATAGATTTTAATTATTTTATTTGTTTCTCTTTTGTTGAATAATGTTTAGTTTTCAAAAAATTCAAACTGTTATTACAACTCTTAAATATTAAAATACACTTATTATTTTAAGTTTATAATTTACAGACAATTGAAAATTTTGAAAATCTCACCGGCCTTACAGAGTTATATCTAGGCAAGAACAAAATTGATAAAATTCAAAATGTTGATACATTAACAAAACTGAAAATATTAAGTTTACAAAATAACCGTTTAACCAAAATTGAAAATCTTAATAAGTTAACCGTACTTGATGAATTGTATCTATCTGAGAATGGAATCACTATGATTGAAAATCTTGAAGGCAATACAAACCTTGGGACTCTTGATTTGTCGATGAATAAAATTGTTAAACTCGAAAACATAACACACTTCGAAAATTTAAAAGAACTCTGGGTAAGATTGCTGTGTAAATACTTATAAAAGACAAGAAAAAAAAATATATTTAATTTTTTTTTTTCAGATCAATGACAATCAAATCAGTGATTGGAATAATGTTGGGGTTTTAGAGAAAATGAAAAAATTAGAAACTATTTATCTTGAACATAATCCAATAAGTAAAGATAGTGCTTATAGAAGAAAAATCAAATTAGCCATGCCTTGGATTACACAAATTGATGCAACATTAGCTAAATAAATTATTCAAATTATCTTCTAATTTACACTTTGATGCATTATATAAATTAATTAAAAAAAAATATATATTTTTTTCTTTTTTTTAATGTCTAATAATTATCAAATTGTTGTTGTTTTATAGCGATTAAAAAAGTAATTTTGTATATTGTAACAGTACTATGAAATAAGTTATTAACATTGTCATAAAATAATTATTATATTTTCTAAACACAAATTAATCGTTTAATTTAAGTTTTTTAACTACAGAATTTTCATCAATTGGATCGATAATTGTGCCCATTTGTGTAACAACTGGTGGAGCAGTTAGTTTCTGGAAAACTGTTTCAGGCACCCATGTTCGACCCACTGGTACTTTGACCGTTTTTTCATATTCTTCAATTTGTTTAAATGGGTATGGTAATTCAGATACCTAAAATTTTTAAAATTAATTAGTTATTTAAATTTAATATTTTATTACATACACACTTTGATTCATAATTTCAATATTATACCATTGATTATACTAATACATGTTGTTTTGAACAAAGTTTTTTGAGTTTTAATTTCAAATAAAATCTCACTAATTATTACTTGAATTAGTTCTTATTGAGCAATATTTATTAGAGAAGATTTAAAGGAAACCATGTCTATGTTATAATAAATACATGGAGAAAACTCTAAAGCTTAAAATTTAAATGATTCTTTTGTTATCTAAAACATGTTTTATTCGTAACCAAATATCTATGAGTACAATTAAAAATGACCTATTTATGTTGGTCAGCAAGTTCTAACAAATGAAAGTTGAATCTTCTTAACAGTCAGTACATTAAAAATAAATCCAAAGAATCAACAATTTCATAAGAGCGTTCAAAACAAATTATAACAAAACCTAACGAAATTGTGTTCAAATGACACAAACTGCCTAGTTAATTTTAGTATATATTTAAAAAAAAATGTTAGCACTGACAATTAACAAAAATATTACATAAGATATTTTTTGAAACAAACTATGTGTTAATTAAAAGAACCATCGCATTTAACAAAATGTTCATAAAAACTTTTGTACATCTTTTGGGTAATCAGACTATGAATTAATAATATTAATTAATGATTGTTAAAATTGATATTAAAATCTTATTGTGAGTTTTATTAAAATTATTGTTAATAATAAAATATCAGTAAAATCAAAGCGATATAAATATTTAAAATTTCTTGTAGGCCAACACTATCGTGTATTATTAGTAGCATAAACATGATTTATAAAATTTATAGAGCTAAGAATTTGAGTTATAATTTGATTTTTATTTTAAATTTTTTAAAATTAATTTCTTTTCTATACTTTGTTAGTAATACTGTGTTAAAATTAGGAGTTTTAATAATTAAGGCTCACAATTTTCTATTGATCGTAGTATCAATAATTCTACAATCTGTATTTACTATCGTATTAGATAGTATTCAGTTTTATTAAGAGGAGGTGATTCTTAATAAAACTTTTTAATTCTCAATATCTCTTATATCTTACCAATTAATTAATATAAAATTAAAATAAATAAATCTTACTAAATGTGATTTAATAGCATCATCTGCATTTTCATTGATAATAACTTTTTCTCTGTTGAAATCTTTACGCGGAGGTTTAGCAGGTGTTCTGAACATGCCCCCCATATTAGTTCTTTTTCTTAATGTTCGTTTCTTAATGTTAGGACCAGCCCAACGTCCCCAACCAGGAAGTGCAGTTTCTACTTTTGGCTTGGATTGTTCTTCTAATTTTTTCTTTTCTTCCCTAAACATAAAAAGCCCATTTAATAATATATTTGTTATATAAAAATAATGATAAGTACTTGAATTCATTGATGATGTCATCATCAGCAAATGCTTCTGCGATCAATTTTTCTTGATCATTTTCTTCTTTATCATCTAATTGATCTTCTACCATGGCCATTTCTTCAGTTTCTAAACTTGTTTGTGTCACTTGTAAAAACTCAGTGGGATCAATGTTTTGTATCGGCTTTTTAGATTTTTCTTCAATTTTAATGTTTGATCTTTGATTATCTTCAAAATTATTTTCATTAGTTGTATCTAATGATTTGTTATTTTCATATAGAGGCTCATCAAATTCGGCCTTTCTACGTTTTTTATTCATTTTTAAATAATCACTATTTACTTCTTGTCGTTTTTGTTTAACTAAATCTGATTTAGTTGATTGCACAGTTGTGATTTTATTGATTTTTTCTAACTTTTCATCGATTTTATTTTTTAATTCAGTTTCGACTGTTTTAAAAATATTTTCAACATCTCTGTGTTTCTCAACTTTCTTTTTTTTTGATTTGTTACTATTGATATTTTGAGGTGATACAAACCAAGTTCCACTAACTGTTTGAATAACTTCAACATTATTAGTGGCTTTGTTTTTATTATTATTAGATATATTAGAGTCAATGTTATTATTTTTATTGATTTCATTAGTTTTAGTTTCAGATAATTTTTGTTTTTTAGGACTAACTATTTTTATAACTTCAACATCGCTGTCTGTATCATTAAAATCAGAAAGTTCTTCAACCGTTATATATTTAACTTTATTTTCAGATTTTCTTTTATTTTTTTTTGTTTTTTCATTCACTTTATTATTTTTAGGTTCATTTACATTATTTTCATTGAGTTTAGGTTTTACATTGTTTTCTTTATTTTTTTTATTTGTATTCTTTTTTCCATTTACTTTATTATTTTTAGGTTCATTTATATTATTTTCATTGAGTTTAGTTTTTTCATCACTGCTTTTAATTTTTTTATTTCTATTCTTTTTTCCATTTATTTCATTATTTTTAGGTTCATTAACAATATTTTCATTGAGTTCAGGCTTTTCATTGTTTTCTTTAATTTTTTTATGAATATTTGTTTTTTCATTCACTTTATTATTTTTAGGTTCATTTACATTAGTTTCATTGAGTTCAATTTTTTCATTATCATTTTTTTCTTCAATGTCTTTACTCTCTTCGTTTTGACCATTATTGATTGAAGACTTAGAAGTATTTTTAACAAAATTGTTATATTTGGTCAAAAAATCAGTGAATTTTTTTCGTTGAGCCAACCAAGGATTATCTGGGTCAATAACTTGTTCAAGTATTTCATTTTGTTCCTCGTCAGAATCATCAGAATTATCAACGTCATACAATGATGATCCTACTTTTTGAGTTAATTCTTTGCCTTTTCTTAATTGTTCTGACAAAGCTATACGGCTCTGAAAAAAAAAATGGATATTTCAAAATAATAAATATTATATAATATATAGTATTATGAAGATGAGAATAAATATTTGATGAATCATGCTATCTTCTAATAATCTAATATATTAAGTAAAAAATAATCAAGTGATAATATGAAACAAAGATTTTGAAATTTTATTTGGAAAGATTTATATTCATGACAAAGTTGATTGAGGTTGGAATTTTCAAAACTATTTTCTTTAAGTATTTTATAAATTAATCTTTATGGGATAGTAGAAATAAATAAAAATTACTTTCAAATATATTACAGTATACTGGAAAGTAGTTATGTTTTTCAAAATTTTTAATTTACCACAAAGTACCTAAGTTAACTTGAATAGATATTAATGAATTTACACAAAACTGTATATGTATAATTTCATGCAATGTGTATAAACACAAAACTATCATAAAATGACCATTTTAATTATCTTTCACTCAATTTTTAAACACTTACATCTTTATCATATTTTGCTCGTATGACATGATTTCGAGCCCATTGCCCTGTAGATTTGTGTCTTAAACTAGCACGTTCTTCTGCCCGTGTCTTTTCAATTACATTTAGTTTTTCTAATGCAGCTACTGGATCTGTTTCTTGGAGCTTTTCAAATTCTTTTATTTGTTCCTTGGTTCTATCTTTTCTTAATAATCTATGATACTTTTTACTTTTAATTTTATTTTGTCTATGAGCTTTAGCATGTCTGTATGATTCTTGAGCACGGAATTTAGCCATAGTTTTACGTTTTTCTAGTAACTCTTTCAATGTTAATGGATATTTCTCCTTTTCTTTTTCCATCCAAGAAAGTTTCTAAAATATTAAACGATTAAATAAACTTAATATATAAATAGTGTTTGAAATTTAAATAAAATTATTACTAAATCGTTTTGCTTTTGTTGAACAACTTTGCTGGATTGTAAAGCATTAGAAATTTTTTTCTGTAATTCCGTTGGCTGATTGTAACCTCTGGTAAAATCAACCATACGGTTATCAAATACTTCAACTTCTTTACTCTTTAGAGGAAATCTCAACTGATCAGCCGCTTTATTCTTTTCAACAACAGCAGACCATCTACTAATATGTTTTTTGAAGTTATCATAAGCAACAGCTCTTTTGATCTATAATAAAAATTGTACTTTTTAATTTAGAAAGTTTTAAAAATATTATAATATTAAATGAATCATGGGTATGAATTACTACAGGGTGGCGGAGCAAAAACGACCACATTTGAACTTTGGGAGGGGTTGTCAGACAATATCGCGGATCGTCTCATTATATAGTATGTGACGGGAAGTTTAGTTTCAATGGCGCAGTGGAGTATTCAATATCGTTCGTTCACCGTAGAGACATTTTTCCGAAACAATGAGTCAATTGTGACTACACAACGCATAATCCGCATGCGATTCGGACTTTCTCCACGTTCCCAACCGCCGATTGATTTTAAAATAGGTTAAGGATTTTCAGAAACATGGTAATGTGGCCCCGAAGATTCCAAGACGTGTTCCCCATATAGTGACACCAGAAAATATAGCACATGTTCAAATTTCTGTTGAAAAAAGCCCTCTACGGTCAACGAGACACCGCACTCAAGCACTCGGAATTTAGAAACGGTGACATTCCATGGCCACCTCGCGCGCCCGATCAATCTCCCTGCGGGGGTATTTGAAGTCAAAAGTTTATGTGAATAAGCCACGAACATTAGCTGATTTACGAGATTCAATTAGAAGTGAAATTGCATCGATTTCAGCGGAAAAGTTGGAGAAAGTGATGACAAACTTTAGTGAGCCTCTCCAAGAATGCATCGCCATGCAAGGACACCATTTGTCGGACATTTTGTTTCACACAAGTTTTTTTCATATTTAATAAAAAACTTTCTGTAATTTGCTAAAACTATTTATTTTTTTCTCCTCAGTACCTCAAATATTAAAAGTGTGGCGTTAATTTCAAATGTGGTCGTTTTTGCTCCGCCACCCTGTATTATAATATGTATATTATTCAATATTACTCAAATATTACCTTCTCAGCATGAACTTTATCCAAAGGCTTCTGCAATAGCTTTTTATTGGATTTAGCGGTTTGAATTTTTTCTCTTAATTGAGGTGCTTTTTTTTTTAAAGCATTTGTTAATTCATTAATATTTGTTTGTTGACTACTTGACAAATGAAATTCGGACACTTGTAGACTTGGTTCATTGCGAGTAGTTGGCTGTATTCTAAAATGTAATTTAATATTGGTTATAGTTGAAACAAAATAAATAATTAAATTTCAATTATATTTACTTTCGTTTAGTTGTAGATGTAATCGTCTGTAGCAATTGTCTATGCTTTTCATGCGAAACGTCATCCATGCTTTCATCAATGAACGCATCTTCATTTGTAGCTGCCGAGCTACCCATGATTAAATTGTATACCAGGCTGGAAAAAATCCTTAAACTAAAATAGTAAAATTTGAAAGGACCTGTAAACAGAATAATAAATACCGCAAGCCACGCGTGATCTATCTAATGAATAATCTTTGAAATGTACGCCGGGCTATCAGTATTTTATTATGCGATAAATGATAAGGAGGTTGTTAACTTATGGTAACACTATATTTTTACTATTATTATTGTTACCATAAATATTGTTATTGTGAAAAAAACAAATAAATTCACAGTAAAAAATAATAAAGAGTTTAAAGAATGAAAGTTATGTTTATTAGATTTAATTTTAATACCTACCGTAATCCTAGCATACAAATTCGAAAGAGGATTTTGAATTTTTTTTCATATAAATTACTTGGTAAAAACCATTAGTAACCTCGTTTCGAGCTCAAACATTATAGTTTCATAAAAATTGTATGACGTCAACTTTTTAAACATATTATATTTTGTAGGTTAGTTTCCAGATTACGTCTGATAAATGACAATGCAATAGCCAATAAGTAAACAATATTATTTAGAGAATTTAATTGTCTTTTCGTCTCTTGATTCTAATCGTCTACAGTTAATTTTTTCCGCAATTTTAATTGTTCCCGTTAAAAATTCTCAGAATATTTCTCTCAAGTCGTATATATTGATTGGTAAGTGAAAATTAGTAATTTATTTTTCAATGTATTTAACTGTTAAACTTTTTGTATTCATTTCATAACTATTATAATATTAGGTTTTTAATTTTTTCAATAATATATTCCATAATTTTACTAGTCTTTAATAAAATTTGTAGTTTTCTATTGAATCGATAAATTTTCTCGCGTTTCCAAAGGGTTTTAAAAGTAATCTCATTGAAAAATAATAAATATAAAATGAAAAAACTAGGTACTAGATCAAAAATTAATATACATTTTACTTTACCCAATATTACTTAATAAGGTTTTATATTATAAAAATCATTATTATATTAATTGTGAATGTATTATTTAAGAATAACTAAAAAAAAAAACAACAACAAAACTACAATTATGTTTGGTCAGTTGTTAATTTTTGTTTATTAATATTGGAAATAATAAATATTTGTATTAGGTTTTAATAATCAAATTATTTTCTTATTATGTTTTTAATTTTATTAACTATTAAAAAGTACAACTTATTAAGTTTTAAACAATATTAGGTGTTCAATTGAAAAATATATTTACCTTATAAAAAACTACAATAGGTAATTAATAACATTTGATTAATGAATTAAATTTCAATGAATTAAAATTCAATGATTCAAAAATTTGAATTAAAACATAGCATTAATGTTTAATATTTTAATCAACTTTGTTATTAAGTTAATACAATTATTAGATTTTACTAAATAATTTATTTAATATTTTCCCTTTTTTGTTAACATCTATTTTTTTATTAAATTCAAAAAATGTATTTGTCATATTATTGTATTATTTACTGTTATTTATATTTAATGACAGATTGTAATTTGCATTTATCATCTCAATCATGGAATTGTATAAACAAGGAGCTGAATCAAAAATATATTCCGCATTATATGCAGAGAAAAATGTTATTGTTAAAGAACGATTTTCTAAACAATATAGAAATAAATTGTTAGACCAAACCATACGAAAAGAACGTACTAAAGCTGAATCCAAAGCTTTATTAAGATGTAAACAAGGTGGAATTGCTACTCCTACCTTATACTTTTTGGATTTAAATAACTGCAAAATAACAATGGAAAACATTAGTGGCCAAACGGTTAATGACTGTTTGACTAATATGAAAAATAATAAACAAGATGAGGATGTCAAGTTAACAAATTTATTGAATAACATTGGAGTTATTGTTGGGAAAATGCATTCTATTGGAGTCTTTCATGGTGATCTTACAACTTCTAACATAATTAAAAAAGAAGATGATACTTTGGTGTTGATTGATTTTGGTCTTAGTCATTTTAATCCAAGTGTTGAAGATAAAGCTGTGGATTTATATGTTTTAGAACGAGCATTTATCAGTACACATTCCTATTATTCACACCTTTTCTCAGCAATTATGGATGGTTATAAAAATTCTTATAAGACTAATGTTCAAACTGTTATCAATCAATATCTAAGTGTTCGAGCTCGAGGCCGTAAACGATTAATGATTGGCTAGTTTATTGAATTTTTTTACATTTTGTATTTAAAAAAAATATGTTTAAAATAAAAACTAGTTTATTTTATTTATATTGTCGTTATTTTACTATTTATTATATTTAGTATCTGATCTAAGTTAATGTTAGTTATTAATTTTACTTACTATAAAAAGTTATAAAATAAATTATAATTTTAGTTTTAAATATTACAAACTAATTCATTAAACAAAACTCTTTTTGTAAATATTTATTATTTTATTTTAAAGAACTTGTTAGTTGTTTAGTTTTTAGTATTTTACCTATCTTTAAATATTTTTATCGTTTTACAGATCAAATATGGATATAGCTGAAGGAGTGACGCCAGCATATCTGAAATTGGCTCAGATCAAATTTTGTCTAACCCTTCCACAGTATAAAGATGACCCAGAACTTAAATCATCTTTGTTAGCTGGTATAGTCTTAAACAATATGGCTCCGTATTACAAAGAAGTATGTACAGATTTGTCATGGATTTTCGATCAAACACTTTATGACAAAATGGCAGCTAATAATGATAAACGCATGGCAGAACTTGAACAAGAAAAAAATCCTACAATGGTCGATGACGATGACCCAGTGTCTGGTATTTGGCAAGCGAAATTGTTGTATTTATGTTCTGTTGGTGACCGGGAAAAAGCAACTAAATTAGCAGAATCTAAATTGGAAGAGAAAAATGTACCTAAGTCTCAGCAAATTGATACTGTATTTGCCCTGTTCAGAGTGGCATATTTTCACGGTTGTGATATACCAGCAATGAAGAAAGCTATTGACAAAGCCACAGAATTGATTGAAGGAGGATCCGGTGGAGACTGGAGTGCCAGGAACAAACTTAAAGCTTACGACGGTATATGGAGTTTGGCAATTCGAGACTTCAACCGAGCTGCAAAACTGTTTGTAGATGTAGTGCCCACATTTGAGTCATATGAACTCGCAGATTTCAGTACGATCATCAAATATACCGTGTATTCATCGATGATAGCTTTTCCTAGATATGAGCTAAAAAAAACACTTATGCATCATGGAGTCATGGCTCAAGCATTAAACTCAGACTCTAAAGAACTAAAAGACTATTTTGTGTCGTTGTACGAAGGACAGTACTCTAAATTCCTGGTTTATCTGGCAAGAATCGAAAAAAACATGAAACAAGACCCTTTATTACACCCTCACTACAAGTATTATGTTCAAGAAATGAGGTTATTGGCATACAAACAAATATTACAAGCGTATAGATCGCTGAGTTTGGATTACATGGCCGAATCATTTGGTGTAACCAAAGGGTTTGTGGAAAAAGAAGTTGCTAGATTTGCTGCTGCTGGACGTTTAACTTGCAAAATCGATCATGTCGCAGGAGCTGTGGTGACCAGCAGTACATCCAGGAGTAGCCTACAACTAGGAGCACCGGAATCTAGATTGGAGCGCGGCATATTATATCAGACAACTGTGAAGAAAGGAGATATATTGTTGAACAGATTAAAGAAGTTGGCTCGAGTTATGGATTTCTAAAAATACAATTTTGTGTATGGTTTTTTTTTTTTTTTTTTTTTTTTTAGAACTTTCTTAAAAATTTATAAATTATGATTTTCTTTAAGTGTATATACATCGATTCTGATTCATCTAGTATTGCTATTATTTGTATCGCATAAATTATTCATATGCCTAACATCCCTATAAATTATAACCAAAATTAATATATACTATTAATCATTAAACGTGATGTGTATTGTAAATTTATTGTAGATTGTTAAAAACTTAAAAAAGTTCTTACCTATTTGGGTTCGGTTCGATAATACCATTGATGGGTAGCGCACAGATTTTCTAATTGAAAGTTCAAGCGGGAAAAATAAATATAAAAACTTGTGCACTAGACACATTGATGTGACAGTTGAAAAAAAAAAAATGTTTTACGATATGGATATTAGAGTTGTACAAATGATCTGCAGATGATAATAATTGACGGTAACAATTTGTAACAGATTGTCGGATATTTGTTGTGACATCGGTAAAGCATTGATAATATGCTTTCTCGGGCGAACCAAAAGGACAGAAAAAAAAAAAAAACGTATATAGTTAAGATTAATAACTCGAGGTGTAAATAATGAAAATTGAAAACCAAAGCTCGATTATCATTATGTAATAACAATTAATTAATAATTATATAATAATAATAATAAATAAATAATAATACAACTAACATTGCATAATAATTGTATTTCAACACAGTTATAATTATTATTATATTTATGTATATGTATAGTATGTATATTATGTATGCCTACATATTTCATAACCATAATAATGTTATTACAAAGCTTAGCAACAATAACAACTACTGGTGTAAAAAGCTTAAAACCTACAAAAAAAAAAAAAAAATCATAATAAATTGAAAATTATATTTATAATAAACATATATATATATAACGAAAGATCTACATTATTTTATAAACCGTATTTATAAATATTTAAAAATATCCATGTATAAATCTTTGTGTATTTATATGTATGTATAATTTTGCACTTGAATACAGTGCTTGGCCACTGAGCGTTTGTTGTTTAAAAAGCTTCTACGTATAAAGTGTCCTAGAGTAGACCAAATTAATCAAGCGAAAACTGACACTCAGTCTCTTGAATAACATGTTCCCGCTATGTAATATATTATTTTGTTTTCGATAAAATAATATATGTATATGTAATATAAAAAAACGTGAAAAAAGATTAGGCTCTCTCGCCCCGTGGCTAAAATAAACATTTGAATAATAATTTAAATGCGTTTCGCTCAAACAAATTTTGTCAACAATTTTCAAACGAAAAAACAAAACAAAAATTAATAAATACTTTGGCATTAAATGAGGTAAAATCTCAATAGTTCTTTATTCTCTTTGAAAAAAAAGTAAATATTTTCCGTTTCACTATGTATTATATTATAATAATAATATAGTTGTTGACAAAATCTATAGCCATTGCCAGTCCAACCTCACTATATCTCGATACAAAAAAAAAAAAAAAATGTTGTATAAACAATCAAAATATATTATTCTTGGCCCTCGCTTATATTGTCATTGTAGGAACGCGTTCCATAAAGTAAGAAACAATCAAGAGCCTTTTTTTTCGTGGATGTTTTTTTTTTCTTTTTTTTTTTTTTTTTTAATACTGATATGTGGGCGGAATCCAGGGACAAGATATAAAACATATATTATATATATATATATATTATAATATAAGGATATTTTGGCTCTTTTGGGCGACTAGAGGAACTAACGACAATTCATGCAAGATTAATGTATTACACGTAAGTAGAAGTAATAGGTAGTAGAAGTTAATGACTAGATTTTTTTTTTTTTTTTTTTTCTTAATTTATATGTATTCAAACAGCGTATTTATGTAGATCAATTCAGCCAATCGTTTCATATGCGCGTGCGTGGTCCTTCGTTCGGTTTAGTCTTTATTTCGGAGACGGTAGATTTTCGTTGACGGATATAGATAGCCGCCGGATATTCGGTCTGTCGTAGTCTTCCATGCTCATGCCGCGAGACAAACTGCGTCTTGGACGCTCTCCATCCGACGAACTTCCTGAGAATGTGCGTTGTCTTTCGATGCCTGGTAACGTGACCGAAGTAAGTAGACCTTGTCCCTTGCAGAACAACAAGATACTTTGTGCCATTTTTGCCGGCTAATAGACAGAAAAAAAAAATCGTGCTGTTTAATATGCATATAGCCATATTGGTATAAAATATAATCAGACCCGTTCGTAAAATGATATTTTTTGGGATTTAATTTAAATTTGTAATTACATTTTATTTTTATTCAGAAATTAATTTGTTACTTAAAATGTAAGGGGTTGCGGGAGTTGTATACCTATTTAGTTTAATTTATTTTAGTTTAATATTATTTTGTATACATTTACTCTAATCCAGCGAATAACTCGTACTTGTAGAACTTTAATTTACTGACTTTCATGTAAAAAGATATCGTTCAATATAATGTTAGCGATTAACCGGACCCGTGGAGTTTTCTTAGTGACTCGGGGTGCCCAAAATGCCCTGATTATGAAATAAAATAAGTGTTATCTTACCGCTTCTGCTAAAACATCTCCAGCTCTTTCGATTTTCAATAATGTCGCCTTGTGCTTGTTTAAGTCGCGATGTAATTTCTCGACAACATTAGCATAAGATCCCAATACTCCTGTCACCAATAATATGTCTTGTTTGTAATCCTTAAGCATCAGATCCTTTCGGCTAAAGTGTTTAAAAAAAATTAAACGATTAAAAATGTTTCCTTTTTGTTGATATATTGCAAATGAATATAATTTATTATGCGTACTTAAGAAATGCGTTTACGTATTGTTTGAGATTTTTAGAATTGATAGTACCTTGAAGACGTTTCACAAACTCATTGATAACCAACTCTTTATCCGGGTTTGTCTCATTCATAAGTTGCTGTAACAAAAAAATATTTGTAATTATTATGTCGATAATATATTATAGCTATTAAATATCGACTTACATGTCCAAATTTATGGAAAATTAAATAATCCATAGCTGATTGACTCACAGTTGATTTGCCTTTCCAATTAACGAACTAAAATAATAATCATAGTTATAGTTGGATTTATAAATGTTTAATCTAAGTACTAACGACATACTCACTTTTGATTTGAAATTTTCTTTGACCGATGTTGCCGAACCAGTACAATTTATGAGTATCAGTCCCAAGACGCGCGAGGGATGTGCCAAACCAAACCTAGCTACAGCATTAGCACCAGCTCCTTCCCCTAATCCAATAACATAACGAATGTGCAAAGTATCCAAAACAGCCACTAAATCTTCACCGAGCACTTGCAATGATGGAAACTGAAAACTTTAAACGAAAAAATTTTGAAAATTGTAAAATTAATTATAAGAAACAATAGTTTTACTTACGAATCAGCTAGAGTATCAGCATTATCCTCGTGTCCAGGCACGTCTATATGAATAAATATTGATCGATCTTTGATTTCACTCATGCATGGCTGGTTCACGAAGTTTTCAAACGATATATCTAAAAATAAAAATTTAATATATAGCTTAATACATTGTCTAATTACATAAATTTCTTTAATAATTAAGTGTATTTAATCAGACCCAACTCAAAGAGTAGATGCATGCCAAAGGTGGAATTCAAAATGTTGATATATAGAGATATACTTACATAATATGTAATTTGTATAAATATTGTTACATATTATTTTAATGTGTGTAATTCAAATAAGAAATAAAAAATAAAAAATGATTTTGTACTATATCAAATTTATAACAAATAAAAGTTAAACTATAATATATGGCTTTTCATTTTTTCATTTAATACCTCTATACATTTTTATTATTATTCGAAATTTGTTGAAAATACTTGTGGAAATATTAGCAAATATTTTTTAAGATGGTTTAAGTCGTTCATTGGTGACCATTGACTGTTACAAAAACATTTCAATGATATCAAATATATTATTTACATAAATAAATATTTGATCGTTTCCATAAACATATTAGAGGATGGCAAAGGTTTTAGGTGTATTTAAAACGCTTGAACCTCGATTTTAAATTTTATTAAAATGTTTTAGCTTATTTAATCAGTGGTGAATGTAAAATAAAATGATATTTAATTTTAACTTAAAAATCTAAAACTAATACAGTATTTATTTGATAAAGTAATTAAACTTACGATTGCATCCAAGGTCATGAACAGTAAGAAATATGGCCCTTTTGTCCTGCTGGGTAAGATCTCCCTAAATAAAATAATGATATTTGTTAAATATAATGTTAATTTAAAATATATAAAATAGTTTACTATATTAAATATATTAAAAATAGTTATTTCATAAGAATACAATTCAATTTTAGTCGTATCACGATACATATATTTCAGTTATATATGTATTTATTTATTTATTTATTTATATCAATTAACTAATTACCAAATGTGAAACTTTGTGTTGTTGAGCATTAAATAATGTGTAAAACATACTTAATAAATGTAACTTTTAAAAATAACTTTATATCCAAGTAAATCGATGGGTAATTTTTTTTTAATTTAAATAATAGGTATAATATATCTGCTATGATGTATTCAAAGTAGTATATTAATAAACTAGTATTTCTTTAGAAATTACTGACGCATGAATAATGAATGCATATTTAATATTGAGTAAATATTTCACTAGTTATGACTATTTAAAATTTAAATTTAAAATGACACGCATTATGAATGATAAAAATATAAAACCATATCATGAAATAAATGTCATTTGGTCACCCGCTTATTAATATTTTTTTTCAAGATACACGAGTATAAAAATAAATAAAACTTTTTACATAAACAAAATTCAATATAGGCAAAAAAGCTGTCTAATAAAATATAGGAATTGGGTGGGCCACTGGGACGGGAATAGGTATCATTAAATTTGAAAGCAACGATATTCCATAGCGGTCATGGGATTCGAAAAGCGTTTCTGAGTTGAATTCGATTCATTATGTTATTATACCTATATATGTAAATGACATATAAAAATATTAAGCGCAATATCTGTATATAAGTAAATATCAATGCCATTTCATTATATAATCATGAGATACATTATACAAATAATTTTGAAATGTTAAATTGCCCATTTTAAAACAAAATATGCAAACAAAAACTAAACTCACTTGGACATTTTTTCAGTAACTTAAGTTATCCACTGAAAAAGTCGAAAAGTTAGATATTTAAATAACTCTTTAGTTCGATTTTTTTGTACGTAGTATTTGAGCCACTCGAGAATGTATTTTTGCCATTTATTTTCAAAAAATATTCAATATTCAATAAATATTATCATTGTATGATTTATGCACGAGTATGAATATAATGAACTTAAATCAATTGATGGTTTACAATCCAATCCATATCACGTAATTTTCATATGGCAAAAATGTAATTTGTTGTAAAGTATTTTTATGCTTATCGTTATCATAGATATAACCGATATAAAACTACTTAAAAAGGAACAAAAATAAAAATACAAGATACAATTAAAATAGTTAGTATAACCGTCCTTTAAATTACAATATAATAATTAATAATTTATCTAGATTTTTTTATATGAAAAATGATCAATAAATAAATATTAAAGATAGAGCAAAGTTCGTTAATTTGTATGGAAATAAAATGATGGTGAATACTTTGAAAATTAAATAACGCTGAATTTATTTTCATTTATTAACAACAACAAAACAATCAGATTCTCAAACACCCCTTAATAGTATAATATAATATTTAAATAAATATACAAAATATAATAATATATGTTAGATTAATTATTGTTACCTGGACGTGTACGTAGACATTGCCACTTCTTTCTGTCTTGACGAGGAATTTCTGAAAAAAATAAAATTATGTTAATTATCATAATTTACTATCTAAATTATATTATAGTATATTAAATATTTATATTTAGTACTACCACTTGTTAGAACCTAAAAACCGATTTAATGAAAGTATCCGTTTAAAATGAAAATTAAATTATATGTTCGAAATTCAACTCTCGTCAATAGAAACATAATCATTTTCGATAAAAATAAAATTAATTTCACTCTAGAAAACTATAAATAAAAATCGTATTTTAAAATTATATTGAAAAGAAAAGTAAAATCTGATAAGATTCTTGGTTCAAGAGTATTTACTTATTTTTGTTATTCGTATGGATTTTTACATAATTGAAATAATACTAAATTATTTTATTCAAGGAAACGACTTTGAACAATAGTCGGTATAATATAAATTTATATAGTTATACCTGTCCTATAATGTATAATGTATTGTATAATTTATGAAAATAACAATTCGAAATTCAGCACTTATTGTATTTCAATTTAAAACTTTATTGAAAAGATAATCTTAATTATATAGGATTATAAAAAGAATAAATAATTATTTCAAACTTAAAATCATAATTCAAAATATTAACTAGGTCAAATTTTCAGAATTTCAATAATATTCAAGCCATAAAATAAAAATTTTTTTATTTAATTAAAAGAAATAAAAATTATAAAAATATGATTAGGTACACCATAAATCAATTTAATTAAAATGACCAATTAACGTAAACAGAAAAATGCTTATTTTTTACGTAATGAGGTCGTTATTAAAACATTTTATTTCAAAATTTACAACTCTAAATTGTTTCAAAAGTTTTATGATTTTATAAGTAATTTATAGTTTATTTAATGAAAAGAAAAATTAACAGTAAAATAAAATATAGCATAATTTAAACAAGAAAATTCATATACGTTTTATAAAAAATTAACAGTTTTATCTTTTGTGAGTAAGAAATAAAAAAATTAATATTTTAAAAGTATTTCATATACTCGTATCTCGCTTATTTTCACTAATAATTTAATGTACCTTATAACGTTTGAAAAAATTCGTAAAAAAACTCTTGATTAGTAAAATGTATATGGTATTTACAAATTTATATACTAAGTTTTTAAAATATAAAAAGTTTTCAATTTGTATGTCTTTGAAATTAAAAATTGTAGACAATTTTCTAAAACACAGAATTTTTAAAACACTTATAAGGAAAAAAATATGAGATACAGGGGACGGAATGGACGGATGATTAATAATGGAGAAGCGCTCAGAGGAATTTTTAATCAATATACTATTGTTTTCGAACAACGATTCTTAGCGAAAGAGAGTAGGTAGATCAGCCTTTATTTCTAAAGATAGTTCATAAACTATAACACTGTTAGCAATTTCTAAATTAAATTAGTGAACAAACTTTTACTAAAAATATGAAAAAACTAAAATTTGCCCGAAATAAATATTTTTTTGTAAAAACTTTTCAACGCATATAAAAACCGATTGTGACTTTTCCATTTTAAACAAATATACAAGAAATATCAACGTCAGTATAAAGCTATGGACCTTAAAAAATTTCAAGTTTTAGTTGTTGAAATTAAAATGTTATTCATTTAAATAACAACATAATTAACAATTTTTTGTTTTTTTCAACGATTTTTATCAAAATTTGAAATTTCAAACACCAACCAAAATTGTACTATAAAAGTATTCAGTAAATCAAGTCTATAAAATTAATGTTTTCAAAGTAAAGACGTGCAGTGGCGTTGATTTTAAAAAACATTTTTGGGAGGGGGAGGGTATCATAATAATGAAATATTTGATAAATTAGTTTAAAATGCGTTTAAAATAAAATTAGTTTAAACTCAATTTTAATCTGCTATATTAGTTAAACACTTTTTATATAAAATTTAAAATATATAATACTTATTAATTAAAGAATTACAAGTTATATTATGTATAAATTTTAGTTTTCTTTTATTATTTTCCAATTCATCAATAACTTCATCATATGAGACCGTACATCGTGTTGTCAATGTTGTCATAACTTATTCATCAAGAATAACACGATACATAAAACACAAGTAAAATTGGATAATCAAAAAAGACAGGTGACAGAATAAATTGGTAATAATAGTAATAATATTAGAGATCCAATAGGGAACGGTCTCAAAAATAAGTAATTCATAACATTTTTTCTACGAACATAGAAATAGCCCGTATTTTGACTTGCATAGTCGAGAACACCAATTTATCGAACACTGATTTTATAAGAAGTTTATAAATAGTTTTAAATTATAATAAAGAAAAAATATTTTATTATAATTTACAAAATGAACCAACTATAATTATATTATTGACATGTTTAGAATTTGAGATCTTCAAACATTCTATAAGAGGGGGGGTGGCAACCCCCGACACCTCTCCCCATAAATACACCACTGAGGACGTGTATTAAAAGCTTTGTTTTAAAGTTTCAAGTTTTCTTACCAATCATAATTATTTTATCAATATTTATAAACATCATTATAGTAAAAATAAATAAATCGAATAGCTCAGATTTTTAAAATACCTACTTTTTTATACTTACCTACTTATTTTTTACTTAGTTTTACTTAGTTTTTACCTACTTATTGGTTACGAAGTTGATATGAATAATTTTACAAGGTCTGAGATTAATATAGGCACACACGCACAAAAATACCCACAAAACTATTGTATATGAAAATTGTTTACAATATTATAATTCACATAATAAACTTCGAGCTAAAATGACTGTTACATTAAAAAATACATAAATATCTTTTATAATATTTTAAAATTTTAAAATTGTATTTTTATATTTCGTCCTAATTCAAACTTTAAATGTTTACGAAAATAAACTATTAAGATTGAATTTCCGAAACAGTCAAAATCAACATAAATTACTTTGTATTTAACTATTAAAAGTTTGAAACAAAATGTTATTTGAATATAAACAATGATTTTTTCTAGTACTTTAAAAATGTGAGGTAATATCAAAAGTTAATATTCCATTGAAAAGTTTTACATCTACCAAATGATCATATAATGGAGTTGAGTTTTAAAATCGTAGTTTAACTTATAACAAATACAAATGCTGAAATAAAAAATGTTGAAATAATTTCAATTATTTGGGGAAAATGTAATGCGTGATAAATTCTCATTTATCATTTTAATTTAGTGGTTTGATAGTAGAAGTCAATGACGTTTTTTGTAACTTATGGAGAAATCTTTTCATTTTTTTATTGTTTACAAATGGTAGGTACAAATGCACTTTGCCCATAATGCTTTACACAACAAGTTCTATGATGGACACATATTATTGTATTTTCCACTTAGTAAAATACGTATTTTAGAACGTAGCATCGGTTTGAAAACGGAACACGAAATGATGTTGACAAACAATTAAATATAGACTTCTGTCCATCGTGTCATGGTGATGATTTGGGTTGCAGACTGCAGTACAATCCATTCCCGAATATGCGACGTGACGTCTTAATAAATAAAAATGGCCAAACTATGACATTGATCACCGAGATGAGACGACTAATATTCGTCACAGGTAAATAAACAATAATATCGACGCAACACAAAAACATTTCATCAACCACACGTCCGACCGTTTGGGAAAAATGTACAGAAATCATATTTTTATAATATTATGGCATAATGATCATCGAGATAATCAAAGTGCGCGTCGGGTGTAATACAATGGAGTGTGTACGTGAAGTGTATTGTATACACTTATGCCCCTAAATTGCCTATTGAATGCGCCGCCGTAGTACAGAGCGTCGTTTCTAGTGAAGAATACGTCATAGCTGAGAATACATCAAACGCGCAACAATAACGGTCGATATAGTGTTCGAAAACATTTAAAAACTAAAAGGCTAATGACAACGGCCAGTTGTGATATGGCACGGGCGGCTGTGCGATACTTTTACCATCTGGAAAACGGAAAAAACGTCTCAATCAAAATGCGCTATAATCATGGTGATATTTTATAATACGTTTCGGATCGTTTATCATCGAGTTTATCATCCCCGTGTGCGTGTGTGTACATAACTCGTACGTGTTTACATTTATTCATACAAGTACGTCCGCGCGTACATACATATATACTCGGGTTTCCCGCCATCGCATTCTTCTAGACAAATAATCAATACCCCGAATGTGCGCCTTAGCAATAACGACCCCCGGGGACCACCCGCCCAAACAACACCATACACTACCTCCTCCCTTTAGAAACGCCTACAATACTAGCCGCCGGCCCTTTTCGCTTCCCGTGTTAATGAGTAACAATATTGTCATTCGTCAACACGTTCGGCCGCCACTCTTCGTATTCGTTTGTTTATTGTTTTTTGTTTTTGTTTCTATACCTTTTATTTATATACGAACTGTTGGTCACGGCGAAACGGTCCATAGCCGTAGTACCTGTCGCCGATCGCAACGCGTTATTATCGTCGTCGTCGTCGTCACCGCGGTTTCTAGACGACAACTTTCGTCCGGCTGGGGGGGAAAATAATAAAGACGTTTTGCTTAGCTTTTCGGGAGCGTGCGAAACGGACGCGCCAAACCCTTCGCGGACCGTCTCCGGGACGGCCATTAGTGCGTAGGCGCGCAAGAGGGGTACATGGCAGTAGATGGGAGGAGGGAGCTTGTCCAGATGCTACGGAATTTGCGCGCTCGAACAGTTCCCGTCAGGACGGCGCGACAAAGACGACAATAACAACGACGACAACACTATAAAATAAAGCTAATAATAATCGGTAATGAAAAATGATAATACTTGCGATGGGCCGCCGCCACTTGTTTCTCTTACTTGCGATTCGCTCATGTTAAGTCGACGTTAGTTTTGCGCGAGCGATTGCCCAATCGGTAAAAATCCGTGTTTACGTATTTTACGCAAACGGTGCCCGCGGCGGAATGGCTCGGCACGTTTGTTGCGTGTTTTTGTTTATAAATAGTTGCGAAGAGACTGTGGCGTTGGCGGCGGCGGCGGTGGAAACGACGGCGGCGGCGGCGGCAGACGTTCGGATGGCGGGTGCGTTACTGCGTTAATGCCGAAGGGTAGGTGGTGAGCGCGAACAAGGACGGAGATACACGGACCGTGCGAACGTGGAGGACAGTGTTGCCAACGCGCCGCCGCCAACGAAGCGCGTACGATAATAATGATATCGTTATAATAATAATATAAAATACTATATTGAGGTGCCGTGCCTATATTATTGTCTATGCTTGGTCTCGAATTTAGGTCCGAAGTGAGGGAGGGATACAGTGGATAATCATCCATCCGAGCCGAACTTTGAGAGTGCTACATTTTTACCGATATTTACATTTCAATATATAAAATATACTAAACTATATGAACAATTTGTTAAAGTGATCGCGTATGATCACGCAATATTGGAAACAAAGTTTCCAGTTCATATCTCAAGGACCAAAGTTCGATTTGAATCATATTCTCTCGTAGAATACAGCAACGATTAAGCGGTGACCAGCCCTTCCACACTACGGATATACGACTATATATACAATATACATGTGTGTCGATGTAATTAGATCTTAAACAATATTTATATTAATACAATTCATCTTATTATAATAAAATAAAAATGTTTAGTAATGTGACTTGTTAACTTTTTTTACATTTTATTTACACAAACATACCTATTGATAACTATTTTTTAAAATTTAATCTACCCTTCTGTCAAAATTACCCGAAACCCCCTCTAATAGTAAACACAATATAACATACGAGTACACGAGTGCTCTCTATTCAATTCCAATGAAAAGGACATTTCTACTACATAATTTAAATTATATATATATATATATTTATTTATAAACGAATCATATGGATATATTAATAATAACGCTTAATTTAGTAACCATTTCTATGGAGATGACGATGGAATAATCGCCCTACCTTCGTGATTTATTTTGTGTACATAACATACGACACGTATATATTACTTATGATAAAAAGTATATTATAAAATTGAAAGCACTTGTGGTAAAAGAGGATAATTATTGGTATTAAATCCCCCACGCCCTTGCTTGAAGTTTGAGAAAATCACCTCTGTTCTAATGAATATTATACTGTTAACTCATGATGAAACTGCTATAGTATCATTTGTAAACAAAACCCTTCGATGTATTTTTTTTTTTCAAGTATTAACCCAATAGGGGTTAAATATCGACGACGGGAAACCATAGTTAGTTTTAAGTACCAATTACAGTATAAATTACGTACGCGTTTACTGTCGAGCAGTGGTAGTTTTTAGAGAGGGATGGCGGCGATCACTCCTTCCAAAGGCTTAATTTTTTATATAAATTTAAGCTATTTAAAAATATATAGATAATAATATGATATTATTTTGATTTGTAACATTCAAATTAAACAATTAATAAACTTAATTTAATATTGCTTCATTGAAAGTATCGATAAAATAAATTAAAATTTAATGTCACTAATAATGCGACTGACTCTATTTAAGAATGTATTTATTTAATTTTCTTAAATATTAAAATTATTTTAACAATAACTTCTATATAGCTGATTAGCTTTGCATTCTTATACCTAGAGCAAAGTTTTTCTACTCTAATAGGGTAATAGTTTTGGCTTGTTTTTATATAACATAATTTGTTTAAACTTATAATAATTTACGAGTATATGTACATTACTTTTAATTACTTTTATTTTCATATTTTAATGCTTAAGGCTTAAAGCTTAGCAGCTTAGAACAAAGATGTCACAAGATTGACTTTGTAGTTTTGTGAAACTACATATTCACAGGGAAAATGATTTTTAGTAGACACTATCCATTGATCTTCTTTCAAATGGCAAAGAAATCTTGATTTTGCAATATTGCAGTGATTATATAACAAGAGTTTATTATCTAACGTGTTGATTATACAACTACACATTACACAAGTATATACCGAAGTAAAATATTTAATATGCGTCTTAATTTTTAATTTAATAGAACATTTGTATTTTTTTATTGTATTAATAATAAAAACAATATATGAGAAATGCTGTATTATATTTATTTTCATGGTTTTTTGTCAAATTATTTTATCGCTGCTAGCATTGATAATATTGTGTTTAAAATTGTATGTATTTTTTTTTTTTTTACTCAATGCAATATTATTAAATAGATTATTTGAGCGAATCATCTTTGTGCGTTTCAAAACAAACATAAATTGTAAACATTATAATATATTATTTGATACTAATAAATAGGAAATTGACTGAAGTTATTGATACTCTAGTTACAAAAACTAATGGCCTTTGAAATGTCGTACAATAATGTTGGTCTTATAATAGTAATTTAATAATAATAACAACAGTGACTATTCGATATCGTGAGTAAATGGCCACAGGTTGTATATAAAGGAAGTACAATAAAAAAAAATTCAACTTTTGTGAGTAACCCATTAGTGTATGAAGCGGTGTATTAAAGAACTGAAGCTCGAATGGCAATAAGTATACAACTTCTGTTTCCTAGGATACACTTTCCACTTATATAACATGTGAATTTTTCAACAAAATATAAGTATTCGAGACTCAACAATCTGTTGTTTTACACTTTAAACAATGTTTTTCATTTTATTTCATTGGGGTTCAAAGTAGAATAATACACATACAATTGTATAAATAATAAAAAACAAAATTAATTTATTTCTAGATCATTAATAATAATTAAGTATTATTTAATATATAAAATAATTTATAAAAACTATCAAATGTATAAATCATATGAATAAAAATATAAATAAATAGGTCTTGCCTGGAGTATTAAAATAAAATAGTTGCTAATATTGTTACGACTGGTTTCGATGAATGAAACCATGAATTCATCATCGGGTGTAAAGAACGCATATCCATATATTTTATAGTTTCTATAAATAAGTAATTTTATTTATTTAATAATACTTTATCATTATAAAATTGTAGTTAAGTCTTAAAAAGGTACATAAATATTCTGATAAATTCAAGTTGAAATTACTTGAAAGTCAAGGACGTACAAAAATACTGTTGATGAGTCAATGTGTGAAAAAGATTGATACGTACTCTAAACACTTCACATCGTGTCACTTGAAATTTTATAAAATTAATGAATTGGTGGGCATTAAAATAATATTTAAGTGATGGAGTTAAGCTAGAACAAAACATTTTTTTAATTAAAAGTAAAAATGTTTTGTAGTACCTACCAAATGCATTCATTACAAAATCATCTTTAAGTGTATTATTGTTCCAACTATAAAAAACATTATTTAATAATATTAGATAGAATAGTTATCACTGTTATCAGTAAATATTCAACATATAATAAATCGGATTTAATAACCTACTAATTTAATATATCTAATATGTATTTTTGAACCATTAAAGTTTGATTATATTATTATAATCAATCAATAAGATGGAAAATGTTATTAAATAATTTAATTATATTTTAATTAGAAGAAATCAATAGTATAAACATTTAATTTAAATATAAATAGTGTCTGCCATTCAACATTTTATTTATACAGTTTTCAAGCTGCTACTTCAATTAAACATGGAAAAATTAAATATAATAATATGTCAAAAACAAATTACTCGGGGAGAAATATGATAAAAAAAATAATGAAAATACTTGAAGAATATTTGAAAAAAGGCCATAAATTCTTTTAATATTAATAAATGATCACAAAAATAAATAAATTGTTTAATGAATGAACACGAATAAGGGAATGAATAGTAATTATATTCAAAAATGTATACCAAAACTTCATATTAAAATGTAAATAAGTATAAAGGATGAAATTCTAAGTAGGTACATAATGTGTGTCAATAATTGTCGCATTGGCTAGATATATCAATTGAATAATATTACATTTGACGGTAGCTCACAGAGGCGGATTTTTAATTAAATTTAAAAGCTTTTACTACTAAAACTTACAAGTCAATATTTTAAAACAATGTTTAGTGAAGATGATTAAATAAGTGCACTTATTAAGAATTATATTTAAAAATACGGTATATAGGTAGGTAGTTTTTTTTTTAATTATAAAGCAAACAAAGTTTATGAAATGTACACGTAAATTATATAATAAACATTAAACACAAGGTAATCCATTTTACACTAATTTTCTAATTACACTAATTATTTTTTAATAATTTAAAGCCATTACTTAACAACCTGTTCGCAAGAAAAAAATCTATTTTTAATCATTATAATTTTTAAATTAATTACTTTTTTTCAGATATCAACATGTTTTTTAAATTCATATTCTAAAGTAAAATATTTGTCTGAAAATGTTAATGAGTATGAACCGAATATTAAACAAGTATAATTGATTATTTATAAATACATATTTAAAAATTAGATGATTATAAAATATCCTGAAGAATCAAGAACCAAAGAATTATAATTACTTAAAATAATAATATATACAGTAAATTTATTTGCCAACATGTTTAGACATAAAATTATAAGTATAAAAATATGTTTCAAAATAAATTCATCGAGAAAATTAGAATGGTCAGTAAAATGTATCATTTTATACTTATTCTAATACAATCAACCCCTATTATGCGGTACTCAATTGAAATTTGAAATATCTATAATTATAACTGTTTTAATCAATAGTTTTAGATTATAGTGTATAATATTATACTCGTACATCATTAAGCACCTATTATATACGCGCTGAATATATTATAACTTACAATTAATGGTTTACGTAAATATTACCTATTGTCTATATTATTAATCAAAAGTCACCACATCTTTCAAGGATGTTACAATATTAATTTGAAAGCAATAACAATAATTATTTAGAATAACATTTTAAAACTATTTTGATTTATAGTCACAAATTTACTTTTATTTGAACTCAAATAAATCAATCAAATAATATTATAGTTTTGTGTTAATCGGTGAACTAACTATGATTCAATTTTTTTTTCATGTTTGAATTAATAAAGGGATAAAGGGACATAAAATAGTTTTCTATGAATCGTGTTATTCCTCAGTATTATAGTTTTTAAATTGAATAATCTAAATAAAAAAAAGTTTAAAAGTAATAATATTAAAAATGTATAGAACACTAGAATCAACAAATTTCAATATTTTATTATTTTGAATATATACATGCATAAGTTGTAACAGCAAATAGTTGATTTGGCAGTTTACCATGGAACTCGGAATACATTTTATTTTTAATTATCTTATTTATAGACAAAAATATCACAACAACAGCTCGTTTCTTTTACACAAAACATGTTTCTAGAACAAGGAGTCCAGGTTTTCCATGAAGTAGAATATTTCCGACCTTCAGCCATCAATTTACCAAAAAATGAACGTTTGACTTTCAGATCGTTTAGTCATGCCCGGTTACATTTCAAAAAGACATTTAAAATAGATTATTCCCTTTCGTCCTTAGTCGTTTTATCAAATTTTCAGGTTAATTCGATGCTAATATAATTAATTTCAAAGACAAACAAGTATTTTAATTTAATATTATGCCATATAGAGCCTATTTCACTCAAAAGTAATTGAGTAGTTTATAATTAAATGTTCACTCCTACGTTCTGCCTGTACTGCTTTACATAATTGTATAAAATTAGACCTGGTGGTGTGACAGACAATAGCCCGTATGGGTGTGTATGCATTCATAATGCTATTCATATAATTTTCACCCGAGTGAATTAATTTGCATAAAAATGCTAGTAAATGATCGGGAAAATTAACGAAGTATACTCAGTAATCAGTTCGAGTGGGACGTGCGTTGTCGTAAAAAATTAACGAAAATAAAAATCACAAAAACTGTTTTCATTTGTAAACACAATTTATGTGATTACATCATATGTTTAATAATACACGTTGTTGTTGTTGTTTTCCTCTGTTGACAGTAATGAAAAAAAAAAAAGGTCGACGTGAAAGTGTACCACGGAACATTTACTATTTAAATTTTACCGCGGGACGAGGAACAATTTTATCTACAGGGCGTTTGAGACGTCTCATTATTGTAAAGATATTCGAAAACGATTTTCTATTCGTACAACGAAAACTACTCGACTCGGTCGTATCGTTAAAATATATATTCGTAGGAAGAAGTCGAAACGATTTTCCTCAACCTCTGTCGTCTAAAAGACATTTCAGCACGTTCGAATACTGCGAATCCCATATTTAAACAGCTTACGCGCAGGTTATATTTCATATATTAAATATATTATTATTCGGGTACCAAAATATATACCGACATCACATGAACATATAAATAACAATAAATGTAGGTCAATTTTATTTTTTTTACATATTTTTTTTTTTTTTTATGATGAGATTAATGTACTTAATTTTATAACGAGTGTTATTAATACATACTGAAAAAAAAAAAAGAGAGTGATTAAAACTCCCTCCCCCTCCCCACCACCGGAACGGCAAGTAACGTTTAAGTACGCGACCAAAGACTCGCGCGTAGGCGCGTAGACGGCGACGAAACGGTGATTTTAAAACCGTAAGTCGTAACAATAACAATCGCAGAACACCGCAGCCGCCGTCCCGGGTGACGGCGATTCGGGCCCGCGCGCGGCTCTATATATATTGTATACGTCCCGGTGGCGGTGCCGCGGCGACTATAGTGTCTACGTGACGGCGAACACGTCCCGTCGAGCCGCCGCTACACAGCGTTATACCCGATACCGTACAAAGCGAGCGCGAACTGATGATGATGATGAGGAGGAGGAGGAGGAGGAGAAGGGGAGGAGGACTCGAGACGTATTATAAAATATTATAAAAGCCGACGAGCGTTCGCGGCGGCGGCCCCGTAAAATAAAAGCGGCACGTGCACCGCCGAAACACGGCGATGAGGAGCACGTGCGCGCGACGTCGCTCCGTTATGTGACGGCAGGCAACACTGAAACGCGGCGGCGGCGGCCGAAACGTAGCAAAAAGCCCGGGGGTCGACGCGCTCGCCCGCCGCCGCCGCTCAGCGTTTGTTGTTGTTGTCTGCTGCGGCCGTTGTCGTTGACCCAAATACGTCGTCGACGGCCCTCGCGAGCGTATTTACCGACGACTACGCGTTATTGCCGCCGCCGCCGCCACTCGATCCCTTCCCTTTCGCGTACACGACCACCCAGGGGTGTCCAACTTTTCGGGGCCTCCTGGCCCACATATTACACATAAACGAGTGGATTCGGACGCGGGCTTATATTACGGCGAGGAGGGGGCGATTGATGGATTTTGCCCCCCTCCCCACCGCGCGCGCGCTCTTTGAGGGTTTAATTACGCGGTCTGTAATATTACAAAACACACACTGTTATTGCGTTGATTCCTAAAAAAATAATACATGATTCGTTGTTGTTTACATGATGTGAGCAATAGACAGAGATGGGGGTGATCGACGATATTATTTTTTAACTCGGTCGAGATTCTTTGTTTTCGATCACTTGATCGAATTTCGACTCGAATTATTTTTCTGATTAATTGATCTCAAAGCAACAAAATGAATATTCTTATTTTTATCACACAATAGTATCTTTTAAAAGCGAACGTTATAAAATCGTACTATAAGAGAATAAAAGCTATATTGGATAGCGATAAAAACTTAAAATTAAATAATTGGGACACTTACTTTTAAGTAAGTTAACGAAGTTAATAAGTTAAAATTGAGTTAATAAAAAAAAACTGCAGAAACTAATGCGTTGGGTGGAAAAGTTAAAATCAACTTAACTTTAATTAATTCGTTAATGCCTAGCCTTAGTAATTGTTACATATTTTGGTACTCGAATAAGTATTTTAAAAACGAAACACCATTGCGTAAGTTGTCGAAATAGGGGAGCATTCGAACAAGAGCGTGCTAAGCATTTTAATAGTCGCGGGATTAATGAGAATTGTTTCAATACTAAACTACTCGCTCGTTTAATTTTAGATAATTTTTTGTTTTTTTTTTTTTAAATTCAATTATTCGTAAACATTTTATTTAAAAGGGGAAAAATACGATAGAATAAAAAAAAAAAAAATAACGAAATTAATATTAATATTCGAACGTACGGGATAGCGTTTGCCTCGACGCGATTTACATTTTGGATCAAATACACGTCAAACTGCGAATAGATGTTTCTGGAAATCGACGCGGGGACTGTGCCGAAAAATCTATCGCGGGCCGCGGGTTGGACAACCCTGAAATATAACACGTCTGCGCAAGCCCGCCCGCTCGTTTTAATGTGCGATGCTCGACGTCGTTGTGACGTAGCAAAACGGCAGCTTTTTCATTATTTTTCGTTTTGTTTTTTTTTGTCCCCCTTTCACGTTTTCGCCGTCCCCGTTTTCGACAGAGTGCGCCGCCGCGGAAAACAAACGCGCATAATACCGCGTAATAATCGCATCGACGAATCTCCGTACGGATTTTGCGCGGCGCGCGTTCGTTTACTCCACGTAGTTTTCAACAGGCGATTTCCGTCACGCACACGCAAAGCACGAGCACGCCTCTGCACGTGCCCCACCGATGACGTTCTGAATCGCGGAGCGATTCCACACCACACCCGTTCTCGCACGCACACCTCGGCGGGTAACCTAGTGAAGGAAGGAGCGGCACGCAGCTCACGTCCCTTGAACATAGAAAAATGAAAACGTTTGACGCTTCACGTACATCGTAGATATTTTTTTATTTTATTCGCGCTTTCGAAAAATTACACATCATTCCGATTTGTGCGTCGAGAATTACGTATCTCGTATCTCGAGCGGCGTAAGTACGGGGGGAGGGGGTGGTTCCGACAGAGATTTTTTTTACACTCGATTCGCATAAGACTCTTAAAATAATTGAATTATATTTTTTACGATATGAAATCAGTTGATAATATTACCAATTAATACAAATTGTTTTATTCGACAGTGATAGTATAGGGTTGGTTGCGATATTTGGACAATTATATAGATCGCCTTCACACCAATTGAATAAGTGGTCTATTACAGTAGTACCGTTTATGCCCATACGCAGTATTACAAAGATATAATTTATACTACACGTCAACTTGTGTTTAACCCGCTCGACGACTTGTTATTCTTTGTTATTATACAGGCGAGAACCATACCCAAGAGGCTATTAATAATAAAGCTCTCTCTCTCCAAAATGGTCGAATAAATTATTAAAATATTAAACAAATTGCTGTGATTTATTATAATATAACACCTACTAATATTTAGATAACTACAAGGAATGTACAATGATTAGTATGACATTTACTACCTATAAGACTGTTAATTGAAATCTGTTAAGAAATAAACTTATAATATAGTTCTTTTATAGACATTGGACAGGCATTTCGTAAAAAACCGATATGGAATAAAAGTTGAAAGTGTAACTTATTTAGATAATCGACAATTACTCAGATTCAAAAAATATCCTTTAAAATCTTATATCTTTTTAAAAATTTTCATAGAGATATCAAAAATACGTATTGTAAGACAACTTTTTTTAAATATATTATAATTTATAATGGTACATAGATAACATCGGTACGTAGATGTTCATAGATAATTACTAGGGTTCACACAACACAAGGTAGTATTCACCTTAATAAACAATTTATTTGTAAGTAGTATTATGAATGACAGCCAAATAACTACCTTTGATAATATATCAAATACTTTTTGTTTTAGCGTTTATGAATGTCCGTAGACATTTAAATATTTTTACTGACGTTAAAATCGATACATTTGACAATAAAAAAATAGACACTATTATTTGATTTTATAAGTTGGATATACCAAATTATGAATAGGTACCTGTACCGGCTGTACCTTTGTATAAATACGTATACTTCTATGTATTTGACACATACATATGATTATTATTTATAACAAATATTATGATAAATTAATTTTAGCTACTGAGTGAAACGAGGAATCTATTGATTTTACCACGATATAAGGTTTTTCTTTTGTGTGATTGTCATATCAAAAATTTCTCAAGAGGTTTTCGATCCCAAATAACATCTAGTTGGTGCATTGAGAGGGTTATTTTTTTGAATTTCTCAGCAGTTTTAAAATTATACGTGAAAAACTGACGAAAAATGACAAAAAAACGGCAAAGTTTACGAAAAACCGGGTTTTGATATTATTTTTTTTTCATCGTTACTTAAAAAGTATTGATCGCAGAGACTTGAAATTTTCACCAAATATTTATAAAACCATTCTCTAGAGTTCACATAAATCAAAGGTTTTGACTTTTTTGTGCAATTTTTAGATATTTTAAATTTTTGAGTTTTCTTAGTTTTTTTTTTTTTCGTAAAATGTCAATAAAATAATTTTGGCTCGTCTTAAACTCTTGAGAAATACATAAAAAGTTCCTTATAAATTAATCTTTCTTCGACAAAAAAGTTTCGGAAAAAAATAGGCACAATTTTTTTATAAACATTTGAATAATCAAATTTTGCTGAAATTTTATAAAAATACGAAAATGATTTTAATTAACATATGGTGTTGTATTCAATAATATCGTATCGACGTATAGACATTCTAATTTACAGAAAATATTCGTATGACTAAATAGATTCCCCCGATTTTCATACAATAATACAGTACATATAATATTCAGTAGTTTTTTCGAATAATGCGTTCCGCATTTGAAGAGATGCTTTAAATAGTCGGAATTTCGAGAAGAAACGTGTCCAACATTGTAATAAATTACAATCATACATGGTTAAAATAGTGGAAATGAAATACGAACTGTAAGATTGAATGTTTTATTTTTTGACAAGCTTTTGACAAACTTTGAATTAGAGAAAAAATAGTATTCCCTTAGGGCTTTCTAATCCTTACTATCTTATTGTATGGCTCCTTTCCAACAACAAAATGAAAAGTGATTAGGAATTTTTATGTTCGAGACTAAACATATTTTAGTAAAAAACATGGGAAGTATTACAATGTAGATTTTCAATGAGAAGCGTAGCTATAGTATTGATGACCTAGAATTAGGATTGATTAATGATTAATGAATTTATGATCTATGCCTACATAGAAATATACAGTAATCCAAATAAAAATCATGTTCTCGAGAATCAGAAAATATATTTCCAAATATTGTTTCTATATTGACGCTATAGATGTAATCAAAACCATATATTATAATACTATAATTACCATAACAAAATATTTGAAATGTAAAAAAGGATTTTAAAATTGGATTAAAACTTTGAGTAAATATACTTATATATACACTTATTGATAAATTGTTGTCATTAATATTAGTATTCCGACTGGTATAAAAAAATGTCTACTTAAAATGAAACAAATTAAATGTTAAAATCAATAACCCCAAACCAATAATGAAAAATATAATTTTGTCATCAGAGCAGTTATTGGTATTGTCAAAATTATTAAGTTTTATTAAAAAAGTAAAAATTACTCTTATGTTCAATTTGATTACCGCGATTAAAAAATATTTACAAAATAAATTTATTTATTTAGTAAAAAAAAAACACTTTTAAATTATGTTTTATTTTACTTAAAACTAAAATAAATGATTACATATATACCATTATACCAATGTTATAAATGTCTTTGACGATTACTATACAAATAAATTCTTTTCAGTTTTCACTTTTATTAAATTCTCTTTGGCATCATGTGCCATCAATGTAAGTAATAGAAAATAATTTATAATATATTATCTTCTCTGTATTCCTATAACCAATGTATATTATTGAGTATGGTCGATTATTTTGTATATTTTTAAAGTTAATTTGAGTATAGTGTACCTATTTATAAAACTAAATACAATGTCGATGCCCTAATATCAAATATTTTTGGCTATAAATATAAATTTAATGTTTTGTCAAATATTGTTTTGAATTTATAGTCAGAATTAACTTTTGGCGTGACTATTCGTCTGTCTATCCATTAGTTTGTAAACATTCCAACTGCACAATTATTGACAGAAATATAAGAAATAATACAAACGCTTTTTGTTTATATTTACCGTGATGGGTTTGATACTTAGAATATGTATACAAATACAAAAAAATAAAATGTTTAAATCATTATTTTTATCACATAACTAAAATACGAATTTACTATGTTAAGAAATCTAAAATGAATAATGGAAAATTACTTTTGGTCAAAATATTATTAGTAACAAGATCTACTTTTTTTTCTATGTCAGTATATTCTATTATTGAACATAATTTTACACTTCGAGTGAAGTAAGGACTGTATTAGTTTTACCATTGGTTTTACTATCCACCCTCTTTGGATCAAAATCATTTTTCTAAAGAAATTGTAAATTTCTTAAAAATTAAAAGCTTAAATCATCAATATCAATCATGTCACATGTATTTCACAAGTAATTAAGCTCTTTGTTTTTAAATATTAAATCTAAATATCCTGATTTCTCAAAAAAAAAATATTGTTTTCTAGTGTTTTTGTTATAATTTTTTATACATAAAAGAGCAACAGTTTCTTCCAATATTTTAAAATGTAAATTTTGATAAAAAAGAAGTGTAAATATACATAGGTAATAAACAAGTTTATTCCCAAATATTGAAAATACTATTTAATATTTTTTTAAAAGTGGAATTTATTGAAAAATAATATTTATCGAGAAGAGTTGGTTTATAAATAAACAAAAAATGTAGTTGTTTATTAAGTTTACTAAGATATACTTAAAACGGTTTTAAAATTGAAGAACTACAAAATATACAGTATACAGTATACACGTATGAAAATATTATTTGGCAGCCAAATACTCAAGTACCTATGTAAGTAAATAAATATCAAATGTGGCTGTGAAAATAAAAGTTATCTTGTTTATTTAAAATGCATGATATTTACTAATTATTTTTATAATTTAATTTACTTACTAGTGGACATCTTTCCTCGTCAATAGGCCACTTTAATCTTTGTGACACAGATGTTGCCAAATTATAATACCCTAGAGACTAGACAATAACAAGTACCTACCTATTTTAACAGTTTTACTCGAATTACTGTTAAACCACTATAGCGTATGTATATGTGTGCGTACGTATGGTTTAAATATATATATATATATGTTTATATATATATATATATATATATATATACGAGTATTCGGAGTATTATCATTGAGTATATATAGCATTAATAATATTATAGATATGGAATACTTTAATTTGAGTAATTCATTGATTATATTATATTATATTAACATATTGTATAAATTATCAATAATATTATATTATAATCAACGAGTAACTCAAAAAATAAAATTATTATTAAACTCTAAAGCCCCATGACGAAAAAAATTGTATTTCTTATTGGAGTATATATATATATAATATATAATACCATAAATATTTGTGAGCCACTACTGTAGACATTGTAGAATACATTTGACAGGTTTGGGTAGGTTTTGTATATATAGTTTATAGCTACTAAAAAGAGGGTGACATTGAGCGAGGACCCTTGAGAGAGTCCATTTTCAATGTTGCTGGTAGATTCTAACACTGAGCATTTAGGCAGTTAGAACATTTCAAAATAATTAAGATGATCGCCATCTATCATCCCATCATTAAGTATTTATAAGACTTTTTCCATACCGTGTCGTATGCTTTTTTGATGAAGTGATGTTTGCGTCAGAATGTTGAGCAAATGTATGTGCGTGTAGTAGAAAGTGCATCTAACGTTGAGTAGATTCATTTAAAATCACATTGTTCTTTAGTAAGACGTTTAGTTGATTCTAGGATCCAGATGAGTGTTTATTTGCTATTTTCTCTACGAGTTGGCTTAGAGTGCTGATCAATGGTATGGGTCGATAATTTTCAACATCAAATTTACTTTTATCCGGTTTTGGGATGGATGCTACATTTTTATTACGTCATTGGTTAAGGAAAGCAGACAAATTTTCAGCTCTATTGATGATACTTGTTTTAGAAAAATGTATGGTATATTATCTAAGCCTGGCCTTTTGCAGTTTTTGGAATTTTACTTTGTAATGCGGATGTTGTTCATAGGTATCAAAGCATGTGTTTTATTGTTCATTCATTTGGATGAAATATGTTATTGAGATATTAGGGAAGGAATTTCTACGTGTAATAAAATCAAAGCTTTAGTTTTCGTCACTATACTGTTATTTTGAAAGTGACGAGCAAACGATTCAGAAGCATTTTGTGTTGATATTACTTTTTCTTGATTGCAGAAAAATATTTCTGATATACTTATTAGTTATAACCTTTAATAATATTTATTTTATTCCATATAATCTTTAATAGAACTGTATGATTTATCGCATATGAAAGAGTATTTCAAATTTATATTATGCATAATAAACTATATATTTGATCAAATTATATAGGTATTAAATAAAAGTTATTATTCGAGATTATTAATACCTAAAATACGATGTTTTATATTCACAAATAGTAGGTATTACTATTATACCTATATATAAGAACATAAAGTAAGCTATAAATCTTATTTTTAACACTACAAAAAATATAGATTAATACCTCATAAAATAACGTATTTACTTAATTTGCTACACATAATTTAACCTAGTAAAAAAAATGTAAACAAACTACTTGATTCCTCAAAATAAATGTTTTTGAATTCTTATTTTGTATTTTTGTATATAAAATATCAATTCCATAGTTGATTTCAGTATAGATGTGCTTAAAGAAAAGTAGGTACACACTTCTAAAACGAAAATGTTCTATGAAAATAAATAACAATAATAAATAAAATACTTGTAAAAATTGTAAAAATAAGAACAAATTAATTTATATAAATGTGGTTAATTTCAATAAACATTGAATATCTATAACATATTTTCAAATATTTATTTAATTTTAATGTAAAAATTATACTCATTAATTCGCCATATTTAAATTTGCTTTTAAGTTTGCTCATTTATTTTCATTGTCACACATTCAAATCTAATTCAAGTATTTGATAAATTTAGCGTACCACCATTAAAATGTTTTATTTTAAATATTAATATAAATCTAAATAACAATATTTTTTGTCATTATAAAAATACACGCATTCAAGGTGGGAATACAGTTTTCGTTTGACTGCTAATGTGCGATGGGTGAAAACATAATTAACGAGATTAATGGATAAAACAAGGTCAACTCGTCCTCAGTAGCTATAACCGCAATTGCACGAATTTAAGAACACGAATGACAGTTATATTGTTATAAAACACTAATTTCAAGACGGAATTTCCAAAGATATAACGGCAGTGTCATATTGATTTTTCAGTAGGATAAGTTTTCTTTCAGTTCGCCTCTACGCCTCTTTCCAGAGTAATTGTATTTATTTTTTTATTGTTATAAATAGATAAAAAAGTATTAGTTTTTATTATTACGCGTAGTTATTACGATACATTATGTCAAAACTAATTTTATATGACAGAAAGAGACGTTAAAAATGTTTTCTTTTTAACTAAAGAACAAACAAAAAGCAAAACTCCCTCGGTATTAATATTTTTAATAATAACAGTAGTTGTACCTTTTTGTTGAGATAGCCGCTAATGCTGCCTCTTCTGGCCTCGGAGAGCCGGCGCTCGTCAAAAGACATCCAAAAAAACTATTTGAAAACCGTTTTGAACAAAATATGTTTAATTATATTAACTTTAATATAAATAAGCTGTTTAATATTGTAAATCAATCAAATCTATATTTATGTATATATGTTTAAAAAAAAAATATATATATTATATATATTTAAATTTGTACATATATATATTATATATATATTTAAATTTGTACATATATATTGGTAAAAAAAATTATTCCACTGTATAACACGAAAATAGTTTAGCGAGGGGCGTGCGAATCGTACTGACGCAAGCGGACCGCGAGTATAAGGAAAACATTTTTTTGGCACCGTCCTGACGATGCGGACCAAAATAGACGTCATTCGGCCTTCTGAGCTTTTACCGCTGCTATCGTTGCTGCTGTAACAACTGCAACCGCCTCTCTTGTCGGCGGCTTATTCCCCACCTCGACTTAATCGTTGATTTTTATAGTTACAACTACTACACTCGAATACACGACGAATATATGTCGATTCGCATTCTACTGAGAGTGGGCGTAATAAACAGTAACAAAAACGTGTTAAAAACGAAAGTATAATAATAATACATAATATATATTATGATTTTGTTAGTTACAAATGCATGTTGATTTAATGTACCTAATCCTATTTAATTTATTATTCGACGTAATTCTAACATATTTAACGTAGAGCTCATGAATTATTTTAACAGTAGGTAGATAAGCTAAGAAAACCACATTAAAAGATTTTTTCATACGAGACATTTAGTATTTTACAGGTTATAAAATTGAACACAAAATTAAAGTTTTATAAAACTTAGTTTTGATAAAATTGGTATATTATTTCATAGTTAACTTTATAAGTAATAACTAACCTTCACTTTTTGTAACAAATCTTTTTAAAAAGTTATATGATGATGTTTATTATATACTGACATATTATTACGTAAAAAAAGTTTTATTATTATTTTTTAAACAATTATTTTAATATTTATATGTTTTTATTACAATTAGAATATATGTACCTACTACCTAACATATAATGGTAAATAATTCTGTAATATACGTATACATTAATACAACAAATTATGGCCATTTTAATTTATCATTTTTATCATATAAATGGGTAATATAGTTCTTTTAAAATTATTAAATCGTTGAAGCTATTCTACTTAAGGTACATATCTACTCATAATAGGACTATGTGATAACAATAATTTAATTAATTCCTTATTTTCATGTGATTAATTTTTACTTATAATTATAATAATCTAGTCTAGTGTATTCAAAATTAACAATGTAAGAAAAACATATAGGTCATAAAATAAAAACTTGGCCTGTAATATTAAAGTTTTGGTTTGTAATTTACAGTTTTGAATACAAAAATTATTGTTTTATTATGTATTTATTTTACATTTTTAATTGTGTATATATTAGTCAGTTTTATTTAATATATATTTTACTAAATTATTATACATCAACAACATAGAAAAATGTAATGTATTTTAATTAATTTACCTGAAGTAGAATCATGTACATATATATCCAATAAATTATCAATTTGAATTTCAGGTTTTGGTATTCAGGAGTAATCCATTATTTGTAATATTAAATTCTGAATCTTTAGAAACTTACTTATAATTATAATAATATCGTAAACATGAATTTTTAACGTAATATATTATTATAATATGTTACAAATTCTTTAAGAAATTACTAAAATGTTTGTAAAGGTACTGTTAACAACTATTAAACAAGATAAAGTATTATTACATATCTACCAGTGGCGCAACTACCGGGGGGGGGGGGGGGTGTCAAACACTGGGGCCCCCAATATTTACTGGCTTAAAGGGGCCCAGGGTCCAATCAACAATAACAAATTGCAGATGTCCATACAAAAAAATACATGTAGAAATACTAATGTTTTTGTTATTTATTTATTTAATAAAAATATATCATGAAATAGATCATAAAGTTTGTCATAAATTAAAATAAACACACTATTATCTCATAATAAAACAAAATTATAAAGGAATATGGTGTAATGAAAATAACATATGGGTAAAAAATACATAGGATACCCATAAACCATAAATAAACTATAGATACTACATAACTATAAATATAACCAAAATATTAATAACATGCTTTTAAAACCCATTTATATGCAATAACAAATTTTGGAATACAGAAATATGCAGTACATGTTAAAAAATGACAAAATATGCAAAATTAAACTTAGTATTTAGGATCTATTTATTTTAACTCAAACTTGAAGCTTATCTAGATTCTTAGATTTCTTAGATTCTAGACTCTCTCTAGACTGTTTAAAAAAAACATGCAAATGCATAAAAATCCTGGCCCTAATAAATTTAATTATTTATAATATGTATATTAGTTCCTGTGAAAATTAAATTCATTAAAAATTAATATAAAAATGTCCACACAGGTAGTTGAACATTTTATACCTAAAGAAAATAAAGAAAATATTTATGATTCTATTGCAGGTAAACTATTTGAAATTCATTACATTTTCTAAAAATAATGATAATTTACAATAATGTAATAATTGTGTTGCTAAATTTTGTGATGTATTACTTGTATTAATACTTATTTATTTATTTTATTGATGTTTCTAAAGATTCAGAATTTAATATTACAAATAATGGATTACTCCTGAATACCAAAACCTGAAATTCAAATTGATAATTTATTGGATATATAGGTACATGATTCTACTTCAGGTAAATTAATTAAAATACATTACATTTTTCTATGTTGTTGATGTATAATAATTTAGTAAAATATATATTAAATAAAACTGACTAATATATACACAATTAAAAATGTAAAATAAATACATAATAAAACAATAATTTTTGTATTCAAAACTGTAAATTACAAACCAAAACTTTAATATTACAGGCCAAGTTTTTATTTTATTACCTATATGTTTTTCGTACATTGTTAATTTTGAATACACTAGACTAGATTGTTTTTAATTAATTTAAATTATACTTAATATATTAAATGATTATATTTTTTATTCATTTATGAGTTTCTATTTACTTATGACAATTGTTTTGTTTTTTATTTTTTACTACATAAAATAATACTAATTTATAGTAGATAATATGTTTATATTACCTACACTTGCTGTCAATTTTTACTAAAGTGCAATGTGCAAGTCTGGATTAAATAAATATAGGCTGGGTTAGATAATATTATTAATAAACATTGACTGTAAAAGGTATAGTATAATTACTAATTATAAATTTATTTTTAGCTACATTGAATAGTAAATGAATAGGTATCTATTTTAAAATATAAGTACCAATTATATTGGTGATTAATTATATTATTTTTTACTTCATATTATTAAGGTTTTAATATGCATAGTAATTATCCAATAGACAGAATACATTTCGAAGGAAATATTAAGAGCAATCTATATTTATTAAAAGATGTATTTTATCATATGGACACCTTTATAGACCAGATGTTATTGTTTTTCACTATTGTATAATAATAATATGTATATTATTGTAAAAAACAAAAATTAAAGGGCCCTCTCTTCAAAACGACATTAGGGCCCAGTATAACCCAGTCGAGCCATTGGACGAACAGAGTAAACTCAGCGCGGGCGATAGGAGACGATCAGATAAATAAACATATGACTTGCGCGCGAAAATGGATTTTATCCGTTCTCGTTATTAATATTACTCGGCACCGAAATGAAACTCATTTCCGAAAATCGTATTGACGACAACGCGCAATTTATCAGTTCCAACGCGCGTTTTATAACAGCGGTTTAATAATAATAAGTTTTGCATAACGCGTCAGTGGGTCGTACTTATTTATTACATCGATATAATATTATAATACATTATGACTAACCTCGGGCCGTCATCGAATCCATTGACGACCGTTTTCATTCGGCGGGTCCGAAACATTTCCCAACGTATTTCGTGCTGATATACTCGAATAAAAACACCACGACGCGGGCAAACACAACACGGAACGATTAGCCACTACTCGCGCGAACCACGATATTACCATAATTTGTTTGTTTTTGGCGGACGATAAAATTCACAAGCCGTTTTGGCGAACGGCGGCGGCGCACCGCGAACGAGACCGAGACGAAAAATATGCCAAAACCCGAATATCGATGTACAAACGGCGGCGATCGCACCGACCACGGCAAATACGACGATGTCAAAAAACGCACACTCGAAGCCTTTACCGGCTTGGATAAGACGTCGTCCGAGCCTCGACGGAATCGTTGAAACTCCGAAGGCGACGGCCATTACACTCGCGTAATGGATCGCGCCCGGACGCGACGGCGCGGCGGCGATACGATAGTCAAAATACGGTGAACAAGGAATGTCGATAGTACGGTAGTAAATTAAGCGACAAATAATTTGGTTTCACCCACGCGACCGCCGTGAGACGTGCGATTATTCGTCGATAATTACTATTACCATCGCCGCGAAACGAATTGTAGAAACCGTGAAACGAGACTATGGCGGTCGGCATAAAAATCTCGAAACACGGACCCGTTCGGAGAAGCCCACCACATAAACGCGAACCGACGAAGACTGAAGCAATGGCGGAAGGGTAATCCCAGCGTCCCCCGCGTTGGCCGAAACGGTTAAAAAAACGAACGACCAATGAGAATTATTCACGAATCATGGAAAGTGGTTTTTTTCGTAACGGTTTTTTGTTTACCGAGAATCGTTACCGCGGTATCCGGAGTTCCGTTCGCGGCGCGTGACCGCGTCGTCGTCGTCGTCCCGTCACGGCGGCCACACGGCCACGCTAATATAGACCTAGCGTCGCATTCCTCATTCGCTCTACCAAGTGGCCGTCGAATTCACTACTACTATACTCGCAATTTATCAGTTTCAACGCGCGTTGTGAACGGGGGTTTAATAATAATATATAATAATAATAAGTTTTGCATAAGCGTCGGTGGGTCGTACTAATTCGTTACATCGATATAATATTATAATATATTATCTATCACTAACCTCGGGCCGTCGTCGACTCCATTGACGACCGTTTTCATTCGGCGGGTCCGAAACATTTCACAACGTATTTCGTGCTGCAGGTACACTCGAATAAAAACACCACGGAACGATTATTCACTACTCGCGCGAACCACGATATTACCATAATTCGTTTGTTTTTGGCGGACGGTAAAATTCACAAGCCGTTTTGGCGAACGGCGGCGTCGGCGGCGGCGGCGCGGCACCACGACCGAGACGGAAAACATACTAAACACCGAATATCGATAGTACAAACGGCGGCGATCGCACCGACCACGGCGAATACGATACGAAACGACGACGACGTCAAAAAACGCACACTCGAAGCCTTTACCGGCTTGGATTAGACGTCGTCCGAGCCTCGACGGAATCGTTGAAAATCCGAAGGCGACGGCCATTACACTCGCGTAATGGATCGCGCACCGGACGCGACGGCGGCGATACGATAGGAAAAATACGGTGAACAACGAATATCGATGGTACGGTAGTATTTTAGCGACGAAATAATTTGGTTGCGCCCACGCGACCGCCGTGAGACGTGCGATTATTCGTCGATAAATACTATTACCATCGCCGCGATACGAATTGTAGAAACCGTGAAACGAGACTATGGCGGTCGGCATGAAAATCTCGAAACACGGACCCGTTCGAAGAAGCCCACCACATAAACGCGAACCGACGAAGACTGAAGCAACGGCGGAAGGGTAATCCCAGCGTCCCCCCGCGTCGGCCGAAACGGTTAAAAAAACGAACAGCCAATGACGATTCACGAATCATGGTAAGTGTTTTTTTTTCTTAACGGCCATTTTACGAAAATCTGTCGCGACCGCGGTATGTAATACCGTTTATGTACCAAAGTTTTGTCCGCGGCGCAGTGACGGTCAATGACCTCGTCGTCATTACGTCACTGCGGCCACGCGACCACAATGGTGGAACGTTCACACTGCAATGCGTGCCGCGCGTCGCGTTTTATTATATTATTATAATACTCACGCCTTCGAGTATACGCGCGTATTATAATTTAAAAAATAAAATAAAACCGTTACTATTTTTTCGTCTACGATGTATACGTACACACAGATAATACAATATGATAAATATCATGGTACTAATGTTTCAATAATAGGTAAAAAATTTTTAATTATTCAGAGTAATATACTTAAAATTTCGATAATCATGTACTTAAATAATAATAATATGTTGCCTCGTTGGCACAACCGAAACATAAATAAGTTGGCTGTTTGAATATATACAAATGAATCATATTATTATTGTAATAATAAACTTAACCTAACCTACCTCAAATATTGGCTTGTTTGTGGCGCCATCGCAATATAATAATGAACGAATGTGATGCACCCATTGTGGCTGGCCCGTTTTAAGTGATCGCGAATTTTTTACACGCACAAATCGAAACGAAACGAAAAAAAAAGTGTCATATTTTTACCAGCCGAGCTGTGTTTTCACGCAACTCGTAACACGGCAAAATGGCGGCGATCGCACCGAACGCGAAGACGGCGATACGAAACGACGACGTCAAAAACGCATACTCGAAGCCTTTACCGGCTTGGATAAGACGTCGTCCGAGCCTCGACGGACACGTTGAAACTCCGAAGGCGACGTCCATTACACTCGCGTAATGGATCGCGCACCGGACGCGACGGCGGCGATACGATAGGAAAATACGGTGAACAACCGAATGTCGATGGTACGGTAGTATTTTAGCGACAACTAATTTGGTTTTACCCACGCGACCGCCGTGAGACGTGCGATTATTCGTCGATAATTACTATTACCATCGCCGCGAAACGAATTGTAGAAACCGTGAAACGAGACTATGGCGGTCGGCATAAAAATCTCGAAACACGGATCCGTTCGGAGAAGCCCACCACACAAACGCGAACCGACGAAGACTGTAGCAACGGCGGAAGGGTAATCCCAGCGTCCCCCGCGTAGGCCGAAACGGTTAAAAAAACGAACGGCCAATGAGAATAATTCACGAATCATGGAGAGTGATTTTTTTCGTAACGGTTTTTTGTTTACCGAGAATTGTTACAGCGGTATCCGGAGTTCCGTCCGCGGCCACACGGCCACGGCGGCGGCGGCGGAACATTCACACTGCACGCGCGTCGCGTTTGATATTCGAAACGGAAAATTCAAAGTGCCGCGCGATACGGCGTTCGCGTGATTCGCACTCCCTGCAGTGCTGTGATTTCGCAGCTTAACTTCAAAACCAACACTGACTTAACGTTTAGTTTCTTATGCTTCGTTTACACGTGACGAGCGCTCGGCCGAGCACTAATATAGATCGAGTCGGCGTCTACACGCATTCTATTCACTCGCTCGCTCGTTTCACTCGTCCGATTACCCGTCACGTGTAAACGTACCTTTAAAATATTATATTGTGTGTGAATAGCGATTGCCGAATACTTATTATGAGCACGACTCAAAAAATAATGTTTTTGATTTTTATGATATAACCTAACCAATCCCTAATTAATAGCGCAAGTACTCGTATCATAGTTTATTAGAGCAAAAAAAAAATTCGAATAATAAGTCGATTTCTTCCAAGATTTCTTTTATTTATATATATAATAATTAATTTTAACGAGATTCGACTTGATTTAGTTTTGTATAATAAACATTATCGTATTACGAAACTATTTAACCTCATTAATGTTTATGACCAACTTTAAGTGTTCATAATTTATTAAATAACAAAATAGTATAAATTAGCTTCGGTTATAATTAAAAAATTAAAAATTTACAACTGTAGTGGTCTGTAACCACGGCAAAAGTCCAATTGTTAAATGCAGAATCTACCGAGTAGGCACTTTGCCAATAAATAGTACGAGACATGTTACTATTTTTTCAATAACAGCTCGAGTGATGTTCTCAGTACGCATACAATACAAATCAACAAAGAACAATAAACAAGATACATTTGACTCACTTCAATCTCTTACCAATTATTGTTATAAAGAGAGACGCCCACGAGTTGTTTCCCTATTATTGAATTGGTGAAAAAAGGTAAAGCTATCTATTAAGTATACTTGTGATTATTAGTTCCGACTAACAATGTTAAGTAAGTTTATATTTCCTTTTTAAGATAAACTAAATCATTTTTCTTCAATAGCCAATATTTCTAGAAGAATAGTTAATTAATAAGGAATTTATGTTTATTAATTCTAGTCCAATTGAGAAGAGAAAAAAGGTGATTATCGGTCAGATGATATTCAAGAAAAAATATTTTATTCAATAGGCTATTGAGGAACATATAAAATACTAGTCTTGTAAAGTACTCGAGTAAAAGTATTTAAATAAAAGTATTCGAGTACTTTTTTAAGTACCTTCTCAAGTATGCATTTTAAATATTTTCGAAAAAAGTACTTAAGCTTAGTATTTTAAATACTTTTCCAAAGTACAACACAACACAAATTATTAAATACTTTTTCTTATTGCCAATTTAATATATTTATGACCTTCAATTCCGTTATGTTGAAAAAAATGATATAATATATGATCTATATAGGTACATCTACATATTACGCGTTTTCTATAAATTGTATATTCATTTGTAAATTAATGGTCAATTTTAGATTATAATTTGTAGAGTACCAGAAATGTAGTATAATATTCTTTATATAGTTAATTTTATACACTTATAAGTGTATAAAAATGTAAAAAACGCCGTTATTTATTTATTACTAATATTAAATTTACAAAATACATTTTTTAAGTATCTATATTTAATAGTATAAATAGTTAAATAGTACTTTTTTTAAAAACAAAAATTTGAATCAATACTTAAATAATTTTAAAATGTATTTTTTACGAGACTGCAAAAGACTTCAAATCAAATGTTGAAAACTTCACCACACTCTACTTGATTTTAAAAAGTATCCTATTCATTTCAGCTTCAATTCGTTTAAATAGGAATGACTTTATTGCATGAATGTTTTATTACAAATTCAAGTAGTTTATTCAAAAATAGTTGTACTAATAAATAATAATGTACTTATATGCAATGTGAAGAGAGTTGAAGTGAATGCATTATAGTATTTAATATTTGTGTAATTTATTTTTATTGAGATAAAATAAGTTATTAATTTAAAGCTGTTGATCAATGGAAATTTGCTCAGTACCTAATGTACATGTACATTAATAGCATTAACTATTAATAGAGTATGGAATAAATGATTGACGTTCAACACCGAATTTCCGATAAATTAAACACTTTAGGCAACGCGTATTTGAATTTGATGTTACCACAGCAACTAGCATTCAAAACATGTAAACGTATTTAGTTTCTAAATATATTTATTGTACTTAACATACAACAATATTTCACGGGCTTACATAAAATAAATGAATTAGTTCTAGCAGAAAATTAAAAAACGCCAAAAGATTGAGAAACAATAGACTCGGATGAGATACAGCCGATACAGGTGACGGGTGATTGACGCTAGTAATTTAATATTATTTATTTGAGACCAATATACCATTTATCTTGAAAAAACGATTCTGGGTGAAAGAGGTGGATCAACTTTATTTCTAAAGATTGTTGATATTGATTGTAGAAGCTAATTTTTCAATAAGGTAAGCTGAACTAACTTTTGCCAAAAAAAACAAATCACATGTACATAATTATGTAAAAGATATTGTTTTTTTCATCAATTATTATCAGTGTTATCACAATAATTATTATCACAAAATATTCTGTTATTATCATCGATTTTGTCGAAAAACGGTAAGCCGTAAATTTTGCCGGTTTTTTGTAATTTTTCGTCAGTTTTTTACCTATGTATATTTTGAAAACTATTAAGAAATTCGAAAATTGACCTCTTAAAAGTACCAACTAGATGAAATTTACTACCAGAAACCTATGCTAGAGTTGAAAATCAGACCATTTTTCGGGTACTTATCGTGACACATACTCAAAAAAAATTAAAATTAAAAAAAACTTATAAAAAAACACACATAGTAAAATCAATAAATTCCTCGTTTCAATTAGGATCTAAAAAACAATATTTTTTGAGTCCATTTTTAATGTAATAAAGTTCTATGTAAAACTTTTAATGTACCTGGATGGCTAGATAGATATTGCAGTAAAACTGAAAAAACGAAAATTATCCTAAAATTATTACGAATGAAATTTCAATGAAATTACATTGACATTTAGGAGTTTGAAAAATAATTGTTAACAAAAGAATGGCAAATTTAATGTCATTTAAAACAAGTTTCTTAAAAAAAAATATTTTCTTTATTAAAAAAATAAAATCTGTTTAAAATATGTCTACGTCTATAAATAATATGTAAATTTAATTTACATAAAATAGTTAGATAATTCAATAAAATAAAATTTGATTTGCTTAGATTTAAATTCAACAAATACTGTTTGTACTTTTGTAGACATTCGGTTTGAAGTTTAAGTGTACATTATACAAGCTACAATATTATTCGAGTTTTGATTGAAGTTTAATTACAAGTACAACGCTCGTCTATAACCATCGTATAAAATTTAAAACCTTTTCATTAAAATGGATTGAAATATGAGAATATTTTTCTAAAACAAAAATAAATAAATTGAAATACGAGTTTTTAATGGGATTGGATTTGATATCCGATTACTATAAATCTAATAAAAATAATTTAATATTTCATAAATAAAAATGTCCATAAAGGTTTAATAATAAAGCACGGGTATTTTTCAAGGTATCTTTATACAATAATACCTACTCACAAGTTGTATCAGACAAATATGTATATAGAAATGTAAATGTAAATACCCACAATAATTTACCATTTTTCCTTGGTGTTATAAATTCACGCGTAATGCGTAAAGATATCAACATTGAATAATAGGTTAGGTTAGTCATATAATAGTGAATTAGACGCCATTAGTGTAGAATCACCCTACGTCATATTCACATCATTAGTATGGAAGTCAATTGAAATAATGTCAACGGTATCAATGTGCCTAAGATATATAATTTACGTGGAAATATCTATATATAGGCAATATCGTGTGTATTTCGCGTCAAATATATACAATATTGGTATTGTACGTTGTAAAACCAATGCCTAAACCGAGAACACGGTACACAATTTTACACCTGAGAATTAAATAGTGCGCAATAAAAGTACGTCGGACATTTTTCAAACAAACGACCCATATTTTTATCTTTTGAAGAAAAAAAACAGTCGATAATAGGATGCATAAATCCGGTATAGCAATAAATAAAAACCTTACCTTTGGTCGAATCGTGAGATCGGAAGTTGAAACTTTCGAGAAAAACAAATATTTATCGGCCGAATATTGAATCGTTTACTGTGCTAGGAAAAAACTATAAATTATTACAATAAAAATGTGAAGAGCAACTGGTGCTTTGTAAAATGACGGAGAGCGTCGAAAACGGTTTTAGACAAAGATACAGCTAAACCAATTATGTACCAAGTTTAATTACGTTCTTTCGCTTCCATGAAAAACATTCGAATGACCGCCTTACTGCACTTTTGAACTCTTGCTGTGTTCGTGGTCCTAAATTACTTCTCCAACCTTCTCACATGGACACTGAATTGTTGCCGGCTCAAAATATTAAACAGCGATAGGGGCAATTTAATTTTTGTGAAACATGATCTTTATAATTTCTAAAGAATTCAAATTATTTTTTTATTTTGCTTATTGTTTGATATTACTTCTTGTTTATTGGATTGAAAACTCAATGAAGGAGTTATAGTTAGTGGAGGTTAACTGGGCTGGTGTTGATGCTTGTTGATAGGCAGTGGCGCACAAAGGACCACTATATGCAATAATAGGACAAAAATAAAAAAAATGAAATAAATACATGAATATACTACGAATATTTCTTTCAATTTTTTTGACTACTACCTATTGAGTGGATGTTTCTATTCAAAATTTGAAATAAATAGCGAGCTGACAATTCTTGGCCAGCTTATATTGATTTTTGTGCAAGAATTGTATACATTTCATTCAAAGTATAACTTTTATTTTATTGAGCAATGATATTTTATTGATATAATTCCACTAATTGCAAATTAAGTATGTACATTTTTTGCAGAAACTGTTCCTTTACTAATTTTAATTGTATCATGCATCATTGAATAATATTCTAATAATAAAGTATCATAAGGTACTAAATAATGAACAGCCAAGTACAAATAACTAATTTATATAAAATGTGATTGATGAACATAGAGAATAAACATTAATTAATTATGTTATTATATAAATTAATTTATTTTAAATATTATTACCTTATCTATGAAGTCTTGTTATAAAACTTTTATTGTATAATCATTGTTTGAACTTAACAACAAATATCTACATTTTTAGAAATAAAAGTAATCATTAATGTTATTTAATACTAATGTGTACAAAAATATACACATATAATTTATTTTAGAGAGTTATCTTAAAAGATATATGAATACAAATTAACTAAAAATTAAAATAAACGATAAATTTAAGAAATTGATCTAAATTTACATGTCACTAAAAATTACATAATTTTTACTGCCATTTTACAATTTAATAACATGTGTATCAAAAGTGTAATAATAAAAATCAATAAAATAAATGAAAATAATATTAATCAAGTTAAATTAATTGAATACATATATTTGTTGAATTATATATAAAGTACGAGCGTAAGAGAGCACAAAGACAAAGGAATGTGTTGTGCTGAGTAACTATTATTGCAAACTCCTGGCTATTTGAGTATTGCTAATATTTGCGAGACATGCCGCTCATTTTATAGCTGTCAAATCTATTATCACTGTAGTTTGTAGACATGTTTAATCCCATGTTTGGTATCACTTGATGATTATTAACATACAAAGTGTTACTGCTCGAACTACGTCCACTTATTGACATCGATGAAGGATTACTAGATGTACTGGTCCACCTGCTAATATCAAATACATTAGAATTTTAAAGAAACTAACTCACATTTAATTCATGTTTTTAAGAACTCCATTACATACTTATCAGTTGGAGGTTGTGGAGGACGTTGCCACACATTTGTTTCTATTTCTCGGCTACTACTACTATTCGACCAGGGATCTGGTCTCGGATTCATTACCATATTACTAGAACTAGAGTTTGAGCTGATCGAGTTGTAAGAACTTTTAACAGGAGTTGATGACCATGTACTTTCGCTGTTGCGAGAAATTCCATACGCTAAAATTAAAATTAAAACATGTTAACATGAAGAATACTAAAACTATTATAAAACTTAAGACATACAACTTTTGCTTGAATCATAAGATGTATGAGCATGTCTGCTGCTACTACTGCTACTTGTTGTCTCTTTCCTACGAGATTCTTCTCTTCGATCTGACCGATCCTCACGACTTCTATAATGATGATCGGTTGCTGGTGGAGCACCATACCTATAATATATGTAATTTATTAATGATTTACAATTACTATCTATGTAAGTACATTCAATATAAAAAAATAATAATCAATCAAATCTAAATAGAGGATTATTTTTCTTTTGCATGTATGATAACCATTCATCTATTTTTATTTTTTTTTAATAGACCTAAACAAATATATTCTATTATTATCTATAAACCACAAATTATTATTTTTTGCCAAATAATTACAATTATAATAAAATATTAAAGTGCTTGAATTAAAATACTGCCAATTGTTTCATAAGCCTGTACAAACATAACACAATATTAAAATAATTGTCTAGCTGTCAAAGGTTGAATTTTGGTGTACAAAGTTCAAAAATACTATAGATATAATAAAATCTTATAGCAATATATTAGAACTTTGATTCATTTGTAACTTCTTCTTTACTAAAATATTTTTTTCAATAAAATGTATATTAATTTGGTACTGATAAATACTTATGTTTACTTCATATTATTAAATAATAAAACAAAATATACTATTGTGAATAAAAGCCTATTATTATAATTTATTGATAACAAATAAAACCTTATAAAAGGACGTCATGGGTTGTCTCCATTTTACAAACGTGCAGTACAATATGACGCAAATTTGCGTCCAGTAGAACCACTTTTGAGTGTTTAGCTTAAATATTAGAGTGAAAAGATCTATTATCAAACTTAAAGGTAAGAACATTATCTACTATTCATTACAAACTGTACAAAAATATCTTTGATAATACAGTAATTACTAATTAATGTGTTCTGTATCATAAGCCTGTACAAACTAAGATAATAATTAACAATATAATCTAGCTGTCAAATGGCCGAATATTACTTTACAAAATTCTTACCTACTGTAATAATAAATGATCACAGCGACTACATTAAGAACTTCGAAATTGATATGTTAATTCATTATTAATAATTAAATTGAAATAATACCTCATGCTAACAGTAGAATCTTTAGGTCTGGAAGCAGGAGGCGGAGGAGGTGGTGGTGAAGGCCTAGAGCGACGAGAATCTGATGAATGTTGTTCATAACGGTGTCTAGATGATGTAATGTTAGGAGGAGGTGGAGCTGCTTGGCTTATATAGTCTGTATTAGGCTGGACACGAGAACTACGAACTGGTTCTTTCCTACAAAAAGATTAAATTTTTGGTAATATAATCTATATATATAAAAATGGAGCCAAAAATGTATAACAATTCATCAATTGAGAACGGCTGGGCCGATTTGGCTCAAATTTTTTTTTAATTGTTCGTAATTGCCAGGAGAAGGTTTTTACAAAAAAATTTTTTGGAAAAACCCAATTAGGGGAGGTGCTCAAACGGGGATTTTGTGATGTACTACAGACAACCATGTAAATAGACTAAATAATTTAGGTATGAACATTGGAATATACCTTTCATCATATCGAGATGAATTTGATGAATGCCTTTTAGGAGGTGGTGGAGATGAAGGAATAGAACGCTTGAGTGCAGCTTGACGCTTTGTTTCTTCAAGTTTTTCTTGTGCTCTACGTAACTCCTCTTTTTCTCTTTGCAATCTTTCCCGTTCTAATCGTTGATTTTCACGTTCTAAGCGTAATAATTCACCCTTTTCTTTTTCAATTCGGTCACGTTCTATTTTAAGTTTTTGTCTTTCTCTTGATAAATCAAATATAAATTATATGATTAAAATTACATTTATAAAAAATGTTTGTATATTTTTAATACTAACTTTTCTAAGCGTAGAGCTTCTTCTTTTTGTTTTCTTTCTGTCTCTAATTGGCGTTCTTTTTCAATCCGTCTTTTACGTTCTTCTTCTCTCATTGTTCTTTCTTGCTCTTTTTGTTTTTGTCTTTCTCGTTCAGCCTAAATTAAAATACAATATATCATTATCACTTATTTTTTACTAACTGATCAGTTAAAACAAAGAAATTAGTATTAATGAAAAAAATTATCTTACTTTCATCTTTGCAAAGTTTAATATCTCTTGTTGTCTTCTTTTTTCTCTTTCCAAACGCTCTCTTTCCCGTTGCAATTCTCTTAACCTGTCCCTATCACGCTCATTACTTTTACTTTTAACACTCCTATCTCTTCTACGGTCATCTTTTTCAATTACTATCTTGGATCGCTTTGTTTCTTGGCTTGAGTTATTATGGTCTTTGGATACTAAAAAAAAAAAAATTTAATAGTATAATATATTTAATTTATACACATGAGTATATAAATATGTGTACTAACATGATCGTTTTTGGTCTCTAGATATATCTGGTTTTTTGTCATCATTAATTGTAATTTCTGGCCTCTTTTCTCTTTTTTCCTCTCGTTTGTCTTTTTTTTCTTCTGGTTTTTTGTTTTTTCGTTCAGCTTCTGAATGTTCACTAGTTTTAGAATCGTCAGAACTTTTTGTTGTTTGTTGATAACCATTATCACGTTTAGCCTACAAATAGAGCCATTTTTATTTAACAAATAATTATTATAGTAACAAGTAAAATGGTAAAACGAACTCGTTCAACACTAATAACACGTCCATGCAGTTCAGTCTTATGTAAATTTTCAATACTTCGATTAGCATCTTCAGCTGAAGATAATGTTACAAATCCATAACAACGAGCTCCTGGAGTTTTCGCATTTGTCACAACTTTAGCTCCAACAACCTATGATACAAATAATTAATAACAATAAATATTACAAGAATTAATAAAAATGATGATATATTTTTTTCATAAAGGTAACCAATTAAAATTTATTTTCTAACAAATCAATGAACTATGCAACTATAAAAATGTATTTTTATATGTTAAAATAATTAATATGAACAGCATATAGATTATGGTCTCTGAAGACTAACATGTGGTTAAATAGACAACTTAGAACTACAAATACCAATAAGTAAGATAATATTAAAAATTTCAAGTGAACTCAAGAGTCTAATAAGACACAATCAACTTTTTTAATGCATTAGCATTATAGCAATTTCTAAATAAATTTTAGAGAGTTCAGTATTAATGGACCAAATGATTTTAAAAATTATTTTAAAATGTCAGTATTAAATTTCAATAAATTATTAGGTAGATAATAATAACTGTTATTTAAAAACTATAACGCAATAGTCTAATATAAAAATAGGGTCAGATCTTAAGCATTTGTGGGAAACAAAGATTTAATCTGTAGAACTTATTCCATTGGATTTTAATATTTTTTTGTACCAAAGATTACCATTTACAAGCAGCAGATTTATTAGTGGACTAGATGCTTCAAAAATCAAATACTTTTAAAAATGTAACTGTATCTAGCCAGCTAATATGCTAATACTACGATAAAATGAAATATTATTAACTACAATAATAAGGTCTAATGTAGAAAGTAGGTTAAGAACAGATAATAATATAAATAGAAAAAAAGTAGGATAATAGGTCTTAGAGAGCAATTTGCAAATTAAAATATGTTTGTCTGTAATATAACATCCGGTCACAAACCGATTGATTAGTGTAAAGTACCAATCAGAGAACAATGGATGATTTTGATATAGCGAACATAGAAATAGAAACATAGCAAGATGATAGGTCTCAGAGTGCAGTTCGCAAATTGAAATAGGATATTTGTCTGTAATATAACATCCGGTCACAAACCGATTGATTAGTGTAAAGTACCAATCAGAGAACAATGGATGATTTTATTATAGCGAACATAGAAATAGAAACATAGCAAGATGATAGGTCTCAGAGTGCAGTTCGCAAATTGAAATAGGATGTTTGTCTGTAATATAACATCCGGTCACAAACCGATTGATTAGTGTAAAGTACCAATCAGAGAACAATGGATGATTTTGTTATAGCGAACATAGAAATAGAAACATAGCAAGATGATAGGTCTCAGAGTGCAGTTCGCAAATTGAAATAGGATGTTTGTCTGTAATATAACATCCGGTCACAAACCGATTGATTAGTGTAAAGTACCAATCAGAGAACAATGGATGATTTTATTATAGCGAACATAGAAATAGAAACATAGCAAGATGATAGGTCTCAGAGTGCAGTTCGCAAATTGAAATAGGATGTTTGTAATATAACATCCGGTCACAAACCGATTGATTAGTGTAAAGTACCAATCAGAGAACAATGGATGATTTTGTTATAGCGAACATAGAAATAGAAACATAGCAAGATGATAGGTCTCAGAGTGCAGTTCGCAAATTGAAATAGGATGTTTGTCTGTAATATAACATCCGGTCACAAACTGATTGATTAGTGTAAAGTACCAATCAGAGAACAATGGATGATTTTGTTATAGCGAACATAGAAATAGAAACATAGAAAGATGATAGGTCTCAGAGTGCAGTTCGCAAATAAAAAAAAGAGAAAAAACTTTTATAAATTTAAAATGAATGAACTATTGCATTTGAAAATATGATAAATAATTCTAAACGAAAAAGTGTAGAAGAAAAATCGGCATCTATTTCAGAAAAGTATAACTGATACATATTACTATAACAGCCTTTTTATCACACAAATTCAATAAGACTTAAAAATTATAATTTTGATTGTTTTTCATAAAAATTAAAAAATTAAGGAGTTTTAAAAAATGACTTTTTTCAAGTACTAAGTAGATAAACTTGCAACTGAAAAATAATAAGCTAGTTATAACAGTTATTCTTGTCATAGTTGTAAAAAGAAAAAATATCACCAAAAACCACTAAAACCATTTTAAAAAATAAAAGGAAAGACATTTTATATCTAAATACAATCTTGTTTTTCTAATCAAATGAAAATATTTAATAAAATTACAATTAAAATATAACTGTATTTTTTCAGTCCAAAAAAAGTTAAATCAATATTTGTTTTAAACTATAAAAAGTTTTGATTATCTATTTGTACAAAATAAATAATAAATTTACCTTTCCATATTTTGAAAACAGTTGTTTCAAATCAGTAGCCTTAGTAATTGATGATAAACCACTAACCCAAATGTTTCGTACTGAAGATGCATTATTTTTTTTAGCTGAAATAATACAAACAAATTAAATAACATAATTTTAAACATTATATAAATAAATGAGCGCAGATATTAAACACTTACATATGTCATTTGATATTTGTGGAGTCTTTGAATCAGTACTGAAAATAGTTAAAATGAAAAGTTAATTAGTTTGATAAAATATTATGAAATCACTTTAACAATAACATACAAAAGATACATTTATTTCACACATAAAAATATATTAAACGTTTACTTGTTTCCTTGTTTAGACTTAAATAAAAAATAAATGTTTCCATAAATCATATCAGTTTAATAATACTGACATATTTATTGAAGACTTGATAATTATAATATTAATATAAAATCACCTTGCACTCAAATATGAAACTTTCATCATACTCAATTTAATTAATACAATTAAATTATAGTCTTCTTGCAAAAATTGATCACAATCATTAATCTTAAGTGTTATGAGTCATATATTTAACACCAAAGTCACTTGAAAAAAATTACTAAATGTTTGAAAATCAATAAGATATTATAACAAAATTTGTAAACATTTAATCACGATTGTATTATGTATCGTCATTATACAAATTAGGTCAGTGTAAAAACTAAATAACATATCTTGACAATATTATTATATATGCCATGTACATGTATTTAACACATTTATTGCCAATCAAGATTATTTCTTCCAGGTGTTATACATTATTCTTAATTAATGACTTAATTTTCACCTTTTAATCAAATTGATTTCTTATTCATTATGTTATTAATTTCATTAATTTACACATGACAGTTACATTCTTGCAAATCTGAATTCCAACATCACAATATAATGAACTGTGGAATTTTATCAACAGTTATTATTATCTTCACATTATAAATTAATTATAATGTATTTTTTTCTGATTGAAAAGTAGTAAGTACTGCAAATATATTATCAATATTTTACATCAATATCAATCATTACCAAAATTAAATATTTCCCATTTAGTAATAGAATATTACAAATTATATGTCTTATACTTTTTCTTTTTAATTGTTGAATAAATCAATTTGCTTTGCAACAAATTTCTTTTGTGATTTTAAAGGTACAATGACATGTGAATATTCATTCATCATTGATCAATATCTTCAAAACAGGTCTTCGACTTATTTTCATCCATTTCTTAAATTGTCATCTTTATTATAATTGCATAATATGTTTCTTCATCAGGTAGACTTGTGATAATCTAAACTTAAATGTTGTCTTGTTTATCAAATACTTTTATCTTTCAAATGATATGCTGTGTTAAAAAAGCATTTGAATTCAAATACATATTTTATCATTTAAATATGATTCATATTTAAATAAAAGATCCAATCAAAAGGCAATAAATAATTATTTTCAAGTGACTTCTTAGTTTAATTCGAGACTATATACTTTTTGCGAAATTAATTTTTATTTAATTCTTTAATGAAGCAATGCATGTACCACATTTTCTATTAAAAATTTCTCATATGGACTAAAATATTTTATTAAAATAGCATGAACTCTAAGATATTATAAAAAATGTATTAAGCAATACATACATCATATAGTTTTGAAGTTCAGAGTATAAAACAATAACATTAAAATTAATATAACAAAACAAAACCAATACTAAATAAAATTATAGTTAAAATTTCAAAAATAATCTCATAAAACAATGCATTAAACTTTATTAATAGGTCAATTTTCAATTATTTAAATTTATCTTCGTAATAAATTAATAATTATTTACATTGATTGCAATGTAGAATAAAAGTCAGCACATGAATAATTAAATTATTAGAGTAAATTTTTATGATTAGGAAAGACAAAAATTCCTAACATTAAAAATAGAATTATTAAATTTTAAATAATTTAAATATTAAAATTTTTTATAATATCGAATTTATGTGAATTAAAAAAATTACAGTTAATAGATGTGCTTTTTGAAATAACTAAATAATTCAATTGTAACTGTATTTCAAAATTGTTTAAAGACTTTAACTATAAATTAAAATTGATTTCACCATACTTTAAAATCGTTTTTCAATCAAATTTTAAATATAAACAAAATACTATCAAAAATGAACATTAATTTAAAGAATGGTACATACATGTTATTCAATAAAATATATACATTAATTATTTGCCAAATAAAGATATCCGCAACCCAGAAGTCAATTATTTAAATCCTAGTCAAGTAAAACAGATATTTGCTTTAAATTGTTTAAAAATTGTTTCAACAAATTATCTCCATCAATTTTGATGACATGCAAGTTGATGTATGCGATTATTAATTAATAGCAATTTGTTCATGTATAATAAACACATATTCATCCATAAATAGTCTCTGAAAACCTAAACGGTGTTTGATCAAACTTAGCTTTGCTAAAAGAGATATTAAAATTGTAATATTTTTTAATTGGTTTTCACAATCCTCTGATTTCCGATGAAGGGATAAAGAATCAGTAGTCGAGACCGTGTGCAAAACAAACCTCTGCTTTATGCCAGCATCCATCTTATCTTTAATTTGCTTCTCCTCTTCTTTCTTCTCCTCTTTGGGCACACTGACACTGATGATGGGTTTAGTATTGCTGTTGTCCTTGTCTTCTTTGTGGCTACTGCGAGGTTTATCCCCAACAGATGATCGCTTCTCAGTTGTACTGCGGCGACTTTTGACTGAACCAGTTGTTGCTCTACCGCTACTAGCAGTAACAGGATGACGAGTTTCACGCTGTTTGATCAATGACGCGTCTTCTTTGGTACAGTTCTCAATCACTTCGTCTAGATTGCGTCACACAAATTAAATATACATAAAATACAAGTTACAAATTATCTATAAATTCACACGCAATACACCTATGGTATTCATAATAAATAAGTTAAGCATAATTTGAACCTACAATATGTTTAAATGAAGAATAACAGGTTTAATGTAATACTACAAAATTAAATGATAAAAATTATAAAACATTATGAAGGGTTAGTGCAAGGATCAATTGTAAATAAAATTAAATACATATAATAGATTTCAAATTAATTTTGAAAAGAAAAATGTCAATAAGATTCTCCTACAATGCCTGTACCTACTTAAATCTAATAAAAGTAAAATTTAATTTAATTTTAAAATAAACAATAAATAACCGAGTGTTTTGAGTAGTTATTACTAGTAAAATGTATTCATATCATGTTAATATTAATCTTTCCTTTAGAACCTTATAATAAATAAAGAATTTATTAGCGATAAAAATATAATAGTTAAATAACCTAAACAAAACAAATTTTTCTACTGTATTTTATATTGCGAAAAATTTTTTTTTTTCAATACTATCTATGCATTTTCACTGGTATCCAAAACAGCTGCTTGATGTTTTCATTTTTCTTTACTTGCTTCTGGCCACTCTGAATTAAAACTTTATCGAACATATAATATATTCAGTTTTTCCATGTTTTTCTGGTATTTCTTCATGTCTTTCAATGTAGAAATTATAACGTAGACATTTTTAATTAATAAATAATAAAATGAACTAGTACAGTAAATCAGCATGATAAACATATGTCATATACATACACACACACACACACACACACACGCACATACAAAAACATATATATACACATACAAATATATATATATATATATTTAATATATGTATAAATGTATATAATTATGTCATGAATCATCATCAATATATCGTACTTGATGTGTCTAATTTTTAATAGATAAAACTTCTAAATACTATGTGTGCATTTTTTTTTAGTTTACACGAACAAATTTGTAATAAATGTTAAATATTTAATAAATTACATTTTTTTATGTAATTAATAAAATATAATCATAATTACCCTCTTTTTCAATATTTGTATCTTCCTGAAAAAAAAAAAAAAAATAAAGAATTAATTTTATTAATACCTAAGTAGGAACACAACTATCTTATATTAACTGTTTTTTTTATTTAAAAGAGACGCATTTAATAATATTTGTCCAGACAATTATTAGTTATTGCAAAATTTACAGTACATTATAGTAAGAAACCTCCTGATAGAAAGAAATTAGTGATGGATTTAATTATGAAAATATTGCAGGAAAGATATGAGATATGGAGAAAAATAAAAGAAATATTATTTCTAAAGCAGAAATTGGAGAGAAGAATTTGTTTATTAAAAAAAGTAGGGCAGTTAAAGAGGAGATGAGAAGCATTACATATAGAAGGCTTATCATGACAGCTACAACAAGGAAAATCATTCAGTGATCAATGATATCATTCAATAATAAGTGTGTCGGAAGGTGATATTAACCAAACCAAAGATGAGAATAAAAAACTAAGGAATAAATAAGTGAAGAAAATCCAGAATGATTGATAACATTGGAATAGATTTAGCAGAATAGCGCCAAACACGGAAAATTGATAGATATTGCACAGGAATAGTCATGATAAAGGAGAGAAGACAATTTTTCAAGTATAAATTTACTGCCTAACCAGGGAGCCCTAATATCCAAAGGAGAATGCATAGCTCGACTTCCAAAGCAGGAGAGGGAGTAGTGCGGAGCACCAAGAATAGAGCGTAAACACATATCTTGGTGAGAATTAAGTTTGATAAGAATAGATTTAGAAACTGTACCAAATAAGAACCATAGTAAAACTTGGCTCAAACTATAGCTTTGTAAATTAATAGGAGAGATAGGGTGGGGTCACACTATTCTATGGCACATAGTGCTCAAAATAAATTGGCCCACTTTGAAAGAAGATTGTGAAAATGCAGACTCTAGGGAAGGTTAGTGTCCCTTGGAAGGTCAAGTAGGTAATAGTGGACAACAGACAACAGTGTAACAGACTGACATAAAGGGAATAAGTTAAGATACTCTATATAGACGGGAGGGAGGATCAACGGTAACTTATGCTTGGTATAAATGATAATTTACGATTTACCGGGAGCAGCCGTGAAAAAAATATCATGTAAAATTGTAGACATAGAAAAACGGAATTTAGGTGAATGGTATACTTGAAAACTGAATGTACCAAAAAATGTTTAAGATCATTGGTGTAAGTAATTTCTTGAAAGCCATTAGAACATAGGTTCTTAACCAGGAGTCCATGGACCCCTTGGGGGTCCACAGGGTGGCTGTGTGTTTTGTTTTTTAAATTATCCAAAAATAAATTTGTATAAAATTAATTCATAGTATAGTATTATCATTGAAAAATAATTTGAATTAAAAATTATATATATATTTTTTTTAGAGAGGGGGTCCGTGATTATATTTTATACTTCAAAGGGGTCCATGGCCCAAAAAAGGTTAAGAACCTACGCATTAGAAGTTAAAGAATGCATAACAGATAACAAAAAATATTAAAGAGGATGGGATTTAATGAGCTATCCTGAGATAAACCGAGATAGCTAACTTGATGCAAAGAGTCTCCAAAGGAAGAGTTAAAAAAGAGTCTGCAATGATAGAAAAGCTAGAGAAAAAAAATTACAAAATAAAGGTATTAGGGTAGGTATATGGAATATTAATTGATATTACTATAAATAGATGATTTAGTGCATACTTTTATTGAATAATCAGAATATTATTATTATTTATTCATATGGAAAAAAAGATGAAAAGGTATTTTTCTGTTTATTTTAAGTAATAACATACCTGGAGTTCATATTATTCACTAGCCACAACATTAATCAATGTCTCAGATTAAATACTATGATTCAATGTTAGAAAAAAAAATATCATAAAAATCTATAAAAAACGTATGTTACAAAAGTTGGCAACATACTATCGTTCAGATGTGTATGCCCGAACTGGTGTACTCTTATTCTGAATATAATAATAATAATAATATAAATGAATTTTAAAAAATAGAAGGTAAATCCATAGTACTTTTATTGCTCAGAATTAAGATTTGAATGCAATTGTACATGGGGTTTAAATTTAGAAATACAATTACTCACCAATAGCAAATACTCATTTCATTACCCCATTTATTTCCCCCAAGATAAATTCTAATTACTAAAATTTGTTTAATGCCATATATTATTTAAAAAATTAAAATTGATTACACATATTTGAATATTTATAATATATTAGAAAGTAATTTATTTACCTCGTCTGCGAATAATTTAATATCATCTTCTCCAATCGTCAAATTGATAGAGTCTTCATTATTGTCATCTTTATTATTTTCTTGAATAGATTTATCCTATAACAAAAAAATAAAATAAACATTAAGAATATATTTAAATTTTTAAATTTAATAAACCTACTGTATCATCAATTTGATTAATATCATCTGAACTAGCGTTTATTTCTTCTTCGTCGACTTCGTGATCCAATTCTTCATCATGTATATTAACCTCATCTATAGCTTCTTTAATTTCAATGAAATTATTGTCATTTATTGTTTTGTCTGTATCTTTTTCTTTTAAATCTTCATTGGTTTTAGAAAATTCTTCTTTGATACTAACTTCTATATTAGTATTTAAACTATCCGAATTTTTAATTTGTTTTGTTTCTTTACTTTCTAATTTTAAATTATCAGTATGTTTAGTAATTATTATAACAGGAACACTATTTGACTTTTCAGATTCTTTTGCGCTTTCTATATTACTAGTGGTAGTATTGGTGCCATCATCAGACATTTTATTTTCATTACATAGAACTACATCTACATCGTCAGACTCCTTTATTTTAACTTCATTAGCATCAGTTTCCTTGGCTTCAGCTTCATTGGAATCAGTAACGTTACTTGTTTCAAGTGATAATACTTTAGTTTCTTCAATACAAGCAATAACATTACTACTATCTGCTTGTTCTTGTTTCACTTCATCATTTTTCTTTTTTGAAATGTTTGATTTATCAGCTTTTAACTGTGGCACACACGTTTCTAAACAAAATACAATTTTTATAAATTATTATAATTCACTTTATAAGTTTATTCAACATATAAATAGTATAAAAAAACAATATAAATTAATTAGCTACGTAATATTTTAACTTAGGCTTGGTTCACATGGAGTGTTCTTAGTCATTGTTCACATGAATTACAGATTTTACGCGTAAAGTCAGTCGTGTTTTATATTCTGGCGAAGACGTGGCAGAAGCTGTATGCTTATGGGCTTTATATAGAAACGCGCATAATCATAATATGTACAGTTGTATTATAATTGAAAACACGCGTTTAATGCTCTCCAGGTGAACCTACCCTTATTCAGTAAGCCTTAACCTTATAATATAATTATAAGCAAAAATGCACTTTAAGGTGTACTTTATTTTGTAAAAAAAACTTACTTGATTTAGGACCTGGTCTCCTGCCCACAACATTTGTTTTTACTGTTTTTGATGGAGTAATTGGTTTCTTGTCAGCTGTAGATATGGTTTTATTTTCTTTTTTTTCAACAGTTGGAGATTTAGTATTTTTTTCGGTTATCAATTCAAATTTATCAAATACATAGTTTTCTGGGTCTTCTCCTTCATCAAGAAGTGCCTAAAACAAAAGTAGATATATTGATATTTAATTTAATTACAGTACCATATAAAAATGTATACATAAAAGCTAAAACCATCAACTTTATACTTTTGAACAAGGTTGTTTTTTAGCATTAACAATACATTGCTAACGGATATATTACTTAGTATTTTCTACTATACGGTTCTCAATTTTTTTTTTTTTTTTTAAATAAACTGTTTTAACTCAAAATCCCATTTAACTGTTTATTAGTAATCTATTAAAATATAAAATAAACGCCGTATTTTAAAAATTAAATGTAACTTTATAAATACGAAAAAGATTAATTTAAAAATAATTCCCATTAATAAATAAATCTAGATAAAATGTATGTTTTAATATAAAATTCAAATAAATTATTTAAAAAATAAGCAAGGCAAGAGTCCAAACATTTTTATCAGCTGACACAAAAATAACATTTTTTGAAACCTAAAACTTGACGAAAAAAAACTTGAATGAACAAAAATTAGTTCAAACTTAAAAAATCTGATGTATGAAAAAATGACTAAAAAAATATAAAACCTTCAAAATCTAAAAAGTGCATTTAAAATTTTAAATAACAAATACTACATATTCGAAATTATTGGAACAGTTAAACAAATTTGGAGGTTAGTTTTCATTGTATATCACCCATGGAGAAAAAATGAGTGTAATGCATCTGAGCGAATTACCTTTTTACCCGCATAATAAAAATAATGTATTTAGGTGAGTTTCTTAGAATATGTTTGGGAGAGTTCTTAATTATGTTTGGTCAAGATATAAATAGATAATTAAGATTAAGATATAATATTATATTAACAGAAACTTAATAATTATGGTTTTACAATTTGTCAGTGTTGCTTGAACATTGAAAACACGAACATAGTGTTAGCAGTTAGGTGTCGTGTATATAGTGCAGTTTTTATATTAAACATAAATATGGATCTTAAAATTGAAAACATTTTCCGTACTAAACAATATAAACAATGTTTTATGATTGAAAATTATATATACAGTGAATCTAACCACTTGAAATACGGATCTTTTCGTTTTAAGACCCCCAAAAGTCTCAAAAGTCTATCTAAATGATAGGGAATATGGATATTGAGGTTGTCCAATCACTATAAAATAAATCATTTGTCCAAAACATATTATACTAAATTGGCCAAACTCATTGCAATTTAAACAAACTTGCCCAGATAAAATACATTTAATCTTATCTATATTTGTGATGGTAAAAAAACCTAATTGAAATTATCTAATATGATTATTTATGACCATATAATATATTAATATCCAATTAAGATTGATTTGTATTGACCGAATCATAATTTAAAGTTGGTTATACTATGTATTTTAAATACTAAATGTAGCTTTAAAATTCTTACAATTAAACAAGTGAATTTAGGAAAGTCTGTTCTATAATTTGTCATAGGTTTATATGTTACTGTGCTGTTTCATTTGTATTTAACCACTGTTTTAAAAACATAAACACCAGTATAAAAACAGCTTAAATGATGTTTTATATTTTCATTTTCATAGTTTAAACTTTCAAAGACATATTTACCATAGACCTGTATAAAATGCCTCACTAGATTAGTAATTTTTCACAAACAAAAATAATTTTTATAACATAACATTAAAATATTAAAAAAACTAAAAAAACTTACACCATAATTTCCGTCCTACAAGCATTAATATTTAATTTAATAAAACATGTAGATAATTTATGTTCTTATCAAAAGACTAAAATGATTTCAAAAAAGTATATTGATAATTTATGATCTTATCAAAAGACTAAAATAATTTCAAAAAAGAAGTATATTGTGAAACTCAGATTACCTCAATCAATTTTATAATGTATTAACTATAATTACATAAGTAGTTACTATGTCACATCAAATCATAATAAAATATATATTATAATTTTAGGTGGGTTAAAAATTACCAACTAAGGCTTAACAAGTTAAAGGAGTAGTAAAGTTTTCTAAATTTGAGATGTATTTTATATATTGAGTTTATATTATTCTTGTTACATCTAATGATATACAAAACTAATAACAAATGCGAATAAAATTTAACTATAAGGCTCGTTGTAAAAAAGTTTAGCTGTGATAAAGATATTGAATTAACAAACTCCTACTGAAGTTAGTTTACTGTATGTATATCATACTCGTCAATGTAATAAATATATTATTATTATTCATTTTTTACAAATAATTCTCATCTTAATTACTAGATAGCTATTTGCAATTTTAAATTGAAAACAAGTGATTACACAAACAGTACATAGAACTTCATATATTATAATTAACTTGATCATACAAAACTAGTACAAGTTATATTACAATGGGACGGTCGGTAAACATAAAGAATAAAAATAGTTGTTTTACTAATATACCAAATGGTAAAAATGTAGACCTAATCTAGGTACTAATGGCGAAAGAAAATATTAAAAAGATATTATATCTAAAAACAAAGTCGATATTTCATGAAAAATTTAAACTATCATAAAAACGTAGTTTGTAAGTACTTACATTTTGCAAACGTTCCAAAAGTATTGCTTTAACTCCAGTCTTATCCAGATCACGTTTTTCTAGTTCGGAACGCAATTCAGGTACCTTCAAATCACAAATTTTTCGTGATTCTGACGTTTCAGACATATTTGTGAACCCAAAAGACTAATCAACAAAAACTAATAGATAATTAAATCTTCGAAATTGTGTTAGAAAGTTTGAAAAAAGTCAGTCATGGCATCGAATCTCGCTACGGACAAAATGACGAACACGGATAGTGAATTGCAAATGACTTGATCCAAAATGGAGTAGTTTTAGGCCTTTGGGTAAGCCGCGGTTAACAACATCGCGTTATTTACCAATGTACTTTATACGTCACTTTTTCAAAGACACTTTGGAAAATATGGACATCATGGAAGAAAAAAATAAATGGCGTTCGCATAAATTATGGCCAAAACGGTATCTTGATGTCTCGATCACTGGACCAATCAGCTGATCATTTTATGCGGAATTTAAAATGTAGACCGGGGGTGGCCAACATTGTAGACTATATCGTATATAATATAGCTTATCTATGGACCATAATACTATATAAGTCTATTGTGCGGTTCTAGGCATAGGTCATTGGCCAATGGTCATTGTATAGAATAGAAATCGAAATGTATTGTAATTTTTTATTTATTTAAATTTAGTTTAGCACCTATCAATTGTTGATTTCTTTGACCAAAGGTTATTGTACTTTTATTCAATTTTTTCTCAATTATTTTTATGTGTTAATAATATTTAACCCTTTCAGTCCTGAATTAAGTTCTGATCAAAAAAAAATAAATATTTATGACATATGTAATAGTATATGTGACCAAACTAAGGGTTTTTTTGAGTTTCAAAATTGTTTGATCACCAAGTCCTAAGTTATTGAGACATGCTATTGTAATGGTAATTGGGCGCAAACGGTTGTGACTTTCAATGCCATTTAAATGGCAACTGGGCAACAACAGATATAGATACAACACATCAAATATTTTTAGTTTCAATTTTTTTTTTTCCAATAAATCTTGAATAATTAACATTTAAAACTATTAATATATACTTGGTAATGAGTAATGACCGAAGACACCAACACACCGTTAGGTGACAGTTAACGAACAAATCCACCAAGTGGTGTTATGTTAACATTTATTGATAAGAAATGCATGATTTCAAGACCCAATTGCCATTTCAATGGCTATATGGTTTTGTGCTTTTGTCCAAATGTTTTGCGTGCCCTTGATCCATCAGTTGCTAGTTGGTGTTCAAAAGTGTTGACGGTAGCGCAACAATCGAACCGAATATTCGACAATGTTAGTCGAATTATCGCCGAATTTAGAACGACCAAGTAACACAAACACAATAAAATGTTACAGTAACATCGTACCACTTACGCATTACAGTTACGCTGAAACGTTACACTATACGAAAATGCACAGGTATGTTTCCACCTTTATAGTAATTGTAATATAATATTATTATGATGGTATTTTGAGAACAAATTTTGAGAAATCAAGTAAATTTATCAATTTAGACTCTACCCTTTGAGTGGTCATTTTGTACTGTTCTGTGCTATTTCATTTTTTCATTTTTATATTTTATGTCTTTGTCACTATTTCGACCAGAAGACTTGTTCTAATCAAAAACGAGAGGTTTCAAGTCGAAAATCGGATCTATAGTTGGTATTTTGAAGTGGTCATTTTTCAAATTTCTCAATAGTTTTAAAAATATGGGGTAAAAACTGACGAAAAATATATTATATAATTATTTACATATTCCTATCGGTTTGTTATCTATGTTTTAAATGTTAAAAAAATATAATGGATTAGCATTGTTACAGTATAAGAAACATATTTTTATAAAATAATGGTCAATTTATATCTCTTGATACCTAGGTAGTATACTAGTATACCATATTATATATTTATATACCATATTATGATATGGTATATACAACAATATATAATAGGTATAAATTGTACGGTATTATAAACGCCATCTAAACTATTCTATGATTAAGGAAGACAAATGATTTTATTAACTATTTTTTAATACAAATATTCAAAGGTAAGTAGTATTAGTAGTAAATTAAGTTTTTGATATAAATCAAGTAGACATTTTTAATGATTTCGGTTAAATGTAATGTGTGGATTTTTATCTATTTCAATAAAATATATAAGAGGGGGTGGGGGGGGGTAAAAATAGCCTGCTGGGCGAGGTGATTTTTATCCTCCTTATTGCGGTAAAATTTTGGAGGTAAAAATCATTGGCGAAACCGGAATCACGGTTATCTTCCGTACGCATCCGTGTCTGGAACCGTCAGCGTTGCACTGAGACGGCGACACATGACTTGAGCGATAAGTTTCTCGTCGCGCGTCGTATGATAATGCCGAGACAGTCGTCTTTATAATTTCGTCGGTACGAATACATTCAATCCGTCAGTTTGACGCCGGCGGTATCTCTCGGTGCGTACCGAAGCGCATAATATTGACACACGATGGAAATACATGTAAAATCTTACACAGAAAGTGTGTACAGTGACACATGGACGGGATTGAAAAAAGTCATGCCTCTGCGGCGGTCCGAACGATTCGTTTCATTTCATAAACGCGCGCACGAGATCAATATTTTTGTTTTTAAAAACGGTATCTCAAAACACTGGAGTTTTTCTTCGCGCGGTTATTGGGAAACCCAATTGCCTCGACCGGCGGCGGCGGCGGCGGCGTAACGCTAACGTTATGTTATTTAGTCCATTACGACGGCGGCGGAGTGATGGTAAAATAGCCATGCACGTTGTAGCCACGTCCCGTCGGTGGTGTAATCGGCGTCGCTCATGTGGACAGCGCGCGTTACCATCAAACTCGTGCCGCTGCTATCAGTCTGACTTTAGACGCTGGCCTGCGTACGTCGTCGCGCGCAGTGTGCGTGTTGTAGTGAAGTCGCGACTTTGACAGAACGGTTTTCGGTGTACGAGTCTCCGCCACCACTTGCCGTGCTGTTTTAACTGGATTTGGATCCGGCCATGGCCCGTCGTTTTTGAAACAAACGAACCGAACTCTATTGTTTCAACATTGAATCGCAAAAAAACCGGTAAGACTGCACAAGTTTACTGTTATAATATGTACATATTATTATATATGTTATTATTTTATTATCGACCAGAGTGGGTCGATTAACGCGCGCGTTAATGATCGGCGTTTCCCGTTAAATTCCATCGATTTTCTCAAAATGAAAACGTTTAGGTCTCGTTATTTTCGTACAACAACTCGATCTATATAAAGTGATACGTGTACGGATGAGATATTATGCTATTAATAGCGGTGCACCCCACGACGGGTTCGAAAATCATCCAGTACCAAGTAGATATCCCGTTTTAACGTCGCTCTGGACGCGCAGTTCTTCTTTTTACCGTGTTAATTATTTAACACGTGTAAAAAAATAATATACCGTCGATTCGCAACGAATGTGACATGCGTTATCAAAGAGAAATAACTGTGGTTTTATAGTCCATAAGTCGAGTCATTAATTATAATTTATAATAAACACATGGTTTCGTCGGTGAGTCTGGTCCAAGTTTAAACATTAAACAATAAATAATGACAATATTAATTACCAATATGGATTGTTTACTATTTCGTGATCCGTTTTCGTATTTTTCGATAACTGTATAGATTTTCAGGCATACCTAAAAAATGTAACATTCGAATAAATACAAAACTACACCTTGTTCTATAATATTTCCATAAAAAATTATTTTGTATTTATAATATCACTATTTGAAAAGTTCTTTTGTCATATTTTCCATCTGGTGATCAATTCTAACTGTCAATAACAAATATATCATCGAAACAATGTTGCATTCCTTTTTGTTATCTTCAAGTCAATAAAGATAGTAGGTGTTGATGCAAACGGAAAACTATGACATAAGTATACTACGTACTAAAGTGACTTCCTGTCCACAACATTCAAATCCATTTTCAAAGTTATTTGCAGATAATGGCTTTTATAAGAGCCATATACTCGTTCTCATATTTGTACATGTTTATGTTTCACAGATTAAGTGACTAATTTGGTTATCAAACACGTATTTATGTAATTATAATGTTAATATTATCGAATAGGGAACATCCTTAATGATAACATGTGGATTAGGTTTTTTCAAACTCATTACGTATTAACAATCTTTTTTTTGTATTTATTTTTTTTTAACACTACGTCATATCCTTAGTTTTATTATAAACATGATAATGTTGTAAAAAAATAGGCTACACGCTACATATGCTTCTGCAATGTGGTAGGATCTAGTTTTATCTTTTGCTGGAGAGAAAAAACTGCATGTATGTAATTGGATGTTGGGAATATGCAACCATCCGTGAATATGAACATGCTGATAGTTCTAATGATAAACGAGAACAGAGTAATAATGTGTTCTTTCGTTATTACTATTTTACTAACATTTTAAGATGTAATAAATATTTTTATTACCTACCAGGTTTTGTGCTTATGAGTTATGTTAAATTATTAATTAATTAATTAATCAACTTCTCAAACAAACTACGGTAACATAATGTTTAATAATTTATATAATTTCTAAAATATATAGGTACTTAATTTTGATGAAACGTAATCCTCAAATTATTTTCTATTATTTCACTTTTAAAGTCATGCTTTCCATTATATTTGTAACTCGAGCAGAGATTTAGCACTGGAACTCTAAAATTGATCTTATTCCTTTAATAATATAATAGATTTTTCTAAACAAATTATAACAAGAACATATACCATACCTATAGAATTAATGTATTTAATTTAAATTATGTTTTCAATTACTTAATAATAGTATAGCATTTCATATTGAACAAATAAGATAATTTATAAAAAAAATCTCAAACTGAAGTTGAATACTATTTTCATTTGATTTATATTATTTAATAGTTATTAAATAAACCATTACATTTTTAGTGACTATATAAAACTATTCAAAATAACATAAGAATGACCTATGAATCATGATTAATTTTGATAAAATTAAAAATAGTTTTATTAAATTGATAACGTTTCTATTGGTTTGCTTTGTTGAATATGAAAAATTGTATAAAAAAGTAAATATTATCACTTTTACAAAATTATGTCTATTTTTAGTAAATCCCATTAATTTCTTAAGTATTTAAATAATTAAACCTATTATAGTTACCTACTAGATGACCATATTACATTATATATTATATACCTAGCTACATTATAAATTCGATTTATTTAAACATTATACATTCATAATATTAAACAAAACATAGATGTAAAGGCAATATACGTTTTTTCAAAACCTACCTGTTCATTGCAACAAAGATTAGAACCTAATGGACGTCTACACAAAATATGTCACGTAGGTATAATTAACAACAACATTAATGACACATCGCAATCATTCGATATACAATATCTACGCAGCTGCTTTACAATGCCTTATATTTTTGCTAACACCCATTATATTATAAATCCTTGAACATGATCTTATAATTGGAATCTACTCGTATGTTATTATTGTAAAGTGCTCGTTGTGTCCATTCTACCTTTATAAGTTGCAATAATGACTTCTGCAATTCTGTTGTCCAAATATATGTGTATTAGATAATGTTATAAATCAGAACAAAAGACTCCAATTTCGTACAGCTTAATCAATGATCAGACAAGATATTTTCGGTCGCGTATTGCAGGAAATACGATTTCAAATCGAGTTTCACTTATTTTATTTTTTTTTAATTTTCTTGCTTCGAAAAATTGTCATTTTTTTTTTATAATAAATAATTTGACAATGTTCACGAAAGTCGTTACGGTACATTGCCCTCTTCGCATGTTTAAATAATTGAACTAATTCATATATTTTTCCTAATTTTCCTTAGGTACTCTAGGACCTAGAGTCTAGGTCTATTTTTCTTATATGGCAACGTTATTTGATAGCTTTACCAGTGTAATTCAATATCCACTATTCTAAACATAAACTAATATTGACACACGGAAAATAATATTTATGTAGATTATAGTGTATCACACTTTCACGATTCATCGTGAGGTATTGCTAATTTCTATACATAAACAATAAATATGAGTATGTATATTATATATTTATTTGTTGAACATTGTGCACACAGATATTCGTTAAATATTTAACTTCACGATTCTGTATTTAACTCTAATATACCTTGTTCGTCAAACGTCCAGCAATGTTTATTTGTTATAAAAATTCAGAGCATTTATTATAAAACATTAAGATAACAATTTGTTGTTATTCATGTATCGCTATCGATATTTTAACAATATATAATTTAATAAAAAATGTGGTACGGTGCTGCAGAGTTCGAGAGTTTGTTTTCTGTCCCTTCTCTCCTGGGACAAGGTACTAATCGCTAACATAATATAATAAGGAAAAGGATACGGCGTGCTATGAACTTCGTGTAGATCATTATGAATTTATGACGAATGTATTTTAGGTAGGTATATTTAATTCATTTGGCATATTCAAGATTGGAAAATTTTAAAGGCTATTGTTCAAACATTTAGATTGAAAAATTAATATATTTAATTAATTACTCATGGTGTATAAAATATGGTTATTATGTTTTCTTATTTATCTTACCATAATTTTTAGCCTACTATTTTTTACCTCTAGTTTTGTATCTACCTATAGGGGAATAGTAATATTTTTTTTATTCTATAGTAATTTAAAGCTACTGTTCTAAATATTTATAGTTATAAATAATATTAAATGTAATACACAATAGTTCTTATTCATATAAATCTTCTATCTAGTGACTAGTGTGTTACAGAATAAATTACAAAACAGCTTTAAATTTCAAAAAACCTATTGACAGTATCAAGTTTTATAGGATTGCATCAATGTCATCTTTAAAATAACCTTGTTAAAGAAAAATACTCTATAAGAGTATACCTAAGAATTTTTTATTTGTTTTAATTGTTTCCATTTACCGTTACTTGTACATGCTTTCTACGTAAATTTTGTTGGGATTGTTTTCAACCGGTTCCATGTTGTGTAATTATTTCAAGAATAACATTACTGTCATTATTTTTTAATAACATATTTCGCACAAAACACAAATAGAAGTACAGTTGCCTGGAAAAACGATTTTTTTTTATACTTATTGTGTGTCAAGTCTTAATGCCAAATATTATAGTAATTATATGTGTTTAAACTGGATTGGTTTATGTGTGAAATAATAATAATATTATTACTATAAAACAAAATATGAAATGGGGACAATCCAAAATCGATATTTTGACTCTTTGAACTATTTGTTTATTAATTATTGGTTAAAAATGTATATTTTGTATGCTCATAAACATACATTTATTTATGAAGTTCTCAACTTTTAGTTGAAATAAAAAGTGTGAATAAAAGTAATTTGAGTAGATACCGCGGACTAAAATATACAGGACTGGTAACGACGGGCCGGGGAGAAGTGGAGGCATGATCCTCAAATGTTTCGGTTTGGTACAATGGTGATAGTAACTGATACTTGGTGGTGGTACACTAGTACTACTAAATATATTTAAAAATAAATTAAAAATTTTTTTTAGTCCGTGGTAGATAGATACCTATTAAGAACTTAAAGGAATTATAATTAATTAAAGATGAATTAGAAAATACAGTAAAATACTAAAATACATATACATATTATAATATGCAGGAATATTAACATACTTATATATATATATACAAAGTTATTACTTATTAATTATTGACCACCCAAAATTTAATTGATTCTGAAAATATATAGTATTGTTACGTATTATGTGTGTAGTCAATGGATCTGTCTCAGAAAGTCAGAATGTAATTGTATCTACAATGTACATGCACATGTGTCAGGAACACATATGTTCACAGAGTAGGTATACTGCCCTTGACCGAATCGTTGACACTACGCCACACAGACAAACAATACCAACAATGACGAATAAAAATTGTTTTTTTATAATAGTAAACATTTTTTTTTAACAGTTAACCAGTTTATTTTTTAACCATACATATTTTTTTGTTTAAAGAAATACCTACGCGTGGTAATTTTTTATTCTACGTATGTACAAAACTACTCAGACTTATTGTGGTATAATTATTTTTTTATTCAAATAGCGTATTCATTATAACTGTAAAAGATAAACTGAAATTATGGTCTTAAATATTTATCAGTTAACAAAAACTGAAAAAATCATCACTAAACTATTTTAGTTCTTAAAAAATCGTTACTCATCATTTACCACTATATGCGTAACAATATAAACATTAACTGAGTGAATCACTAAGTAACCATCAGTATTAGTACTCGATTCTTATTTAAAGATAGTTAATGAGTGATATAAAAGTAATAAATGTATTACAAAAGTTAAACATTTTTACTCAATAGTAATAATTAATTTCTGATCGAAATTTTTTAAATTAATTCATATTCACTTTGAGAAGTACCCAATACTTACATAATATCTATTATTTTTTATTGATAAAAATAAGCTTCAACAACAATGGTTCTATGACGTACCGACATAATATTTACACATATTTTTGTATCATATTAATCTGTTTGTTTTAAAAATTGTACTATTTTATTTATTGCTACTATTTGTGGTCCAAGGATTTCGTGTAGTTGGTCTAGTATAGATACTTCTTTATCTTCTTTTCTTTGTATTTTATATTAGCAACATTTGGTTACGATTAATATATTATGTTTTATTGATAATTGTGTTTCGATTGGTCATGTTGGAAATTTTTTTTTAGTCATCGAATATCCATAAATGTTAGCTCTGTTTGATAATTTATTTATTTATTTATTATTGCCTCATATTTTCTATTATTGTATTTATAAGCAATTTTTATATTTGAAATAAATCAATTCTTTGATTAAATTTTTATAATTTATATTTGGTTTTGCTTAGTTTTTAGTTTTATTTTTTCTATATTTTATTCTATTTTAGTAATCAAATACAATTAAATCTCGAACAATTAAGTTAAATTATAAATTTAAAACGTTTAAATTTTAGTTTTTTTTCAGTACCATAAATATTTTATTTCCAATTTTAAACTACTTTTAAATTATATTTCAAAGTTATTAAATATTTAATTTTAAAATAAAATGTATTAGCTGAATTAAAATAATATCTAATTTATATAGTTTATTTTTTATCTGATTAAAAATAAACTTAATTATTGATAAAAATAAAAAGTCGTATTCATCTATGTTTGCAATAATAATATATTGTTCTTTAATAATTGAATGTTTATGTTTATTTTTGTAGTAGAGTTATCATTTTTAATGATTAAAGTTGACCTGCTCTTGTTGCCCTTATAATTTAGGAATATTTAAAATAAATAATATTTATACCTTTGGATGTTCATAAATAAGTTCACATCGAAATATTATATAATATTATAGTGTTAACTAAATCAAATAAAACATGTACTTTGTATTTGTAATCTATAAATTTATTGCATAATAAGCAACATTATATTTTAATTTCAATTAAAGCATACGTGTGAGGTATCTATGTTTACATAATAAAATCGTAATTGATGTTTTATTTTAAAAATTCTAATGAAATAAAAATGATTTTAATATTATTATTTAATCTTAACTTAATTTATATATATTATCATGTATCCTTTTTAAATAATTTTCTAAAAATCAAAGGATATTTGGACTTCAACATTTTACTTATCTTTATTTTTGTAATCAACTCACTGAATATGCTTTATATATATATAATATGCTATGCTATATCTCATTTCTAAAATGTTACAAATTTTATATTTTTTTATGAATTGAACTGTTAAAAAAAACATATATGTTGGTAGGATAGAGTGACAAGTTAATTTTTCTAATAGAATAACTTACTACGATATGCACATGCATCTAGGTCTAGATACTCAACATATGTAGTTGCATTTAATTAGTATCTATTAAAATGCTATTACTGTTTATTATAGTATTTTAATAGATACTCGAAATCTATGAGAAACATTAGATTACACTATTCCCATAAATAAATATAATATCCTCATATTATTGATAAATTAAACAAAGCGTATGTAGGTACCATGACCTTTCAATTAAGTTAAAAATCTAGAGGTTCTTATTTGTATCATTTTCGTACATATAAAACAAAAGGATGACATAATTCAAGGGCGTTTCCCACGTGATGTGTATCCGCATCATTGAACAATATAACTAAGTGACAATACTCAAGTTAATTGTTATTTTTTTCCTAAACAGTGGTTACGAACCCTGACAAAATGAATTATATGACTCATTATAGTATTGGTGGTAACAAATGAAATGTTGTAACTGATTCCAAGGAAAATATTGAGAAACTATATTTTTCAATATTTGCTTGGTTTATAAGTACCTATCGTTGAAAAATGTTACAATGGACAGCGTACAATGATCTCCGCTGAACAGGCACTATTGCCTACTCTATTGTGTGTATATTTTTGTATCCACAATGAATGATTTCTCTTTTATATATCATGCATAAATTCGTGTAAATGTAGGTACATATTGGTATATAATAGAAAATTTGTATAACAATTTCTCGAATGATTAAAAATACTAAGAATTTATTTCTACTCCAGAGGTTGAATACTAAATATTAAATCAAATTTATCTTATTATATTTGTTAGTGTTTCTGTCTTGGACAAAAATAGTATTTAATATTAGTACATTGTGTGTCCATTTTATGCTTATATTTCTAGTCAATATAACTTATATAACGATCGAACTCTCATGGAAATAATAAGATTTCACGTACTTAGTGTGTGTACAGACTGTACACTGTACACCACTACACTGTGCTTGTGCGCTATGTAATAACTGCAGTAATATGTATGCGTTTATCTGAAAAAGTAGAAATTTAATTATTTGGTACAATAGGTACGTAAACATTTTAAAGACCATATACATAAACGTATAAATAATAAATCAGTTGTAAATGCCAAATCGGAGTAAAATTTTCATATCTATAATTTTATTTAATGCAATAACAATTAAAAATAATAAAAATTAAAACTAAAAGGCGTTAGTGATTTGTATATTACTATATTATAGATATTTAATACACAATTACTCATTACAGTTTTCAATTATCGTGAAATACCTATTTTTAGTACAATTCGAATTATTGTTTTATTGGAAAACAGGACTTTAATCGTAACTTAACACCGTTTGAAAAAAATAATATACAATTCACACTTCACATTTTTATGGTACGCATTCACTATCGTTACCTATCATTATTCTTTTCATTCCGTTCATTACCATACATTTATCTACTAGAATTTTATATTTGCATAGGCGTTGAATGTTGCTTTTGATGATTTTTTTTCCGGTTTTAAGTAATGTTGATAATATTCAGATATGCTCATTTTATGGACTAACCAATGTAGACGACAAATTAAATTTGTTACAAAATTATTTAGTTTTGATGATATTGACGTGAAATAAAGCAATATTCAGATAATTACAATCTCAAACTGCATAATTTCAATGAATTACATATTGCAGCTATTTAACCGTAAAAAAATAATTTTGTACGATAACGTGTTCTTGTATGCCGGACGTAGATGGTGAGAGACTTAAACGACTATTTCAATAACCGTAATGTGTTTCGTGGTTAGTAGGTAAATGCAGTGGTCAATAAACGCGTCATTTTCCATTAAAAAAAATTAAAATAATAATAATAAAACAATACCAATAATAAGTATCTAGCTAATAATATATACATAATACATATTACACCCAATTATGAATTGTTTAGGAGAAAAACACAATAATGTGATGATGTAACTGCAGACGCTTGTTGTTTTCAAAACAAATGTATACATGGAACAATCTGCGTATACACAATATTGTATTTGGCGTATAAATTCGAATTTATCGTCACAATTGTATTTCTAAACGTGAAATAACAAAAACTGTACCGTCTGTATCGCGTATGAAATAATGTATTGTCATCGCTATGGAGTTCGGAAAAGGCAAAATACTAAATAGAAATTGAAAATACATATGTCACAGTATAGAATAATTAATATGGCATTGTCGTTTCTTATAATAATATGTGACTCACACACGACAATATTAGAAAATACGAAAATAGACGTCGTGCCGATACCGTTGTTGTGGAGTACAATTTTATATTTTATTACGTGTTTATAATATTTCATCGTGTTTATTGACGGGCGGGGAAAATACGCGTCTTTCTTCTCGTCGCGTTTTCATGCGGATGAATTGTTTTGTTTTTTTATATTTCAATTTTTTCAGTCACGCAATTGATAGGTCAGTCATTCTTTATACTCGTCAGTCATCACACCGCTATGTAATATAACAACACGTTTCCGTTTCCATTTCAATCCGGTGTCAAACGTTCCTATTTATATGCCGTCGAGATGTGTGGCGATGGCTGGCGAAACTATCGTACCCATCGTATTATTAGTACGTTTTGCGTAACCGTTCTTCTAATTGTCACGCGCGAATTGCTGCATAGTCACTTTATACATGATAATACGTATATAGTGCTTATAAATATTTGTTACGAAACAACAAAATGTATTAAAATATGTCGAAAATTACATGGTACCTATCTATAAAATGCTAATATAAGTATTCGGTAAATGTTTCAAGTCCCTCCGGTTAATATTTTTAGAACGACAAAAATATTACATTTAAAAAATAAAATCTAATTCGCATTTAACCGTATCGTCTGCGAAAAATAGAAAAAAATAGATCCTAACAAATAAAAAAATCGTTTTAATATAACAGCGAGTCGTACCGATATTATATTTCATTCGAAAACATTGTCTGGGAAATGGCTCGTGGAGGACGAAGCCACTACCGCGGATTTCCGCCTATGCGGATTACGGATTATTTATCTTACGATTACGTCTTATAGTAGCGTTCGGTAGCGCGCGTTCGAACAATGGCACAGTGTTCGACGACTGCGATGTGTTAGCGATTATTGTTTTCGAAGACGACGAAGAAGGTTTCCTAGAAGTCGTCTCGGGCTGTCGCCGCCGCGCCGCTGATTAGCATTTTCCGAGTTCCGCGTAGACGCCGTCTGTATTCGTACTTGTGCTAATATCATATAATTTCATGCGACTCGATATTCTCTCTCTCGCTCTTTATACGTCTGTGAAGACACACACGTACGACGCGACCGATTGGAAAGGCAATATAGGTACGAGTTTTTTTTTTTTTTTTTATATACTTGTGACCTACGTCATAGCTGATAGCTATATATATTATAATATTAATTATTACAGTCACCGCGCCGAAAGCATAACAATGTGATATTGTTAATTTATTACACGCTGTATACGCGCATTATTATTATTATTATTATATTATCGACACGTGTTTTTCTTTATTTATTTTTTTTATTTCGACTATTAAAAATGCAACGCGCAGTGTTGTGGGTATCGTATTTTGTACGTCATCAAACACATATTAACTGCAGATATCGCAACTGGCAACAAACATATCCGCGTTACCTCGGGTCGGAATAATGGTTATCGCGTTAAAGTAAAAAAAAAAATCGTGCTACATCCACATTAATATTTTATGTTGTGCGTAGATATATGGTATGGGCACTCTTGCGAATGATATAAACCGTAGGGGTTTATATTAGGATTTAATATGGGGGGGCTTGTGGTAGTACATAGCACCTTATGGTCGCTAATTTATCAGTTTATCACTGATTTGGTCTGGTGTGATTAAAGTTAAAAAATAAAGTGATTATACATATATATTATATTAAAGTGGTCGAATAATTATTGACATTTTTATTTGTGGTAGGGAGGGAGTCATATTGTGGACCGTTAAAATATTTGAGCGTGCTGAAAATCGATTTGGCTGAAATGACCCAATCTGACTCTTTGTGTACTCATCTCAAATCGATCAAAAACGTGTATCTATACTCATAATATCTAGAACTGAAGATTTAATAAGAGTTTACTTTTATCGAGACATAATGACAATTCCAATAATTTATCGATGCCAAAACTAACCAAGCAAAATAAAACAATTAAATAATAATCATATTTCGGGTCTCGGTAAAAAAGTTACGCTCAAAAGAGATTTAGTTCAATTACTTGATAGACTAGCTCTCGATACGATTGATATGAAATTGTAATTATTTAACACGTGTTATCAAAGTTTAGTATATTTTTTGTATTATTTCTAGTATTTTCATAATATTTTTCATTAATGACATAAAAAGCTTTTATATTATTTCTATGACTCGTATTAGTAGTTTAGTTATAGATTAACTGCATGAGGCAAAAATTGAAAGTAAGTTATTATCTAATTTTTGATTTTTGACTGATTACCAAGGTGTTCGATTGCCAAATTTGATTACGATATATATATACTAATATTTAAACGAAAATATATTCACTCGACGAGTTTTTTTTAATGTGCTAATGATTTTTTTCCAAACAACATGTCCATAGGTATTTCTTTAAATTATTTATAATATAATATCTATTATAAACCCGTTATGCATAATATTATAATATCGTCAGTTTTTTTCACATTTTGCATCCAAGGTTTATTTAATTAAAATACAGAATCTTAATGCAATTTCATTATTATTCGTAATTTGTTATAATGACTGTTGTTTCAAATTGTACGTTAAAAAATATTGAATTTTAAATATCATTATTTCGACGAATTTTCAGACTCAACGATATATTTAATATTTAGATATTATAATAATAGAAATAATGTAGGCATCAAATAGTATAAGCCAGTTTATAATATTTCTAAAGTATGTATCCAACATCGAAAATTCGAATTTTTGTTACTTTAAATAACATTTTTTTTTTTCATTGTAAACTTTCCCTTATTTTAAATATAATATTCTTCATTTTTCCAGTACAATTGTTTTATTCTCCTTGACATAGATTGAGAATTCGATACTATATCGTTACATTTTATCGTGATGATATAATCCACTATAGACCTGTTTCAAATGTGATTTATGGTTTAATTATACATGCTAATTAATTTTACACTACAATGTTAACACATTTAAGTAGATACCAAATCATAACTTATAATTTTATACGACGAAATATTTATAAAAATCATAAATGATATTTTTTTCTCTGATTTTCAACGCTGGAAAACAAAAAATGTATAATAATTCCAAAAGCAGACGTGAGGATAAATAAACACGTTTTATTATAAATATTTTTTACTCAGCGTTTAAACGCGGAAAACATAATTTGCATAATCGTAAATGGTTATAAAATATAGTTAGGTACTGCATAATTTTATTAAGTACGTGGTTTTTTTTTAAATTTTATTGTATATTTTTATATTTTAATGATATGGATATATCCGTTAGCTGTTTATTTTTCATCGGCAGATACGAAATAATTCACACGATGATTTTTAAATTAATCCGCTAATCAAGAGGACACTACCCTATCGCGTGTTGTTACCTTTGTTTCATACAAACATATAATATAACTGGCAAAGTTATACATGTATAGGTACATTATCCATAAGGCGTAGTAAATCCAAAGCGAATCTTGTTTTTTGTTAATATAGTACGTAATATTACTTAACTATTAAAACTGAAAATAGTGTCTACTCTCTTACTGTAATTTAATTTTTAATTTTTTTAAATAATTAGCATATTCGCTAGTACTTTTATAATATAAACTGCCTAGAGAATTTAGTAAACTGCTTAAAATATAATTATGTGGGGCTATAAAAAATTAATCAATACAATTCTAGAGAAAAATATAGTCCTTATAACAAGTCAAATATATGTTATGTAATATTTTCTTCAATTATGATTTTGAACATAAGAAATTCAAAATTTGGCTCTCACAAAACATCATACCAAGTAATAAGTTTACAGATATAATACTTCAATGTTTTGCAAGTTCTAGATTTCAATAATCAAATTTCATGGTTCTACATGGATTGTAACTATTCTTTCTTCCTCTTTCGTCATTGTAAGCTTTAATATACATTTTTAATTTTTACTTACAACTTTTAAACCATAGAATAGATACTGTGATATTCCACATTTTTATGTATGTAAATTGCAGTCCACATGATTTGTTATTTTTAAATCTTAAACAACAATAAATTACAAATTTTAGAGTTTATCTTAAGACTTATTTTCAATGAAATCAGTGTTGGAGAATGACTGTATGACAATATTAAGATACTTTATAGGTACTTATGTTTTTCTTTTTTTGGTTGGTAGACTAATATTTTTAAAACATTCAAAACGTTCACAGATTTTAACATTGTTTAGATAACTTGGTACAACAATTGCATTATTCCGTTTTCTACCTACTATAATGTGAAACATACATCGCTGGACATTCGGGAGTATTCTAGAGTTCTTTCCCATTAGTAAAGAAATTATTATTTAAATTTCAAAGTATAACAATGAAGTAAATAATAAAACTATCAATAATAACGTAAATGCTTTATTTTAAGTTATTTTTAACCCTGACACACTTTCTACTCATTGGTACGGAAGTGACCCTGGTAAAATAACACCACTTCATATGTACAAATATAATACACATTATAAATTATAATATATATATATGCGTGTGTATGTGTGTGCAGTAGCGCACATTAATCTTGGAAAAAAATAGCGAGTAGCTACCCTTGTAATTTGTTGGGTGGGTGGAAAGATTTTATGATAAAATTTAAAATGTTTGGTCATCCATATCCATGATCATATTGTCATGGTGTACTCAGACCTTTCTTATGTGCCACTTCATGCCTTAAGCCTAAAAATAAATGTACATGTAACTAAATTAAATATAAGCAACTATGTCTGAAAACGGGTGGTAGGGTATTATTATATTTACATGCGACACTTAAAAAATAACAACGTGCGCCACTGTGTGTGTGTATACTATGTAGAATACATCGGTAAATTATTAGTACTGTTAAGTATATTATACTGTTTTACCGTTTAGTTGTCCAGTTATACTTAGATATATACAGAACTATGTATATAGATACGTAACTAATCCTACTCTATCTATAACTAATACAGCGCCCTTAAAAGTCGGTCTGTATAGTATTTCGTCAGAATATTTATTTAATAATTGAATTAATTTGATAACAGAATATGCAAATTAAGCTTTAGCCAAAGATATTTTAAAATTAATTATTATTAAAATATTGATGACATGTCATAAAGTACAAGCGAAATGAGAACTGAAACCAGGATTTTCTCTCTGAAATCAAATAATAAACATAAGTCATAATACCTACATGGATATGAGTTACTTTCTCTATGTAATAATAACAATAAAATTGCGTAAACTAGTCGTTATTAATTAAACTGATTATCTTTTAAATACGTTATCTTCATCTGAGCAGAACGGATAGGTAATGAGTGTAGTACACGTTAATTGACTCTATGTTTAAATTCAGAAGTAATAACCTGAACCTAGTAGATCGATAATAATTTTTTTTCTGTTTTATTAAAAGATTGTAGTTAAAAATATCTAATTATTTATAACTCAATATGTATAGCAAGTGTATCATCAGTATTACACCTGTACAAGTGTATATAAAATCATAATATCTCGTATATGTACGACTTAAAATAAAGTCTTGCTAATAATAGGTAGGTACTAGGTAGTATACGATTAAGTTAGTGTATTATCTAAATAGACAGTTTAAATAATAACTTAGTTTACAAAATCGGTTATATTTCCATTTGTATTTTAAAAAATAAAAAATTATACAACACAATATAAATTAAACGCATTGTGTTTACTTTCACTTTGAGTTGGCGAAACGGTGCGTGATACAAGATCACGGAATGGAGCACACATATAACGAAAATCAATTATCCATAGTTGAATTATTTGAAAAAATATACCGTGATTAATAAACATGCCGTCTATAACAATATTTTTTGGAAATTTCAGATTCATCATGCTTCAACAGATTCTTAAGGACATGTATGTCGATCCAGAGCTGCTGGCTGAATTGGACGAGGCACAAAAACAAACGCTGTTTTGTAGAATGCGAGAAGAACAAGTGCGGCGTTGGAGGGAATGGGACCATGCCGAAAACGGAAGCCCCGTGATTCAAAAACGACAAAAAAGTGAGATTAAAATATATACTTATAGGTTTAAAAGACGTTTTAATGTTTAGTATTAATATAATTGTAAAATATAAACAATAGTTACATTTGCTGGGTTTTATTTTTCAGGTCAAAAAAAAGTACAATGGATGTTAGATGCAAACGGTCACCCCTGGACTTGGATCATGGGTGAGCATAAAGATGATAAGACTATCGAGCAAATAATCGAAGAAGAAGCTAGAGAAGCTGCTAGAGTACAAGCAGAACATGAGACTGAACATTTAAGGTGTGTTATTATTTATATTAAATTATTTCTGAAGATCAAGTACTACTGCTGGGTTGGCTTATTTATATACATATCCGTTATAAGCATAGGTAGTGATCCAGGGGAGCTTATGGTGGATTTGCCCTCTCAAATAGTTCTCAATTCTCCTCAATCGATATTACATTTTCCACGTTTGACTAGTTTAATTATTTTTAATCTTAGGTAATATTTAATATTAAAAATACCTAATACTTCTAATATAATTTTTTTTTATTATGAATACGGGACCAGCCCAAACATAAATTTGACACTCTAAAATTAACTTTGAATAGTAAGGCAGCTTTGATTTCACTATTAATAAGTGTAGAAAGAAACATTAAATTACCCTGGTTTTCTCCTGTTTGATGAAAAGTTGAATCTCATTTTTTATTTTTTGCTGCTAAAATATTATCATTTTAATCATTACAAACTGTTAATTTTTTTTCTTATGTGTTATTGTTACACAATAGATCATTTTTATGTAATAAAGAGAGCAAAAGTATTTGAAACATTAACAGAGGGCACGCGGTATGATTATGCAAACTTGTATCTGTTAAAAATGTAAGCTTTAATTAAAAAATATAAAGCCCTCCCTAACATTTAACTTAATTTCTTTATGGTTTTAATTAAGACAATCATTGCAAGAATTTGGATTCTTATATTGATAATAGTTATATAAGTATAATACTTAATACCCCCCATGCTTTCATAATCGTATTGATAAGCCACGTACTTTTATTATTTCAATTTATAATATGAATATTAATTTATTAAATAATAATAATAATAATAATAAGCAATTATTAATTAAATTTCATAATTTATTATTTTTATAATGAGATATATTTCTTTATAGTTTACAGTAAATATTACTAAATCACGTCTGTTATTTTATTACCATTATTATTCTAGATTAAAAGTCGAATCTGAATTGATGGCGATGTTGGAAAATAAAACCAAGACGCAATTTAATCCACCTGAAAACAAACATTCGTATGACAATGAGGAGATTTATTGTTCTGTTGAAGACTTGAAAACTAGAAATAATATAAGAAAGCCGTGTGTGACTCCTCAACCAATACGTGGGGCTTTAAAAGAACTATCGTTCAACAAAGTATTTCATTTATACTAAACTCCATATTAATAGAATAACACAAGTCTAAGAATGATTCTTAGAATTATATGATATAACATGGGTAATATGATGTAGCCTACTGTTCATATTGTGTATGTTTTGTGTCTAAATGCATTGTGTCTATATAAATATTTATGTGTGTGTGTGTGTGTGTGTGTGTATATAAATAATTCTATATACCTATATGTGGAACCAATCGATGAGCCTCTGAACATAAAGTTCATTGAACTGTTGTGCAGGTGTCTGAACGTGTGAGAAATTGGGAACATAGAGTAATGGAAGAACGCACATCAGAAATCTATAATAGAATGAAAAATAAAAAAGAAGAAGAAGAAAGACAAGCCGAAGAAGCAGATAAAAAGCAAGAAATTGTTTGGAGAGAACAAGGTACCTAAGTGCAACATATTGTACCATATATGTATGTAATTAATTATTTGCTTAATTGAAGCTGTATTTGATATATTTATTTATTTTATACTTTATATAATGAAATATAACTTTTTTATTTTCAAAATAATATACATTTTTTTTTTTTTACAAATATGGTAATTGTACGCAATTAACAAACATTTTTAGATAGGAAATTGGACACAGATTGTGTTAGGTGAATTTTCAATTTTTTACTAAAAGTTTCCTATGGTAATCCTGTACACATAAAGAAAAACTGAAGTCATCTTATAGGTATTTCAAAATACACTTCAATCATTTAAAATTGATAAGACGATGAAACTGATGGGGGTTTTTTTTTGTCTTGAACATTTCATACAGTTCAACATTTCCGAAACTAATCCGAAACTATTCGACCAAGTCTCCAGTCTAATAAAATATTAAAATAAAATATTCAACAAGTAATGATAAAAGTACCTACTAATATACGTGTGTCTCGATTTTCACGTGAAATGGTGTATTTGCTTTATTTACTTAGACCATACTTTTATAATTGAATTCTAAACAATGTCAACTAAACAAATAATGTTGAAAAAAAATTCTTAATTCATCCGAGTGCCGAACTTTTTTAATACCAAGATAATATGACTTGCCAATTGAGTAATACTACAAGTAGTAATAATACGATTATTCTAAAAAACAATAAGCGTTATAAACACGATATTGACATAAATAAGATTTACAAAATTATGCTTCAAAAAAAATTACCCGAATAAAATTCTTTAATAATTATTCTGTTTAGACTAGATTTTTGTTGTGTTTGAATGGCATGTGAAATATTTATGCAGTAACGTGATTATGGAGCAAGTATGTGATGAGTGGTCATATCTTCTCTGTGGCTCTTTTTCAAGATAATAACAGCAGTGTATGTGGTCATTCCACACATGTTAATTATGTATTTTTATTAAACCATATCACAACAGTGCACACAATCATATTGTGGGTTTTTTTTCTTTATTTAAATTTAACCACAGTGCAAAGCCAAATCCTTATTACTACAATGTTAATAATACGAATCGTTTTTGAGGAAATAATGAGGATAGTATAAATAATACTATTGTGTATATTAGCGACCGTTTCGGTTTCTCGGTCATAAGAAAGAGTTTTATTCCGTGTAATTGGTAAAATAATGTCGATGTAAGGGTTTGCAGTTGTATTTGACCAAAGTTGGCAGTGATGGGTACGGCGTGAACTTGTTTTGACTTTGAAGCGAATTGTGTTTTGAGAAAATCTTCACCTCCCTTTTTGGTAAATCCAAGAGATCCGCGGATATACTTCACCGATAATTTCTATACAAATTATCTGTACTAAACACATTTTTCATTCACTCGTTTATCATCATCGTATGTCATACAGTAATAATTAATGTAAGTGTTTTTTTTCTCTGAATAACATAATATAATGCGTATTAATAATAAATATAAAATATAGGCTCAATAATGTGTTATTTATTTTGTTCTATACAATTAATACTGTAGGTAGTGTAACTTAGTAGTTACACAATAATGTGTATTATTTAATATTATATAAAGATAGGCAAACTTAGGCCCCTGTTTTCAGCCATATTATATCCGCTCACCCATCCATATTAGAGACGATGCAATAATTATTTCAAAAAGTTCTATGTCCCACCTCCGCCTACAGAAGGATGTGTTTAAAGTTGTGTTAAAGTTTGTTATGATTGTTGGGGAGTTGTATATATCGCCAACAAAGCGATAAATAAATGTAAGTTGTAAACATCGAAAATCATGATAATATTAATAATAAAAATTAAATTTCATAAATTAAATGTTTAAAAAAAATATCTTTCCCCTCCACATAATTGCACCACTGTACGTAATAATCTGTATTTATTGTTTACTGGCCAGTACGAGACTATGTACATTCTTTAAACAAAGACGTGTCTTTCAGTGGTTTAAAAAACAAAAACAAATTATTTTTGTAATAATAAATTGTTAAATAGTTTTTAAAAAAAAATTGTAAAATATTGAGTTAAGACGTTCAAAAAACTATTCAAGGACTAAATTATCGTTAAATATATTTTGTTTAAAAGTCTTACTGTACGTTTTATATTTATTTTATTGAATGTCTTCTATAATATTGTAACTAAAACGTGTGTTTTGATTCGTACTTAATTGTATGAATAGACCGTTCAAACACAAAATATGTTATGCGTGTCATTTTTAAAACTTAAGAGTTTATAATATTTATATCCCATAAAATTACTACAGTTGTAGAAAGAGATTTAATAGGTAATTTTATTCAGTGGAATATGGATAACCTAACATATAATTTTCGAGCTATAAAACATACACTTGAGAAAATTTAATATGATTTAGAAGGCCTTTTTTTCATATCGAAAAAGTATGAAGTACTGAGTAAATGGAAAATGTTTTCAATTTTCGATCGATATGAATTATATTAGATATATTTCATCATGATACTTTTTGAATAGTTGCACTGAAACCTAAATGTTAGTTAACTGAAACGTTGTTTAATTTATTCATTGTTCCGTTCCACGTTTCATCCTGGAACTAATTTCTTTAAAGCTCATAACAACAACAAAACGCGTAGGTACCTTGTGTATTAAAATGCACAGCTAATATCTAATGCATTCTTTGATTTATTTGATAAATGTTAACTGATTATATATGTGTTTTCTACTTTTTTTCTCTATTAAATAGTATCAATAAATAATATATCTAAATGATAAGTTTATTTCCATAAAACTGTTGAATTCAGAAATAATATGTAATTCATTTGGTAGATCATAACATTTTTAAAAAAAATTCAACACATTTTGAAGCCTCGTTGTAAAATGTGACTTTTCAAATACTTTTTTAGTTTTAACCAATATGACTGCACGATTATTTTAATTTTAATTTCAGAACAAAAAGCTAAAGAAGCAGAGCTACAAAAACGACAGATCGCACGTCAAGCCAGAGAAGAACACAGAAGGTCACAATTGATTACCGATAAACCTTTTAAGTAAGAATCACGTACAGTAATATAAATAAAATAAAAAAAAAATGTATGATTGAGTTAAAACGATTTAATTTCAGTGGTGTTTTGGTACCGAATTCGTCTAAACCGCCAAGTAAAAAAGCTGTTATTGAATGGTTCAAATCGAAAGAAATACCCAGAAGGGCTGGATTCGAACAAGATAAAAACGCTATAGCTACTTGGTTCCACGGTACTTAGCCTATTACAATTTATGCTATATTCTATACCGATTGTAATTATTATAGTTGAATTTTACATTTTAATTGTATAATAGGTCTCATAACCAGACAAGAAGCTGAAATTCTGCTCAACAAAGAACCGGTCGGTAGTTTTTTAGTTCGATTGTCTGAACGAATCTGGGGCTACGCCATCACATACAAAGATTTTAACTGTTGCAAACACTATTTGGTGGACGCATCTAATGGTCATTATCAGTTTTTGGGGACTAATCAAATGTCCCATAACACTCTGAGTAAGTTTTTCAAATTGTTTTAAATAAAAAAGAACTGGAGCCTTTAAGCGCACCTAGGCAAACTGAAATGGTTTTGTCGCCCTTTACATGTAAATACTACGTCGTTATTTTCAACAATTTTACAATTTATTGTACTTATACATTTTATTTTAACTCGATATATTGTTTTTTATTTTAGGTGAATTAGTGAGCTACCATCGAAACATGCCCATTACTAAGACTGGTGAAGAACTGTTACTAAGACCATGTAATCGCACTGCAAATTTGTCTCCTCTCGTTTTTCAAGGTTTACTGAAAACATGAATATATACTATCATTACTATCTATCTAATGTCTCTTAGTTTACACTATTATTTAATTAAATAATAAATATTATGTTTAGATATTATACTTTGATATACAATTAATATTATAAATTTCTCATAATTTAATATTTTTAAAATTATTGTATTTTTTACCTTAATAATATTTTATGAGTACCACTACCTAATTGTGATTTTTATTTTTATTAAATAAACAAAATATAAAAGTAATATTTTTAATGTGAATAAGTACACAATTTACCTATATGGTATAGTTTTATAAAGACTATGTTATAAAATTTATTACCTCTCAAATGTAGTTTATTTTCAGAAAGTTATTTTATATTTATAATAAAATAAAACCATACCACTTAAATTAAAAAGTACTAATTGCCAGGTACCTAAATCAATTCTAAATTTTTATTTTACGTGGATGCAACTTTTGTATTAATAAATATAATTTTCAATATGAAATTATTTATTTATAGAAAGTAAAGAGTGTTAAATAGAATTTTAATCCATCTATTCATCTATCTATTTTTAATTCAAAATGTTCACAGTTATTAATCAAATAATTTGCAATGATGCAAAAAAACTAATGGCAATATATATAGGTATGGTGTTTAAAACTTATGTGTTGGCAATAAATAATTATTCATTTGTAGTGTAATATTGCCAGTTTTCTATTAGATAGTACATAGTTGGTGAAAATGAAAAAAAATAAAAAAACTTTTAAGACAAGCAATACCAGTAGTTTATTATAACAAATTATAACATGATATTAATTATCTAAATAACAAGTATAATATTTACATAATTAAAGGACGGAATGCATAAATCAGAACCGGCTTTAACTCTTTCAGCGCTCAATGTAAGACTTATTTTGGTGCCCCCTCATTCTTAAGTATAAAAACAGACAAAATTGGAGAAGCTGGAGGGGCAAAACTCCATTCATAACAGAAAAAAGCCATCCAAAACGTTTTAAAATATGTACATACCTTGCCAAAGAGTCACTTATTATAAAATAATTTTAGCCCTCTGTGCAGTCACACTATAGTATTATAAGCCTGTTATGTATCAGCTATTATTGATAACTGCAAAATGAAAATAACAGATTATATGAAAAATTATGAAATGATTCATACAATAATCTGTGGTTACAGTGATAATGCCAATTACTAATAAAGTAATAAACAATTAATTTATGTTTATAGGTCTTAGCTTGTATTATATACATTAGTGTTAGTGACTAAATTAGCCATATAACTTGAAATAACAGACCTCTTATGAAAATTATAGGCCCACTTTCAACTGGACCAATGGTGCTTAACTATAAACAGGTTTAGTACAAACAAAAACTGTTCTAATTTTTGGTGGAGTACTTCCATTTGTATCAAGTACTAAGATAGTTTAGATAGTTCATGTCTTGTATAGTAGACCAGTGGCGTATTTAGGATTTCTTTAAGGGGGTAGATACTAAAACAATTTTTCTTAAACAACTCTACATAGGTATACTATCAGTTTTTAATAACTACTTGTTTTTATATCTGTTCATAAACCTTTAATTTTTATAAATTTAAATTATTTGTAGAACAAACTTTTTGATTCTATGGCGATTTCCTCGATTACTACCCCAACTTCTAATTTAATATGTTGTGTTATATTGTTTTATTGCCTACTGATAAAGTGATAAATGGAAAACACAATAACCATGTACATAAACTAATACTACAAGCTTTCAGATTTTCGTATTATCATAGAACTTTATCAAAATTATTTAAACATTTATCAAAAAAAAATTGTGCAATTATTGTATTTCCGAAATGTTTACATTGAAGAAAGACCAACATATTTGAGACGTTGTGTTATATTTTCTAGATTTTTCAAAGAACCAAAATTATTTTATTGACATTTTACGTAAAAAAACTAAGAAAATTCAAAAATGTCAAGTGCTTTATAAATAGTAAATACCATTAATTTCATTACGATACTTCGAAGTTAAGTAAAGTATATCTTTAATCGTGTCCAAAACATGATGATAGGCAGAAAAAAAACCCATGATGATAAAACCAATACATTCCTCGTTTCATTTAGAATCTAGAAAAAAGGCTAAAGTGGAGATATATCTTCCTAATAATATAATAATTATTAAGAATAATCCATAAATACGCCACTGTAATTAACTTTACTGGTCAAATTTATAATTAGTGGGGAGAAAAATGGGCAGTGCAAAAATTCGAGATCTTTTACAACGTATTTCGCCTTATTATATAACTATATGCATTTTGGCACTTGAATATTTGACCATCATAATCAGTAAAATTATTATTTAATGTTAAACAAATTATAACATTATTACTTATTTATCAATCATTGATTAAACGTTCATGTAATTATACCTATATTTAGGATAGATAAGTATTTAAATGATTTTTTTTTGAAGAAGTTTATTTTAAAATTTACTCATTTTGTAATGTACTTGTATATTTTTTACATAAGCCGCAATTGATGAATTATTTTATTAATAATAATAATCATTATAATAGGCAATATAAATTTAAAATCGATTTAATGTTTAATTCTAATGAAATATCAATAGATTCTAATAAACTCTTGGATAACATAAGGTCAGATATTTAAAAAAAAAAATGATAAAAAGAAAGTCATGATATCAATGCCAGATTATTACTATAACAGATTGGTTCTTAAAAGTATAATATCTACTCTGATATAATAGATTATTTAGATTATTATCAATAATAATCGATCATGTTTACAAATATTTATCATTTATTAAAAATACATATAGAATGATCTTCAATTTTCGAACAATCATTTTTTTTGTCTTAAAAGATTCGAAAATTATTCAAAAAGCACAATAACTAAGATATGAAAAAATTGTACACTCAACCGCCCTCAAAATCCCCATTACAAATTCCCAGTGGTCGAAGTGGCTCAAAATAAACGGAGTGATTCCTGCATTTTTGAAAATACTAAAAATATCTGTTTCATATGAAAAATACAATATCTATCAAATAATCATCGCTGTATTGTTGTAAGACTAATTGAATATATTTTTGTAGAAATAAACATTTTTTTATGAAAAACACCAATACAAATCGATAATCTTTGTATGTAATTATAAGGGAGATGCCATAGCCCCACTTCGACCACTGCGAATTCCCGCAGAGCACGTACTCGTGATCGATGACCGATGGGACGCGGAAATGGATATGATATTGCGATGTATTCTAGGATTTTTTTTATTCTCTATTTGGGTTCTTTCGAGCTGACTGAATTTGATTTGATTTGATTTTATGCCGTCCTCATAAATATGTAAGACGCGTGAGTCTCAATGAAATCGTACTGATCGATTAACGTTTTAAACGTTAAGCCGAGAGACTCGAAAATTTGATGATATCGACGCACACTATCGTCATTCCATCCGGGTGTATATTATAATACCGTCATCTACTCGTTTTCAAGGATTATCCGCCGTCATAAATAAAAATACTATTCAGTCACTATTATATTATAGTTAACTACATCGTGCAAACGAATTTAATGTCTGAGGAGTAAGCAAGCAATCCATAGCAACTCGATTTCACTACGTATTGATACTTAACTACAATACGCCTCTACTACGACTCATCATTAGTTAAATATTGACATTTTTCATAAAATACACGTCGTTGAAAAAAAAAATGCACTCATAAGAACGAGCGGAATTGATATTTTGTACCCGGACGGTTTGTTCGGTGATAATCGTGAAAACTAAAAAGGCGTTTTAATCAATGCCGTCGGCGATTATTATAATATTGCGTGCGGAATTATTCTATTATCATCTCGACATTCCCGGACAAGCGATTTTGAAATAATTTGGGTTATACGATTTGCTGCCGCCACTCCTGGTAGGTAGATAAAATATTTTGCGGTCGACGAAAATGACTCATCGACGCTCAAAAAACTATCAGACGATTCTCGCGAACGTATTGATATTAATACTGGTCCAACAAGGGTTCGAGGAATAAAGGATTTTCAAACATTATTTTTGGCCCGGGGCGCGATGAATGAGTTAAATGACATTGGATTTATTCCCGTTTAACAGCTGCTGTGGTTTGCTGGCCATTATACGGCGGCGGCGGCGGCCCGCGAGAGCGACGTTCCCCGTTCGCGTTGATAAAACGTCGTTTGGTCGCTGTGTCGTTTGGATTAAGACGTCGGTTCTCCGAGTATCAGTAATGATAAATTATCCAATAATTGGCGATCGCGATGAGCTCATTCACTCCGCAATTTACTCGGGATTTTTTTTATTAGTTCTCCATTCAGTACATTGCGCATACTTATAATCGTTTACACTCCGATTAAGAGTTTTTTTTTTTTATTATTTATTTAATTGTATAGTGAGCGACCGTACATTTGTGATTGATTTTGTAGTTAAAATTCGGAACAGGGCCAACGCCTAGTTTTTTTTTTTTTCTGATAAGCATAACATTCCGGACGTAATGGCAGCAATCCGTAAGAAACTTGTCATCGTCGGCGACGGTGCCTGCGGAAAAACTTGCCTGCTAATCGTGTTCTCCAAAGATCAATTCCCAGAAGTATATGTGCCTACTGTGTTCGAGAACTATGTAGCCGACATCGAAGTGGACAGTAAACAAGTAGAACTAGCGCTATGGGACACGGCGGGCCAAGAAGATTACGACAGACTACGACCATTGTCGTATCCCGACACGGATGTCATCCTCATGTGTTTCTCCATAGACTCGCCCGATTCACTAGAAAATATCCCAGAGAAGTGGACGCCGGAGGTGAAACATTTCTGTCCAAATGTGCCCATCATATTGGTCGGCAACAAAAAAGACTTGCGTAATGATCCAAATACGATTCGTGAGTTGAACAAGATGAAACAAGAGCCCGTGAGGCCAGAAGAGGGGCGAGCAATGGCCGAAAAGATCAATGCATTTGCATATTTGGAATGTTCAGCTAAGAGCAAAGAAGGAGTTCGTGAAGTTTTCGAAACATCAACAAGAGCTGCACTACAAGTAAAGAAAAAGAAGAAAGGCAAATGTGCCTTGTTGTAAGTGATGTCTTATTGAGAATATAAAAATCTACTTAGAAAATAAAATATATCATATTTTTATACAATTTTTCAAATTACCATGTCGTTTTAAGGATTTTCAGCATTTAAAACAAATAAACCTGATTATACAAATCATGGTGCAAGACAAAATGTATCGTTTTATTTTTCTATATAATAAACACTATAATTATAATCATGTATTCCTATTGTTTGCCAAAATATGTACAAAGCAAAACTGTTGGGGAGAATTTTTATCGGGTAATCACTAATCATAGTGCATTTTGTAACTTACTTTAACTTTATTTTTTATATTATAATAACTGTTCTGTAAAAATAAAGTTGAAAACTACAAAATAATTAAATTATTTTAACGAGACTCATTTTTCGCTACCTTCAACATTATACAATATTTCTGTAATATAAATATATATACATAATATATATGTATGTATGTATATATATATATTTATTTATGGACCTGTTGTGCCAGGAATCCCATGATGTATTCCTTAGCTTAGTTTTTTTTAAATATTATTATTACGTTTGTTCTTTAACCAATATTTATATGCTTGTACTTTTTAAGAAATTTACTAATAAAGTTTAGATTTTTAATTACATTTATTTTGAATACCTTTAGGTTTTGTTAGGTATCATTTAAAACTTTAACATTAGTTTTAAATGAATACTTACTGAGTATTCTGTTATTTTGTATATATCTACTCATTCATTTTATAACTAAATTTGATATTAACAAAATTATTTTGTTTATCAATTTGTTATAAAATTCCATTGTTTACCTGTACAATGTGTACATGACAAAACTATACATTTTTCTTATCTTAAACATAATTTAAGATATAAATGTAATCAGTGTTGTAAAGAATAATTTTTAAAAGTATTTAATATATCTACAATGAAATACTCTTTAAGAAAATATATGCAGTACTTGTAAATAATTTTTAGAATTTTATTTTTGTGGGTTATTGAGATTTTAATTGAAAAAAAATTGTCATTATTGTACTTATTCGCTGTAATTTCAATATTAGAATGCCAGGAATAATATTTTAACATGTGATATGTGAATTACTGCAAAAGTATTTGAATATAAACATGACCTATAAATCCAATTATAAAAACTTTTTTAAATAATCTGATATTAAAAGTAAACCTATGAGACGCTATAGATTAATATATACAAATAATAATCAAGTTTTGTGTCTTAAAAAAAAAGAAGAATACAAATTAACATTTAGGAATTATTAGAGATAAGTATACTTAAGGTATTTGATAGCATGTAGGTAGAAAAATACAAATAAACTTATATTATTCTATTCTAAATATTCAAAGAACTATATTTTTTGATATTGCTTTTTTAAAGAAGCACTTCTATATTAGGTAAAATGTATTATGTATATAATCGACTTACTAAAGTTTAACTCTATGAAAATTTACATAAATAATATTGTTGGATGTATTAATTTAAACAATTTTTTCAGTTTATCATTTCATATTATAATTATATTTTAGTTAAACTTGATACTTTATGTTTACCTGTTTTTCAAATAATTTTCATTGATAAAACATTAATAGGTATAAAACAATATTGTCTATACTTATATTAACCAGATTTTTAAATAATTTTAAACATACAAATATTTTTACATCAATACATTAAATAAAAGAAAAAAATTAAACCCAAAGGTAATGTTGTAACCGATTGTATCGGCTTCTTTCATCTTGCTATTTATGTATTTATATTATTCATTATCACATCATATTCTTACTATGCCCAAGGGTTTATTATGGAAAACGAGGTTTGTATCAATTAAAATTATATTGATCTTTGTGATCAAAGAACAAGAAAAGTTATTTTGGACATAAATGACTTGAATGGTAACCATTAAGATATCAAACCTTAAGTTTTTTTGTGAATTATAATTGTCAAACTATATATTATCTGCTGACTAAATATTAACACAATGTTTAATATCAATGAACCATATAGTTGTATGAAATATTGTATTTTATAAATATTTCATTATAGACAATATCTAGTCATTTATAATAATTTGTAGGTACAAATAATTTTAAATTCTGATGATCTATGATTTCATTGTAAAGCTGTGACTTTTCTCCTAACATTGATAATTTACTTTATGGTGGAGATATCTGCAGGTAAGTACCCAAGAAATACTTACTCAAGACTAGATAAACACATAGTATTGATTATAGACTGTAAGCAATTTATGAAAAACGCCAATGCCCGACTCGGTTAAAATACTTAATTTGTATAATCGGATCCATGTAAAATGTAATATTGAAAATAAAATATCCATAAACGGACTTTAATATTTTAATGATTTTAACAGACAGTTAATGATTATATGTTTTGAATAAGAACTGAATGTTATTATATTTTATAAATTTTTTTGGCATGAAAGAACTCGAAAATTGATATTTAATTGTAAATTATAGTGATTAACTTATTTTTAAGTATTATTTAAGGTATTTAATGTAACCTAAGTTGGTCATACATAGATTCTAGAGGCTAAAGATAAAGCACAAATTTTTTAAAACATTACTGTATGTAATCTATAATGATTAAATAAGTTATAATAGTAACGCACATAATTCTAGAATTATCCTATACTTAAAATATGATAAATAATAATAATTGCCTTTTTGAAGATGATAATATATTCACAGTTAATTTCATAATATTGATGGATTAATTGATTAAGTAATTGAATAATTAGAGGCAAGGTGGATTCATGATTTAAAATGAAAAATAATATCTTAAAACGTGGGTTAATTAGGTACCTATCTATGTTTTGACTTTAACCTCAACTCATTTAACTTTATTTTCCAAAAAGTGATGAATTCCTCGTATAATAGTTCCTCTTAAGAGTGTTTATGGCACATAAGTACCCTAAATATATAGTAGATATATATTTTAAAAATGGCATGTCTGTAATGTGCCATTTTTGTCCGTCATTTTGTATATTATATTTTTCTACTACGGACTAAAACTTTATGTTCGTGATTTCTACACTCGGAAGTTTCCATTATTTTTTCTTCAAATTTTACTTTTAGAAATTAAATTATTAAAAATCACTAGATCTCGAACCATTACTCGAATAAAAATATTAAGTATTGCTTGAAAAGATTTCCGATTTTATTCAGTCTGTTTTAGAGATTTCACATTATAATATTTCAATATCATTTCTCGAATCAGAATTTTATTTCTTTGACATTTCTTGATTGCAATAGTTATCAGTAAGGCGTGCACACAGGGTGTTCCGGCACACCCCGCCAACTGGGGGCTCAAATCACGACTTACTGACATGGCATGAGTACAAATAATAAAATATAAAATAGTTTTGAATTCATAAATAAGAAACTTGCGTCGCTGTCGCAACAGTTACATTTTTTTATCCCATAAAGTAAGTACCATTTGGAAAACATTTGCTTTCAGAAACTGGTAAGAATGTAAACATTGGAGTTGTCCTTCAATACGAAAAGTTACTCACAATGTAAAACTTATACATTCCTCGCTACACTTGAAATCTAAAATTCTTTTAATGGGTACATTCGAATTAGGAGGCACATTTTTGAGCAAAGGAACACCCTCTATGAAATATTCCTGCGCACGCTTATGACAATTAGGCGTTCATTTATGATTTGTAGTAATATGTTTACATCCTAATTCTATACGTTAATACCTATGAATATAATTTGATTTATATGATTAATTAATAATTTAATACAATGTTCTTATTAATCATTTGGTTAATCACATAACCAAACGCATGCGCAGTGAATAATTTTGAATTTTTAGTTTAGACTTGATAAAATATTATTAAATACTTCGAGGCATTTGAGAATTATAGGAAATAATCAAATAATTAATGTGAAAAACTATAATAACATTATTTTTCCCCCAAAAATAAAGTAGAAAAAATGAATTCAATTGAGTTTACCGCGAAAATATTTTAAATAAAATGGAACGCTGTGTAATTAAATTTGAGGTTATGTTTGCTTACTCTACATAAAAAAAAAATAGGTAAACATTGATATCTGATAAATTCTGTTTATTTTTACTTCAATGTTCAATATTTAATTAAACAATTAAATAGTTTTTCATTAATAAAAAATTTAATAATCTACACCTGTTGGACATCGAATTTAAATACATTTCCCGTAAGTTCATATTCGTTAAAATACATTTAATTCGTATTGTCGGTTCTTACTCATCCATAGTCTGTTGGTATATCGACTGTGAGTGTATGTGTGTGTGTGTGTGTTTGTGTGTATGTGCGTGTGTATTTGTATGAGTGTGTATGTATTTGATTAGGCTAGTCGAATCACTTTGTTTTTACGCTCATTAATACATATTTCATTTTCATGCTGCTATAATGTATTTTATTTAGTTATAGACTATGGCTGCCATTAGAAAAAAACTTGTCATCGTCGGCGACGGTGCCTGCGGTAAAACTTGTCTATTAATCGTGTTTTCCAAAGATCAATTCCCAGAAGTATATGTACCCACAGTGTTTGAGAACTATGTAGCTGACATTGAAGTGGATAGTAAACAAGTAGAATTAGCGCTGTGGGATACGGCGGGCCAAGAAGATTATGACAGACTACGACCATTATCATATCCTGACACGGATGTTATCCTCATGTGTTTCTCAATAGACTCACCAGATTCATTAGAAAATATCCCAGAGAAATGGACGCCGGAGGTGAAACATTTCTGTCCAAATGTGCCTATCATATTGGTCGGCAACAAAAAAGACTTGCGTAATGATCCAAATACAATTCGTGAGCTAAGCAAGATGAAACAAGAACCTGTTAGGCCAGAAGAGGGGCGAGCAATGGCCGAAAAGATCAATGCCTTTGCCTATTTGGAATGTTCAGCTAAAAGTAAGGAAGGTGTACGTGAAGTTTTTGAAACTTCAACTAGAGCAGCTTTGCAGGTCAAAAAGAAAAAGAAGGGTAGATGCCGCTTAATTTGAATTGTTGAAAAACAAACATAAACATTATTAACAAATATTGCCATGGTTTTAATTTTTAAATTAAGTTTTACTCTCGCGTTTCAGTCTTCCGGGTTTTAGCCAAGAATATTTCAATAAAACTATTTTTGAAGTAAACTGTCAGGTTTTGTTTTTATTTAGAAAGGGGATAAGGTTCTTTTAAACTTGTCAATTTTAGTTCTAATCTATAAAATCAGTTTTAATTTTTGTTAAGATGTATAAAAAATATTATATTTTTTTTTCAGCTCCTTTGACCCATAATATACTTTAACAAAACTCCCCATGACTGTGTTAGCACTGTTAACCTTTGTTGGTTACCAAAATTAAACACCAAATAATTATTATTGCATTGACTCAATATGAAATATTTATCTTACAATCATATTATTTAGTGTAGGAAATTTTTATCAAAATTACATTTTTGTAGAATTATAATTAATGTTAGGGTTATTATAATCGAAAATCAATTATAACAGTTATAGGATTGGCCTTAGGTATTTCTCATTCTGAATACATCTTTAGTATTTTTATATCCATTGTGCAAGAATAGGGAGGTGGTGCATTTTTTTTTTTTTTTTTACTCACAGTAATTAACAACTAGTGTGATTAACCATTAACATTAATGTGTGAATAAATCATAATGGTTATTTTAAAGTAAAATTTCAGTATTACTCATTGTATTTTGACAGTACTTGGTTTTTAAATACATTTACTGTTTTTTTTTTATTTTAAGAAATTAAAGTATAATTCATTATTAATGATATTAATACATATCAAATGATGCTTAAGAAAATATAGTTAAAAATGTTAATCGCCATGCTTTTTTTAAATTATTTTATGGGTTTGAAAATTAGTTGCTATTAAAAAAATAACATTCAGTGAGCATATGTTCTAAAATGTATCATAGTATATTGTGCTATTCAAATAGCTTAATAATATAGTGAGAAATATACTATTTACTCAAAATATTTTGCTAAAATGTTAAAATAACTTTATTATTATTTTTACTGTGTATTTTTGTTTTATATTCAACCTTAAATTTTAACTTAAAATTATGATACTAACTGCTTGCCTTAAAAGTTTGTTGATTAAATTACTTATTTTTTCTGGAACTGTATAAATTACACTTAAAATTAATTTTTAAGGGTTGAATGGTGCACCTAATAGCATAAAAAATTAAATTAAATAAAAACTATGTATATTGTTTAAAAAAAGGCACTCTTTTTTTCTCCCAGTCATTATGTAGATTGGAGCTAGATGAAATATTTTTGATCAAATTTGTTATAGACATAATAATTTTAGTTGTATCTACAAATATTTTATCATGTATTAAGGCCATCTTGAAAATCATATTTTTTAGTGCTCTATGAAAAACAATAGCTTATCCCCTAACTTTGAGTTTTTACGATATATTTATTTTTATATAATTATTAACTCAATATTACTCATATATATATGAATGTATATGTATAATGTATTGAACTTTTTTAAATTTTATGTTAATATATAATGTCTTAACTTGACATTTATATTTAGCACAAACAACCAGTGGCAGATTCTAGCACAATACAATACATATTTTGTTATTATTATTATTATTATTATTTTTGATGAATTAACATTTAGTTATTATAACAACATTTTATTTATTTAATATTATCTAATAAATACGAAAAAAAATGAAATTAGTGGATGATATACAATTTTTATAATTTTTAACAGCTATATTTGCTTTTAGTGGTATGTTATTTATTATTTTATTTTTTACTTTTTATTAAATCATATACATTTTTTATTTATTTATTATGAATATTATGAATATTATTATTACTATTATTATTTGTATTTAATTTAAATACGTTCTTCTAAACAATTTTTTTTTTTTTTTTGTGTAATTCGATCAAATAAATATGCATTTATTTTGTAAATTAACTAAAGCTTATATTATAACTCGATTTATTTTTTATGGTTTCAATTTTCAATTATAATACACAAATTACTTTTAAACCACTATGAATAGCTTATAAATATTGTACTTGTTTACTTATTAATTATTATTATTATTTTTTATACTCTCAATAAAATGTCATTATTCAGACAATGAAGTCTATTTTGTTGTTGCAAAATTGTTTAGCGCTTTTGTTAATTACCTAATGTCTTCAACAAATAAATCTTTAATCGTTTAAACACATTTTATGTATATTATATTATATATATCATATTATGTATTTATGTGTTTCTTTGATTATTACCTAATGTTGGAACATATCAATGTAACATAATTATGTAAGTGATTTTATTTTTCACAAATTCTATTCGTCATCACTTTATTTAATTTTAAATAGAAATCTAAAATTTCATCATTTTAGTTTTATCAAACATACGATTTAAACTTTTTAATTTAGGCTCGTCCTTTATATCCGCTTAAGGACATAAAGAAATTAATCAACCGTTTGTTTAAGAACAATACCGCACTGTTAAGTACTAAGCGGTGCTGTAAATAAAAGTAACTACAGAGTTTATTACCAACTGCTTTAGAGCGCTGTCGTTGTCAACTGCAGGACACCTTAACAAATTAAAAAAAATAAATAGTTGATTCGTTCAAAGTTCAAATACAGAAACTAAATGGATCCATATGTTATTATTGTCACATCCCTTACGACCTAACGATACAATGGTACCAAGAACAAAATTCTTTGGCTTCTTCAAATAAATTTAATTTATAATGCATTTTTTTTTATTATTATAATTACAAAATAATCAACACGAAACATGCATGTTGATTTTGTTGTATAATTGATTGATTTACTAATAAAGAATTATAGGGAGCAAATTGTCATTTTTTCAGAAACTTTAACACCGTGCATTTTAAGCATGACATTTGTTTCATGGTTAAAATTTAATTTTGAAATTTTTTTTGATTTTATGTTTTATGCATTGAAATCTATACCTTAGTCATAATATTATAATTTTTCCTTAATTAAATTTGTATCGGGAATTTCTTTGTTAAAGCTGTCATGACTCATGATCATTCATGTTATAGCCTAAAATATTCTTTAAATCATTGGGGGTGTTTTTTTTAAACATTGTATAAGCACATTTTACTTTATTTTAAATTGTAAAAAGAGCGAGATTGAAACTTCTAACAGGTTAACTTATATAGTTATGGTAAGACTAAAATCTCTCTACATTTTAGAAGCATTGATAAGCTTCGTTTATGGTTAGTAATGCTAACATATAAAATATAAAGTATTTCAAGTTTAGCAATTTGTATCTATAGACTAAAAAATTAAGCCGCTGACAGGAAGAGACCTTTAACATGTACTTTGGTCATGAATTGAAAGTTCACACTTCCAAAATAAATAACTATAGTCAATTTTCAAATAAATTTGTCATATATTTTGAGATATAATATCATAAATTATATATTATTATATACACATGTAAATTGATACAAGTTTTAAATAAATAAAGGATTCAAACACATTTATTTGAGTTATACATGATAAAATATCTTAGTAAAGTGATTTGTGCTTAATTATCTGAGATTTTATATCATTATCAACATGCTATTTAATACTATAGTCTATAATAGTAACAGTCGTTACTTTTTAATTAAATAATACACGCCGAATTAAGTACTGAGGCATTCTGTGTTTATAAGATTTGTTACTTCTATCAGACTATGTTTTTAATATTTTTTGTTCGTAATGTTAAATTGCATTAATTTATTTTGACTACAATATAAGTTTATTAATATAATGATATTATATGAAAGACATAATTAAATACAGTGAAACTTATTATTCCAAGACAAAACCTAATAGACACGTAGACCAACAAACATTGTTCCTTTTTTTACAAGTTTAAATTGTTAACAGGACTGAGCCTACTTAAAATCAATTTTTATTGGTCTCGATTTTAAATTATCATTGGTCTTTAAGTCAGTCATAGATAAGCTTTACTGTATAATATATTGTAATTACAATTTATAGTATAATGACTTTTTTTTTTTTTGATAAATAGTTCAATACATATTAATTTATTCTAGTAAGCTATAAACAAAATTTAAATTAAAGGACGCAAAAAAAAAAAATTAAAATTATAACAATATTTATAATAAACATTTTTAAATTCAATAACTAGAAACATCTAAGTTTTGCAGAAAATCAGATCACACAAAACACATATACACATAGAGATAAAATAGGAAACAGATAAAGAAGTAAATATTTTTGCCAACAAAAATGTATGATAAGGCAGGTTAAATAATAAATAGTAAACACTTAACACGCTAGTAAATGACTTATGAATAACAATCAGTCCTTAGATAACTGTACAGACCATCCTAATGCTAACCGATCGAATCCGCAAGAAAATAAATTTGCAAATGGATTGTCTTCGCTCCACGCAACAGCCGTTACCATACGTCTATGTCTCTAAAAAAATAACACAATTAAATATGAAGAAATGTTAAACAATCAACATTGTGTTAGTATATAATATGTATTTTGCACAATAAAAATCAATAACAAATTGTTATTAAAAACTACAATTAGAAGTTATAAAGACAACTAATAATGATAAAATGTAATACATGTATAGTGGACGGATGACCACTCTGTTTATTAAACACAATTGCAATTTAAAATAATCGTTATAATTATTTTTAAACTATAATCAGCGAGCAATTATTGAGATTAAAATGTCTTCAACTAACAACTAATAATTTTTTTTTTTCGTTGATATTAAATTTAACCTTTTTGTAGTAATAGTTCAGCATAGAATGAAATCAATGAAAATTAAATTTTAAAACGCAATATTAATTTTATCGGACAAAGTGAATAAACAATACAAATAGCACTCACATTTCTTGCAGTTCTAGGAATTCTAGTGACGCGTTGGCCAGTCATGTCATACAACATGACTTGTCGATTATCATGAGGAATAGCGATAATACCGTTAGAAGCAATGGCAAAGCGATTTACACCAGAGTCAGCTCTGATAGTAGTGATTGGAGAGCGCATGTTACGAAGTTCCCAAACTTTAATGGACCTATCATCGGATCCAGATACCAATTTATCTTCACCGCCAAGTCCAGCGGATGTGAAAACTGCACATGTCACTGTGCTGTAACATAAGTTTAATATTGAATTTCTACTAGTTCATTACATTATATTTTACATAAGTAATTAAATGGATACTCACTCTGTGTGACCTTGGAAAACTGAGACAGAATTAATCGCTTCACGAAAATCCCATAATCTAAATGTAGTGTCTCTAGATGCTGTGACAACTAACTTTTGAGAATGATGCGAGGAAGTATAAGTTAATTCTTCATCATGTCCTAAAGTAATAAAACCAAAGTCATAATATGTTATTACATTTCAATATTATAAATATGGATACCACAACAAATTGTGAAATTTAAAACTGTGCATCATACAAATAATTTTATTTAAATTCAATTTAATGTGAAAATACATTAGTTAAATGATAAATGTCAAAACTGTAAAATGTTCACTATAAAAAGTATTTACTATCCACTGAAATTATTTATTCTTATTTTTGTCATTACAGAATAAAGATAATGATGATGAAGACATTTTTTTCATTATTAGTTATAACATTTTAAACTATTGTCAAAAGAAAAAAAGAAATTGGTCAAATTGAGTACGCCACAGTGTGGGGCGAAAATATATATTGAGTACAAGTACATACATTGGGGAAGAATTTCTAGGTATATATTATACAGGATATATCAAAAAATGTTTTAATGAATTTTTATAATTCATAATAATATTGCTAATACAATTGTATTTTTCATCATTAATAGCTACTAAATACTTTTATTGACTATATTTTAATGACTATACGCTATAAAATAACATTTTTGATTTTAATAAACATTTAATGTATTGTTATGAGAAATATTTTAGATTAGGTAATTTTTCAGTTGTGCATCATTCATTAAATTGAATTTACAAATCATTACATCAGACGAATATCAAATTTATTTCTTTATCTATAGAGCTTTCTACATAAAAACAATTATGGTTCAATATAAGCACAAATATTAATCTTTTAAAATATTACATAGTACATAATATATTAAACGATGATAACATTAAATTAAATTTAATGACCATGAGTAATAATTTAAGTATTAATATAATAGAGAACTAGTTATGGTGATAATTATGATAAGGAGGGGATAAATTATTAACCAAAGATTTGAGATAAATTATGATACCTATGCTTTGATTGGAGAGATGTTATTTTTGTTTTTAGAAAAATAGGAGAAAAAGTTGTGTATTTATAAATTTAATTAAGAGCTTTGAGATATTGTGAGTTTTGAGGGGCCCAGGATATTGAAAATATAGTATTCATTGGATAGAACAGATAAAATAAATAAAAATTATATGACATATTATCATAATATTCAATAGAATAATATAACAAAAAATTATTTGAATATCATCACATGTCACAAAAATAAAGACACAATTAATATTTCTATTAGTAGAAAGTTAATACCTTGGCTTACAGTGATTGGTATAACTATTTAGTTATAACAAATAGGAAATAGGGCTGACAAATTCTAATACTTATGATCTAAAAATATATTAGGTATGCTAAATAATTAAACACATAAATCAGAAAATAATACAGGGACTAATAATTTAATTTAATTAACTTCATAAATATTTAAGTATTAAAGGTACCTATTACTTCAAAATTGAAATTTTTAGCTGACACGGAAACACATCGCCTATTATAATAGAAATAGTAAATATTATATTTATTCACATAGCAATAATTATTATAAGAATATAATAATTTAGTATACAGTCATTATTATTTTTATAATATAAATTGATTCGCAACTAATTGTCATTAACAAGTGTATAAAATATGATTAATAAAATATATTTTTATTCATATAACATTGAGACCTTAATTTTATACTATTTGACCAATAGATTTGAATACTAAATTATGAATAGGTACACAAAATATTAAAAATGGTAATAGGTAACTTACCAGTGAGTGAATTTAAAAGTTCACCAGTTTCGACATCATATAAATTAGCAGCCCTATCCCACGATGCTGTAATGATTTGATCACCGCCTAGTAACCAATCACTAGCCATCACAGGTCCATTGTGCCCTAAAAATGTATACGATGGTGTACGTAGGATTGGAACAACGCGGTCATCTTCTGTTTCAGTATCATCTGATTCTCGATCTCTCTAAAAAGAATTATAATGTTTTTATATAACAAACCTGTATTAAACTACTAACCAAAACATTTGCAAAATGAGTCATCCAATCAAGAATATTGTAGATACATTAGAATTCAAATTTAAAATATTTACTAAATTATCCAGATTAACAGCGGCCTGCCATATATGAGTTGTTTGATCACCACTAGATGTGAGAGCCAAATCCTTGTTTGGATGAAATTTTATAGAGTTAATAGATCCCATATGACCAGTATATTGTAAAAGCGGAGTACCGGTTTCGATACACCATATTCTCGCAGTGTGATCTATGAACAAATTAATTATGACAAAACAATTTAAAGGTGTAATGATTTTAAATTTTTATTGATTCATACCTGCTGAACAGGTCCCAATCACAGGTTGCCCAGTGTGAGGTAACGCTATATCCCACAGGCCGTCCCTGTGTCCGCCGTATTCTTTCACAAACTGGCAATTTGCAGCCGATGGATTTTTAAAGCTGGACACAATTTTACTAGTCTGTGCTTTCAATTTTTCAGCCGTTTTAAGCTTCTGACCAGAAGGCGGTTTTTGTTTTGAACTGATTTGAAACTGTTCAGTTGTCAAATATTTTTCATTGACTTTCTCGGTGAGTGATTCCACTTTTTCTTGCAGGACGACGTTTTCCTGGCACAAGGATTCAAATTCTTTTTCGATGAGTCCAAAGAGATGGGCCAGCCGTTTCCGCACACCGAGAGGAATCTCGACCTCTGTTTTGTGCATCGCAAAGATTTATCACGGTATCGGGTAAATAAAACATTCAGTTTGGCACATCGGTAGTCTTTTTATATTGGTAACTCGAATATAATTGCAGAAAAAAATGTTACGATATTTATTTCATGTTGAATTTAAATTACAATGATAATAACTAGTTTGATGAAGTCTAAAACCTACGGACGACACGGACCAAGATAAATAATATTTTATCTTAGTCCGTTACTCACAATTAAAAAAATAAAAATAGTTACTGGCTTACTACTCCGTGCTGTTAATATCAAAAATGTTAATCCATTGTTTGTTATCAGTATAACAGTATCACAGAGCAGAGCGGATGAATAATCAATACACTGTGATTAAAGCGTTCAGATAAAAGAATATATTATTTTAATGTTTTTTATTATAATCAATTTTTTAATTTATTGGGGGTACAATATGTGTTACCTTTATCCAATGGAAAAATGTTGAGGGGGGGACTATATTCGCTAAAAATTAAGGAGCGTTCGTATACCAAAGCCTTAAACTAACCAAACTTTTATAGGAAGCTCATGCAAACTTTAAACCTCCTCAATTTTTTCATTTACACACATTTGTTCATGAAAAGTTTATATTTGTTGAGCGTAAAAACAAATTTTCTTCCAAAAAAATTAATTTTATACAAATTATGCCTGCTCAGTAAAAATACATTGCAATACATGTAATGTTAAAAACAATTATTTAAACTTTTAAGTTTTTTTAGTTATAATTAGTTCACCCATACAAAAACAAATTCATAGGCACCAATAGGAAGTAGCGACCGCAACCCTACATTTTTTCACGAGGTAGAAAAATCATATTTTTGCTATCCCAAAAAGAAATCGTGATTTTTGCACCAGAAACGTATAACAATCGAACAAATTAGTTATTATTATCATAGATTAAATATACCATAGATAGACCATGGGTATAGGAAAATGGTAACCAATTTATTTAGTTACACGTAGTTTTAACAGAGAGCGCTGCTCATTTCGTCATTTTATATTATCGTAAGTACTTTTTAAAATTAGTGATATTTTATTTTTACTCGTAATACACAATCTGTATCAGACTATAGACACAATGAGCATATTTGATGAGAGTCACATTGTTTGACATGAAAAATTTGATGATAGAAGCCACCCGACGAAGGCTCTTTCCGTGGTTTTTTTTTTTAATTAGTTTAATTTATCTTAAGAGATCGCGACACCACTAATGCTTCAAGCGTCTCAAGGGATTGCCAGGTATGGTGGAAGTGGCCAAGTTTATTTGGATGGTTATTTAGTTAGTTATTAGATCTAATATGAGATTTTATAATATGTTTTTGCTTCGTCATTGTAAGTAATGATAAATATATTTTTATTACTCGCTAGTGTACCCGTAGATTAAGAAATGTCAAATTAGCTAAGTACATTTTTATTTATTTTATATTTTATCGGGGATGCAGTATGTGTCACCTTTATCCAATGGTTAAAGTGGGGAAATGTTGAGGGAGGGGACTTTTTTCGTTTTTTTTAAAGGGGGGGGACTATATTTAATAAAAATTAAGGAGAAAAATTAATCGTGATATTTGCACCAGAAACGTATAAAAATCGAACAAATCAGTAATTATATAATAGGTCCTTAATTATATAATGATATAATGATAGTTCGTTATGAATAAATAATTATGTAACAATAGTAATAGTAATAAAACGTATAAATATACGTAGGCGTGTTTGCGAGAACAGGAAGAAGTGAGTCATCAGTTCAATACTGGGCGGGGCGACACAGCCAATGAGAGCCGAGCTGCTCGGTCCGCCCGACCAATCACAACCGAGTCGCCCACGCAACCCGACCGATCGAGCGACGCCCGAACCTTCAGCGGTAGCTTACCAATGCAGTGTCGACCGCGGTTCAGAAAGCTCGTCTCGATTATAACGAAACAGTTGTCACGGTTTCAACAATTTCCTTTCGCGGCGATTGTAATAGTATTTATCGACGAATAATCGCACGTCTCACGGCGGTCGCGTGGGCGCTACCAAATTATTTCGTCGCTAAAATACTACCGTACCATCGATGTTTATCGTATTTTCCGTCTCGGTAGCGTTCGCGGTGCGCCGCTGTTCGCCAAAACGGCTTGTGAATTTTACCGTCCGCCAAAAACAATCGAATTATGGTAGTGAATCGCGAGTAGTGAATCGTTCCGTGGTGTTTTTATTCGAGTGTACCAGCACGAAATACGTTGTGAAATGTTTCGGACCCGCCATATGAAAACGGTCGTCAATGGATTCGACGACGGCCCGAGGTTAGTGATAATATTATATCGATGTAATAAATAAGTACGACCCACCGACGCGTTGTGAAGAACTTATTGTTAATATATATTATTATTAAACCACTGTCATATAACGCGCGTTGGAACTGATAAATTGCGCGTTGTCATCAATACGATTTTCGGAAATGAGTTTCATTTCGGCGCCGAGTAATATTAATAACGAGAACGGATAAAATCCATTACGCGCGACGTCTATAGTCACCTATATTAGGTACGCACACTCTTATACATATAGTCATATGTTTATTTATCCGATCGTCTCCTATCACGCGCGCTGAATCGCAAAGTCGTTCGTTATGGTGTTGGTAATGCGGATTTGGCACAGCTTAAATAACATCCGCGGTGGATGGAACTACATGTTATACGTATCTTGGTTCACACTATATAGTAAAAATTTACGCTGTTCGTCCAGTGGCGCGACTGGGCCAAATTGGGCCCTAGCGTCGTTTTGAAGGGAGACTAATCCGCCGGGCGAGCCCGAGCGCCGAGTAGCGAGTATAGTATTAGTGAATTCGACGGCCACTCGGTCGAGCGAATGAGGAATGCGACGCTAGGTTTATATTAGCGTGGCCGCGTGGCCGCTGTGACGGGACGACGACGACGCGGTCGCGCGCAGTGGACGGACCTCCGGATACCGCGGTAACGATTCTCGGTTAAGAAAAAGCCGTTACGAAAACAATTACTTTCCATGATTCCTGAATTATTGTCATTGGCTTGTTCGTTTCAATCGTTTTAACGGACGACGCGGGGATTTCCTTTCCGTTGTCCTTTCAGTCTTCGTCGGTTCGCGAGTATGTGTTTGGGTTCTCCGTGCGGGTCCGTGTTTCGAGAGTTTTATGCCGACCGCCATAATCTCGTTTCGAGTCGATGGTAAGGAGTAATTATCTACGAATAATCGCACATCTCACGGCGGTCGCGTGGGTGGAACCAAATTATTTGTCGCTTAATTTACTACCGTACCGTCGGCATATTCGGTGTTTAACGTATTTTTCGTCTCGGTCGGGGTGCTGCGCCTCCGCCGTTCGCCAAAACGGCTTGTGAATTTTACCGTCCGCAAAAACAAACGTGTCATAGTAATATCGTGGTTCGCGCGAGTGCCGAGTAGTGAAATAATCGTTCCCGCGTGTTTGCCCGCGTCGTGGTGTTTTTATTCGAATGTACCAGCACCAAGTTTACATGGATCACAAACATCATAGGACATCTAGGTGAGAGATACTATTATTTAAAATTCTTTTTTAGAAAAAAAACTTAGAATTACATTTCATAACTTAACAGTAAAAGAGCAATATAATGAAATTAAAACTAATTTTGTTTTTTTTTTTACTTTAACTTTGCAGCCAATGGATGATCCACAAGTCATTGTATGATAAATGGTACAGATTTAATTATTAAAAAAAAAAACTGTAATACCCATTACAATCCACCAAATAAATATCAATATGAAACCGTTAAAAACATCAATGTAAATGAAAGTAAAATAACTGTGTTTCATTTTACTCTTAAGCACCCCATATCTCTTTCTTTTTGTATAAAAAACAACCCTCCGTTAACATTATATTCAAATTTTTCTTCACATTCATGTGACCTCCCAGCTGTCCTGTGGAGGCACAACACATTAAATTCTAGGGTAGATGTAATGAGGTGATGATTATATGTATATAACTATATTTGACCCACAATTACTATTGAACATTACATTCAATATGCCATGGCCAGTTCATTGCATACTACTTCACTGGTTCACATCTCAATACAACGTCATTTAACACACTACGAGAAGATTATTACCCACACTCAACACACATAAGAAACCTCAATATTCCAAAACTAAAAGAAATTCAGAAATCTGAAATTCTAACAATATAAAACAAATCTTGTTGCATCACCGTCGAAGAATAAATCACCCGGATTTAATTAAACCCGGAAAACATTACAACAAGTCCAAACCCAACAAATAACAGAAGCCAAGTCTACATAGAACACAAACATTATAGGACATTTCTCTAAGGTAAAATATCACATTATTTCAAATTCTATTTAAAAAAAAAAACTTAGTAAATTTAAAGTAAAAAAATTAAATTATGTTATGAATATTTAAAAAGGATTATTATTATTAAAAAGGTATTTATTAAAATTTTAAAAAATATTTATTAAAATTGATTTGTTAAAATTTACTCAATCATGCAAGGTATTATAATAACAGTTAAATATTAAAATATGTAAAGTAAATACAGTAGAAATTGGTTATAACGAGTTTCAAGGGCCAGCTAATTAATCTCATTGTAACCGGTTGCTTGTTATATCCATATATAGTTAAAATATAAGATTAAAAAGAAGAACACAAATTAGAAATGACTACAAAAAAGGTATGTTCTTTGAAATAAACATTAAAAACCTTTTGTATAGAAACTATAAGTATATTGTGTGTATATATATTATTATTACACATATATAGTCAATACCATAAATAAAAACTCGTCCGTAATAATATTTTAGTTAATATTTTTATTTAAATTCACAATAAAAGTTCAAAAAAAATCTTTTGAAAAATTTACATCAAAGTCATTTTTGTTCAAAACATCAGAATATGGAAGATTTGGATAATGAGCTGGTATTCTCTGAGGTACCTTTACTGGAGGCATGACTGCAGGATTGAATGCCACATTAGTTGGATCATATTCTTTATACCATTCGCTAGGTGTCCTAGAATTATTAGAAAATATTAAAAATATTTGGCTAAAAGTATACTTCTTTAAATTTTAGGCGAAACAATTATTTATTTTAATCAATATATTATATTTAATTTATAATAATATATTTAACATTTATGTTTGATGAATATATATTTGAATCTAAGAAATTAATGTTTAATTTTTTTATTCAACCAAATTAAAAAACAAGGTAGAGAAACATTTTTTGTTTTTTGCAATTAATAACACATTGTGAAATTAAGTTAATATATAATATAAATTAATGTTAAATATAAATAACAATGATAAAAAAAATCAAATAATTTTATTTATTGTTTGGAATTAAAAAGATTTAAAATATTAAATTTAAAAATTTTATTTGATTTTAGCTTTTAAGTTTAGAACAGAATTTTTTTTTATTCTATAGTATAAAAAGTTTTAATGATATGAAACATTAAATTTATTAATTAGGAATGTTAATTTAAATTTGGTTTGTTAATATAAATGTTAATTCTATCATTTATCTAAACTTAGCTGCAGATATTATGCTATAGAAGTATAGAATCTAGAGCTAGCTAGTAATCCGCAGCTGCTACATTTCATAGGTATTTTTCGGGTATACACCTAGCTGTCCCTTACATTGAAAATTGTCTATATTGAGTACTGATATTTTATATTATTTCAGGTACCTTTTAACAATTATTTACTTTTTTAATATGAATAACTTTAATATTTCAATAAAACTTTGAAAATTTATAAGCTACCATATACCACCAATAACATAAATGCTGTGGTAATTAATTGAAAAAAAATAAAAAATATTTTATGTACTCAATAACATTTTCAAAGCCTTTAAATTAAAAGTTATTGAAACTAGAATTATTTTTTAATCACAATAGCGTAAAACTTACATTTTTGCTAATTCAGGTTTTAAATGGTTATTGGTATTTTGTGGAGCTGTCATTGAGGCCACAGTTTTTGATAGTTTGCATACTTCAGGGTGATAATGCCTCTATAAGAAGACATAAAGCATATAATCAAAAGTGATGACAAGTATTAATTCAAACACAAATCACTAACTTGTAATGCCGGGAGTTCCCATAATGATGTGCTGCCAGCATTACTATGTTCAGGTTCTTGTAATTCAGCATCATAAATGCCTTGTCCATACGATGGATCAACATCTAATAAAGATTCGGTGTTCTTATTAGTCTGAAAAACAAAACAAAATCACAACCTATAAAAATTTATATTAAAGCAACTAAATTGTATAGTTATATTTTAAAACGTATTTCAAGATTTGGCTAAATTTATTGATAAAATAAAGCACATGAGCCGATGTCTTTTAAAGCACACAATTAATAATTGTACAAAGAAGATTAATAATGAATTTTTAGTTAAGTAGTTTCTTCTACAGGGTTATAAAATAACATGTTAATAGCTAAGAGTCTAAACTTTTGATATTTTGTTATATATTATTAAATACAAATAGATGAACAAATAAAATTTACTTGGATAATAGTTCGAAGGGCAGCTAAAATTCCAAGTGATGAGTTGTGAAGTGTTTGGAGAGTTAAAGTAGCCATTCTTTTTACAAATGACAAAGTAGAATTGGCAGTTACTTTTTTGCGACCCAACAAGAACAATGCTTCAATTGTACGTAGAAATGTTTCTAAATTATCATGGTGTTTACCTTAAATAAATGAATAAAAATTGGTGAGTTTGTGAAAAATTATAAATTTAACACTTTATTATAACATACAAAATAAGTAATATGACAGTTAATCATGTAGATTTAAATAAACTATGATGGTTTTAAAACTTACAACAATCTAATTCTGGAATAACTCTGTACAAATGAGAATAAAAGTGAACAGGATCAATGTTGATTACAGTTCCTTGTCCAGATAGTATGACAAAAATAGTTTTAATACAGCACAGTTGCTCCTGAACATTCAATTGATGTTTTTTTATAACCGAATCCAAAACTGTAAGAATGTCATGGTAAAATTCTATGTTGATTGAATGGCTGTATCTATTATAAAAACAATAAAACCAACATTACAAAGGTACCGATAACACATTTTTAACAATACTAACTTTGCTAGTCCTGCAAGACAAACGGATAATAATTTAGAGCGTGGTGCAGTTTTTAATATTCTAAAGTAAATCAAAAAGACAAGTTTTGTTATTTCAGTTAGATTATTCAAGTGACTTTTTACATTTTCTTCGGCCTTTGTTTCAAGCATTTCTTTGTCTAATTTATCCAACATTTTACTTCGCTAAAAAACAAAAATTAAAATATTAAATGTTACACAATATCTAAAGTGATAAATTCATTAATATTCTTACTTTACGTTCTTTTTTTGACATGGCTAACAACTTTTGTTTTCTTGTTAAGAATTTTTTTGATTTTATAATATCTTCTTTTTCTTTATCAAGATTGACATTTTTTATCGGCAACGCAAGCAGAACAGATAAGAGCTCACTGTGAACACAATGACTTCTTGTTTTAACAAGTTGATTTATGCGACGTACAATCTACTCAAATAAATTAGTTATAATTAAAAAAATTACCAAAGTCAAATATAAAATCTTTTACACATACCACTAATGATATAGTTCCTTTTTTATCTTCTTTAAAAATTTTTATAAATGTTTCTTCAACTTTTTTTCTAACATTAGCATTTTTGTTGTCTAAATAAAGTGTTAGCAAATGCCCAATGTTAACTGCAAAGTTAAAATATGAATGTGAAATCAATAATTCACACATACAATTAACAGCAAGTTCAGCCAAACTTATATGAACCTAAAATGAAAAATATTTTATTATTAAACTTAAATAACATTAAATTACAATTTATTTATTTTCATAATTGAAACTTAAATTTTATTCTGTTTTAGTGTGCTATTAATAATTTTAATACATAAAATATAAAATAACTTACATTTGTAATTACTCGTGTATCACCTTTTTTTCTGTGAAGGGCACTAGCCATTTTTTCTAAATTAGTTAAATAAATTTTATAACCTTTGAGTAATTGACCTTCAAAACCAACTAATTCTTTTGTAACCAATTTTACTAAAAAGAAAAAAAAAACATAATACATAAGATTCATCATTTTATATCATTAAAATCAATTAATCAAATATGTTATAGGACATTACATATAATGTAGTATAAGGAAATAATTGTATAAAGTTAAAAGTTAACTAATGAGTTTTCTAGTTTTTGAATAGTTTTAGACGGGAAGGATTAGTCGACTCTTGGACCTATCTTAAAACAATATTGGGTATAATGGAATACAAAAGTAAAAAGATTTAATTTTTAGTAAATTAATGAGCAAATTTACATTTTACTCCGTCGAATTGATTCAGCTTTAATTGATAACTTGGAAGCAGGTCTTTGAAAACTTCCAATAATGTAAGAGTTACTAATTTTTTTATTGTGATTTGTAACTCTGGATCACGTTTTTCCATTATTTCTAGAAGATGTACTATGTTTCCAATCTAAGACGACATCACACAAAACAAAAATTTTATTTAGTTATCTAAAATGATAAGCATAAAACATATTAAAAAGCTTGCTCAACTAATCAACTTGCTTCTAATTTATAATTTACGTTATCCAATAATGAGAAATGTAATAAAATTGCAAATAATCGTGAGCACACCTAATAATTTATATATATACTTATATACACAATATATTTACTTTTAAATCTGGATTTTCTAATAAATTACTAGCTAATAGTCCAATACGCTGTTTATAATTTTGAATTGTGTTTTCTCGTTTGGCATATAATTTTGCAACACTTATTGGTTCACCTTTATTAACTGATATATCTTTTCCAGGTTCATTTGTGTCTAACCAAATATACTCATTATCATTTTCATTATCATTTTCAGTTTCTTCATTATTGTCATCAACTTTTTGTTTTTTAGGTTGAGGCTTCTCTGATTCTAAAATACACAAATATATTTAATAACAATATCAAACATTTTTTTTGCAAAAAATAGATTAATAATATGGTTTTTATAACAAGTAATTTTATACTCTAGAAATATTAATTCTATTTTATGAAAAAAAAAATAAGTATAAAAAATATCTAATGATTCTGTATAGAGAAAAAATCAGTATACCATAATGCTAGTTTCAAAAAGTAATATTATTTAATAATACTAGTATATTGAGATATTAGATAAAACCAGGGCCATGTTTTACTATTCAGAATAAGGGAACAAGAACAGATTTTTTATTCACTAGGTTCTAATAATGTTATTAAAAAATCATATTTTGTTGGATACCAGTTTTTCATAATGTAATATTATATTTAAACAGTTTTATGCCAAACTATTTATTTTAAACATTCATCCAGTTTTAGTTTAATACAAAAATTAAATCCACATTTAATAGATCATTAAATACAATTTTATTACAAAACTTACAGCACTTTTACTCAAATCAAATATCTTTTTAAAGTTAAATAAATAAAATACCATAATTAAAATGAAACATTAGTATTTTAATTTAAATATTACCCACCTATTTCATCTTTTTCTAAAGTATATCGCATTAAGATACCATCTTTGGTTTTAATTGGCAATAAAGGTTTTTTAATAGAAACATCATCTTCTTTCATCATCATTGTTCTGCTTTCATACTCGTTTTCAAGTGCTCCGACATCATCATCATCATCATTAGTTCGAGATCTTTTGTTTTTTCCATCCTAAATATAAAAAAAATCATTAATGAACATAAAAAAATATTTACAAATTTTAATTTACATTATTCAATTGTATACGATTGTATAGCTTATAATTTTGGTTCCCAATGTTTTTTTTAAGAAATTCTAGATCCTCCTCATCAACCATTTCTAACATTTCATCTCCAATATCACTGTTTTCAGCTTCTTCTTCGTCGATTTCTTCAACAGGATCATCACGTCTGTGTAATGGAGCTTGAGGTACATTGTATGCTTTAGATTTATGTTTTTTCGTTTTGATGTGTCCCTTATTTCGTAAATGATTACGTCTTTTAACATCACTCGTTTTGCCACCTTTGGTCATCTTTTTCTAAATTAAAATAAAGAAAGTGAAAGAAATTAGTATAATTATATTGACATATAAATAAATGATTAAGAAAATCAAGTGTACAAAATTGATTTATAATGGAATTTATAAAACTGTAATAACATTAATATAATTTACAAAAATGGTCTACAATAATTAATATAAATAATCTAAATAATTAATAAAGATTAAATTAAATATAATTAATATCAGAGTAAATAAATGAGACAGTTATTATTCGTTAAAATACCCAAGAACTTACCTTAACCATCGTTACTTAAGTAAAAAATTATTTTAAATTAAAATAACAATAACAGAACAAATATAATAATATTATTTATATTTTACTCAACACCACAATATTATTTTATCAAGTACATCATGCTCTATAATGTAAATCAAATAATTTTCAAATACGAATACTTTTGATTTAATTGTAACATAACCTGAAAATAATTCAAACTTCATGGAAAAATTAAACTTTAAAAAAGATGGTCTGATAACATGATTACGAGAGTATGATAGAGTATGTTATCGTAGATAATTTGAAATTTCCAATTCAAATACTAAAACGTTTACACATCAAACTACAATTAATATGTACTCTATATTTTTGTAACTGTTCGCAATAAACTATCGTTATATATTCAATATAGTTCAATTAGGTGTACTTTTATTTATTATAGAATAGACTAGGTTTTTCTTAAATTTCAATCAGCGATATTTCTTATGAATAGGACAGAATTATAAGCCCTAAAAACTTATAAAATATACATGCTCTAAGAATTACAAAATATGCTTGTAAAATATCCTCTAAAAAGTGTTTAACTTTTAATATTTACTTGACAACTAAAATATAAATAAATATTGTTGATAAATAGATATATTGTTTGCAAAATTGAGGCATATATCATTTTATTATGACATCCATGGCTATAGTTGTTTTCTAAGGTCTAGAAAGGTTTAAAACTCACGTGTCTTTAGTGCGGGATTTAATACAAATGGATCACTAGACTGATGAAATTTGGGACCCTTTCACAATTTATTTGAAATTAAATTAATCTATGTTTTAATAAACAAAATAGGAGCCATTTAATTATAATTTAAAAAAATTCTTATTCGCTCGAAATTAAAAGTGATTATTTCTACTTCTTTATTATTTTAATCTAAAAGGAAAGTTATTTGTTATGTTTAATACATAACAAGCATAGGAGAACAAATCATTAATATCGAGTATTCAATAAACAGACTACTTGTTAATGATATTATTGATTTATTTGAGGTATATAAAAATATATAATTATTTCACATTCTGTAAATCAATAGTTTTAATTGATTAATATATTATAACTAAAATAACTACATGTAAATGGTAGTAATATGTTTAAATGATAATAGTTACAGTTTATTAAATAAAGTGATTTTCAACATTTCAAAACTACAAACAAATAAATTATAATTATGCTTACTGTTTAGTGGTGTACTATTTACAAAAGTTCATAGCACTGAATAAAATATATACAATATAGCTACATACATGCAAATCATAAGACTAAATTCTTGGTTTAATTTCATTTTCAAGATTCATTGCACATATGTATATTTTTAAATGTGAATTGACTAGTATTTTACTCAATACTTATTGAATCATTATTTTAAGTTTTAATATTTAAGTGAAATTTAGCTTAAATCGATAATGATATTATGCTATTGTAATGGCACATGTTGTTGCATGAAAATTTTTGGGAGATCAGGTCCATAGTAAAGTTTTGTATTATTTCCTAACGACTCTATACGTTTCATTTCCAAATATTCTTTAGTTAGCAATAATTTATTCGCATCAGATTGCATTTTAATACGATAGAATTCGGCATCAGCAGCACTCTTTTCTTTTTCAAGATGGATTGTATCTAAATTAATTATAACAAAATATTAATTTATTTTTGAAAATTATTTGAAGAGATGTATTGCTAATACAAGTATTGCATTACCTTCTATTACAGAAATTTGTTTGATGGATTCTTTTTCCATTATTTTTTGTTCAAACTCAATTTTTGATACTTGGGCTAGTTTCTCAGCTTCTATAATAGCACGTTTGCGTTCTGTCTCTGCTTCTTTTTCTATAACTTTTTGCGTTTGTTCAGCAATAAGCAATTTAGTTTTTTCTGCTTCCCTGAGAACAATGAAAAAAACCAAGTATAAATTAAAAATTAAAACAATCACTAATATTTTATAAAGTAAATTTCTCATTACATAATTTCATAATTTTTGCGTATTGTCTCAGGTATTTTGGGCTTAGTTACACGTACAGAATGTACTTTGAGTCCAGGAGCCATTTCAGTTAAATCTTTTTGCAATGCAATTTTGAGATTTTCATCAATTTGATCAAATAGATCAATGTATACCTATAATATATGTTATATTTTTGATTATAATGTACTACATAAATAACAAAAATCAATGTTTACTTCATGTAGATTATGGACACTGCAAAACTGATTGAGTTCATGGTGTACTTTATTGAATATTAATGTTTTGTCATAATCTGCTGTATAATTCTTAACAATATCAAAGACTAAAAATAAAACAAAACAATATATATTTAAAAATAGAAAATAAATAAATAAAGTAATTATATTAATATTTAATGGTTAATACTCATAAATATTTTCAAGATGGTGCAGTTTTAAAGCTAATTAATGGATTATAATATATATTTAGGAATTGTTTTTTTTTATTAGGTAATAAGAGTACTTATTTTTTAATTTATGAAATAATACTAATAAAATTGGCAAAAATACTAAAAATTGAAAAAATAAAATAAAAATACACTATAAATAGTTACATTTAATATTTAGTCAATGTATATGAAACAACAGACTTTAACTATGATTTAACAATATTTGACTAGGGTTAATTAATCATATTTAATGGTATCATATATTTAGAGTATTTAAATTATAGCTATCACTTTAATTACAAAGTAATATTTATTGTAAAAATTATTACCAATAATATTTCAACTGCACGGGCGGTACTAAAAGCATTTCTATGAGTCTCAAAATTACAAAATTTAATATGCTTTACCTAATATGGAAAATTATTCAACTTTATCAGAACCAATAGTATGTAATCAAAGATGATAAATCACAACTTCTGATTTATTTTTAATTTTTCAGACTTGATATTTCAATATTCATAAAAAGGCTGGATTGCATTTAAATGTAAAAACAAATATAATTGAAATATATTAAAAGTTGGATACTAACTAATAATTTACATACTTATGCTTGAGTAAATTATAAGATGCTAAATCATTAGTATCTAATGATTCTAATGTTTAGTAATAAAAAACCCCACAAAACAATTTTCCCTTGAAAAGATTGTGAAAAATGAACTTTAAAACCTGGTTTTAAAATTAATGTATTTATTCAAAAAAACTAATGATTTAAATTTTTTTTGATAACAATAGAATATAAATTTAGCATAATTTTATTACCACTTTCAGCATTTAAAATGTTGACTACTTCTATTCTATCAAAATAAATCATCACACCACCACTAGTGCCGCAAGGAACATTTTTTACTTCGTCTGTTTGAAGTGTTACCTAAAAATAAAAATAACTTATTTACTCGTTTCTTCTTGAAAACATATTTGGCAGTTGTACTTAGTACTTACTTGAACCGATCGAAAAGTCGTTATGAATGGCATCATAATGTGGTATCCAGGATAACTAATTTGAGATAATAACGCTCCACCCTAGCATACAAATATCACGATTACAGTATAATTGTGTAAATATCATTTGAGTAAAAAATTAACTAAATAAATTGAGATATATTTACCCGGTAATAAACTGCGACGTGTCCTTCGTCAACTCTGTGCAGACAAAAATGAGTTAAGGTGGCAGTCAGTAGCAATAGCAAAGGTAATGCGTAGGATAAATCAGCCATGTTTGGGCAGTTACAATAGTAAGATGAGTGTTTTTTTAAATTAATATTAATCTTCAGATCGCAGCAAACTTATTAAGTTTTAAAAAAATACTGAAACTAATATAAAAAAATGATTGTAAACATTGGTTTGCTATTTTTATAGATTACGCGCATCTATACGAAGGTAAAAATTGTTTTATACATTTAATGCGAAAAAAAATTGAAATAAAATAATCATCTTATTGAACGGAACACTGCAAACTGTTCAAAACTAAATGTTGAATAAATGTATGAGTATTAAGTAATGACATTATTGTTATTATACATTTTTTTGAAAATTTGATCGTGTCAAAGTTGTGTTGCTCTGCGTTATCAGTGATAAAAAACACGGTTCCGGTGACTCATGTGACTGATAACAAAATAATGTAGCAAACTGCTATTATAGTGATATATTTTAAATGCGGGTATCCGGGTATGGTTATACTCTTAGTGCTGACGAGAATTTATATCTAAATACCTGGGTTTTAACTTAAAGTATACATTATTTACAAATCCTGACTGTAGAATTTAGTTGACACAATATGGCGCCATATCTGCTATGAAATTCTGATTGAAAATTTGAAAAACTTAAGGAGAACATTTTTTATATGGACGGGAATCTTCATTAGGATGGATGAAGATCCATGAAAATATATGGTTCGTAGATTAAATTTATTCTGTGGTAGAGATCGTACGTTTTTATGTCAATGTAATGTGAAAACACCGCTAATTTAATTTTTCATCTTTAAAAGGGACCTATGCAGCCTTTGCTGCTCAACGCGATTATTCCTTACTCTGGAAAAATTGTCTTCGAGCGTCCACTGTTCGGATTCTTGTAAATGATTTATACTTAAATTAGACAGTGTCTAATCGTTACTCGTGTTATTAATATACAAATAACAATAATATAATAAATAATAACATAGGTTTACCTAGGTACATAGATGATTTTTTAAACTTTATTGTAGATACTATAAAAAAAAATATATGATAACAAAATATATGATCTCAAACAAAATATGTACAATTAGTGGGTATTAGGTAGTTAATATGTCCAGATATATAGTCTAACTTTTACCGGTAAATTCATCATAAACGTATTTGAAATTAGATTATTGTAATTTAATTTCTGTTTATTACAGTTTATTTATTTAACATCAGAAATATTGTAACTACACTCAATATTAACATTGAATTTCCGAAACCTTAAAGGAGCTTTAGAAGGTGTAATATTAAAGTATTACAAATATAACCATGTCACACATGACGTCGAACTAATTCTTGAAAAGTTTGACTAATTATAATTATTGTTTTTTTTTTCAGTATAAATATGTAATGATGGTAATTATTTTTTTTGTGCCGTATCTAGAATTTAAATTATTATCAAGTACTTCGGCTTTACATAATATGAAAAAAATCTTATTTTGTCTATCCAAGTATGTATTCTAAAAATGTTAGTTTTTCTCCTTTAATTCTTTTCGTTTAACCGATAATGTAACTTTTCTAAAATTTAAAAAAATGCTTCGATAGTTTAAAATATTTTATGACGTTATACAATTTATTTATAAACTTTTTTTGAGTAAAATAAATTTGTTATTCTTTTCGCCATGAAAAATTAATTTGTAGGTTATGTAACAAACCTGTTAAAAACAAACACATTTTTAAAAATTGTCTGTGAAGTATGTAATTTGTGAAATTTTTCTTTCAATCTGAATTTAAAATCGTGTCGTCATGCGAGAGTTCGTCGGTGGTTTCTCGGAGTCTGGAAGATATTATGCTGAAATCAGTATTAACGGTAAGGTCAATGTCTGGGATACAAATGTTGGCGATCTACGGCACACATACTCGCCAAGTGGAAATCTGAATTCTTCCGTCACTTGTGTTAAATGGATCCAAACTGATAATACTGATTTTCTGTGTATCGGCACGCAAAAAGGTCTCGTCGAGTTTTATAATGTGGCCAGTGGAAGTGTCCTGTCAAAAATCAACACTCATTCAAAAGCTATCAAAAGCATTTATCGTTTGGGTCCACATTTATATGTTGGCTCAGATGATGGTCATGTTATTCAGTTTGATTTGAAGAATAATAAATTAGAAGTGAAGAAAAAGTTCAGCAAAATGTGTACTCTAGCCGTGTTGCCTGATGGAAGGTTGTTGACGGCGTCCAGGGAAATAAAATTATGGAATTTTCCGTCTGGTGAGATGGTTCATAAGTTCATTGGTCATAAGAACGAAATTCGTTCCTTACACATTATAGAAGCTGATAAATGTTATTTATTAAGTTCTGCTAGAGACCGTTTTATTAACATATGGTCTCTCAGTGACCTTAAACCAGGTCCTTTAGCTTCATTAGTGGCAGACGATAATATTTCTTTTGTATACGTACATAACCAGCGTAACAATATCACTGTGACCGTAACAACAGAAAGTGGTACATTGCATGTTTATGAACATGTATTAAATGGTTGTGTTGCTCATCCACTTAAACCTCATGGAACCCTTCAAATAGCTGTCGACAATACAAATGATGTAGAGACTGTACAAATGCCAATTTTATGTTCTAAAATTTTTGATTCTAGAGTATATGTAGTGTACGGCACTAGGCCATATTTAGCGTTCGAAAATATAAATTTACATAAATTAAATAAATGTACATTTATGGCAAGACAAGATCCAAGAAAATCAAAATCAGTTGTAGGAAGTCATATTATTAATCCAAATATTAAAGATGTTAAATGTATTGAACTTAAAAATACTAGATCATCAAATTTACCACTTGAAACAAGACTTCAAAATATGTCCGAAGAAATTGAAAACACAGTTCAAACGAAAGGTGAAAGTATTGTTCATTTGTTAATTCAAGGTCTTCGAAGCAATGACAAACATCTATTAGAGTCTGCGCTGTTTGTTAAAGATGAACGAACAATTGACAATACCGTATCACGTTTACCATTACAATCCATTGTTATGCTTGTTCGTAAACTTGTTCGCTTATCACAGGAAAGAACTTTGGTTAGTTCTGTAAGTATAAAATGGTTATCTGCTGTATTACGGATACACACATCTTTGTTATTAGCAAATCCTGATGTTTTAGAAACATTTTTACCTCTAGAAAATGTTTTAAGTACAAGGTTAAATAATTTTGAACAACTCGGATTATTGGAGTTTAAATTAAAAGGTTTAGTAGATAGGTTAAACTTTGATAAACAAGATAAAGATAAAGAGCAAGATGCTCTATTAGTGTTCAACGATTCAGATGATGAAGATAAAAGAACAACGGATGAAGAAGCTTTAGTGACATATAATGAATCTGATGATGAAGATCAAAGTACAACCGATGAAGAAGAAGCAATGGATGTAGACATAAATGGAGATGATCATACAAGTATATTGAGGTGAACTATATTAATTAATATAATTTTTATTCTTTCTAAAATTTCAAATGTTATTTTGTATTGTATATTAATACAATTTTAATTGCAAATTGTTATCGTTTTCTTATACATACTATAAAAATATTTTTCTATAATAAGAAATGTGACTCAAATAAAAATGTATTATTTAATGTATAACACATTTTCATATGTCAAATTGAATAAAAATTTTGTAAAAACATCATTTTTATTGTTTGAGCCAATTATTTTGTATGTTTCTTTAGTTAAATTTTATTTGGCTGAAAATTTAAAAACTAATATTTAGTACGGTACCTAACTGTGTTCTATTATTTCAAAATCGTTTGAAATAGTAAAAAGGTTTTACTTGCATTGTATTATTATTATGAGGTTAACATTAAAAGTTATTTTTTAATTTTTTTTTAAGGAATTGTGTATGCTATTTACTAGTTCCTAAATTTAAAATGAGTAATATTAGTAACATTATTAGTAACACAATTTATTCAAATTTTTATAAATCTAATTATTACATATAACCCAAATGTGCAATAAAAATAAATAAATATTTAATATTGTACATAATAATATAATATAAAATATACATAATTAATTATTATGTTTAGAATGATCAAATATCTACTATATTCATAATTTTTTAAAGATTTCAATTTATTTAAAATAAATATACCGTTCTGTTCAAATGAGGGCATATTATGTGTAGATTTACAGTACAAAAAAATGTATTTAATGCGAAAAATATTGATTGATATTTTAGATAACATGACGTGATCTCTTATGAACAATAATGCAATTCGAACTTAGGTATTTTTATATTGATTGGCTTAAATCTTTTATTAACAAATATCAGCCCAAAATGTTTGATTAAATTTACTTTTTATTATGAAACGATTGCTAAAATTAACAACAATAAACATTGAATACATTTTTAATTAATTTACAAGACATTTAGATTTTAAAAATATTAATTTAATTTACCTTTCAAGTATGTTTTTTTAAATTTACATATAATTAAATGCCTTATTTACTATATTGTATTGAAACTTTTTTTTCAATGTTGTTCTTAAGCCACTGGTAGTCTAATTTTGTTTGTATTTTTTTAATTTATTGTTATGTGGTCAGAACATAAATATATCTTGGGTTTTTTAGAGTACATTTTCTAAGATATTGTGTAGTTCACTGTAGTTATACAAATATGCATTATATTTTATATATTTTGATAAACTTTAGAATTTAGTACAAATTGTTTCACTAATTTTGCTCTTCTAAATGTTATTTATTACAATAAGTTTTGTTTCATAGTTAAAAGTAAAAGGTATTATTGACGATGGGTTTTGTTGTGATATAGGTAATCTATTAAGTAATATGCCCGATTTACAAGAAAAAAATTATGGATATTGATCAATGTTAATAAGAAAAACATGAATTTATATTAAGATCTATGGAACCAAAGTAATGTATGATATTTACTTCAATTATTTAAAATATCTTTCGTTTATTTCCCTCGACCATAGAATAAGCCTCTATTATAGAGTTGAGTTGAGACGTACCTGGAGTTTTTGTTACCTAGCTTTTAATACATTTTATATAGATAGGTAATTAATTTTTTTATATAATCTGATAATAATATGAAGAAAATAAAAATTAAAGCATCTTCTGTTATTATTGATGTAAAATCCAGTAAAGGTAAATTTACTTGGCATTGTAATCAATCTATATTCTATTACCCACTAGATAATATTATTTATTTATATTTATTTTGTTTTATATCTGCCTGCATGGTGTGTCCTTTTTAAGTATTTATATTTTAACTCAAAACAAATAGATTAAAGAATTTGCTGTTGGTCAATTTTAACATGTGCTAAATTTTTACTTATCGTACATAGTTATTTAGATTTTTCTATTTCCAATGAACCGATCTATTTAATAGAATTCGGACATCATATTTGCTTTTCCTGTAAAATTTATTTGAAATTGATCTTTTTAAATTTCATTTCTTTAAATTTATTTTAAATTACACAATTTTTGTAAAATAAAAATAAAAAATTTAACTAAAGATTGTATAGGTAGGTAGTTTAAAATATAATCATTAGTAGCTATATTATGTCTAAATTACTGTACTGTATTTGTGATTAGATTGAAACAGCAAATCATTGTTTCCAATTCCCTAAAAAAATGTATTACTTAAAGTTTGAAAAATTAAAAAAATTCTACAATCAACTAACTAGACTATGTCAGATGAGTACACTCATAGTTGTACAACAAACAAGCAGACACGGCAAAAGCTATGGGTGACCAATAGCATGGAAGGGACTCCAGGTTGGAAATTATTTAAATTTAATTATTTTTTATCACCCATAACCAACACAATTAGAAATATTTATTTTATGACATATGATAGGCTTTCATCGTTAGCAATATTGTCAATAAATATTATTTAGTCCAAAAAGTAGATTGTGAAAAAGCCGTCAAATAGTTTTCTAAAATAAAAGCTAGAATAGCTAACTTTTAACTTGTAGTGTTGGCTCTGCACACAAGCTATTGTATTCGATTATTAGAAACCAATTATTAATGATTTATTAAATTATGTTAAATATTCACTTTAAGATTCTAAACAGAGCTATTATTTTATTATTTGTACAACTTTTCAACTAGGTACTAGACGTGTAACAATCGGTACATGTGTACCTACTTATTTTCCAACAGTAAATAGTATATACCTACTTGGTACTTTTTAGAAGATGATTTTTTTAAAGTTTTGGTATTTTCTCTATGATTAAGAAATGATTTAGTAACCAGAATATAATTGACTACAATTGGGCTACTTGCTCGTTTATTACAATAATAAATAATTTTACATTTAAAATATAAAAAGTATCGTTTAAATTAGCTTAAGTGCAATAATTTGTTTACATTTTTAGCTAATCCTAATCCTCATTAGAGGTGGATTTTTGGCAAAATGTTGATATATAACCTAATATAAAGGTAATATATTACCTTTTTAGAACTACTAATCTCGATCCCTGATAATTGATATACCTATATATCTATTATCTATTATATACAAGAACAGGCTTTTTTTATGTTCCCATTTTGTGACGACGCTATTTATTTTTTTTCCAATTTTTTTTCACAGAGTTGTTCCAAATACCTTTCTGAGTGTCGTCACGTCGCTCGATTTTTGATTTTCGACCCCTAAGGGGGTTAAAAAGGGTAAAAATAAAATAAAAAATATAAAACAAAATAAATAAAAATAAATAAATTGATGTTTGCGGAAACGTCACGAATCAATTATTTAAAACTTTTGGATAGTTTATTAAAACTGTAAAATATAAATATTTTTGACAAAAAACTTAATTTTAGAATAAATGACTGATAAAAATATATCATATACTAATTACGAGTAAAGACGTTTTTACACATAGAAACACACGACTAGTCTTTACTAATATCTCAATTACATAAAATATGTGACTCGTGACGTTTCTGCAATCATGGATTCACATAATGTTTAGTGTTTAATACTCATAAAAAATAATAACAAAACATTATTGAATATATTGAAAATAATATATTAATACTACTAGCGGATCCAGACGTTAGCGTCGTCCCGGAGTCGCCGCGTCCGTCGAGAAACGAGACGAGTCAGCTGCGTCCGATGTCGACTCGAATAGAAATCGAGAACGGAAGATGCGCCCGGGTGCAACACTTGGGACGACGAGTTGGTGACGGCGAGAAACCGAGGCGGGAGCCGTCGGGGGACCGAGCAACGGGCCAGGGAGCTGCTCAACAAGAACTGGCCGTAACTGGACGCGATGAACTGCGTCCACGACGCGACGAACTGCGTCCATGACGAGCCGGTCGTCGAGTTATATAAGACTGCCACGCGTGTGGGACGCGTGCGCGCCGCGGCTGAAGAAGCCCTACTTCGTGCGGGCGTACGTCGAGCACGGCGTCGTTGGGGCGCTATCCTACTGTGCCCAATGCGCGACGGCACGCCACCGCCACGACGGATTCGCAGCGGCGTGCTTCGGCTGCTCGGAAAATACTCGAGGCTCGACGGACAGGCGGCGATCGCGCGATTGCTGGGAGACGCCAGGCGTTTCGTCGAATCGGCGCGGCGGCGTCCGAGAATCCGTCGCCGGCGCTCCGAACCCGCGCGAATCGCAGCCAAGAAAAACCAAAACAACATGTCGGTTGCATACGTTGGCCGGAAGACTGCGGGAATGAAGTGGCGCAAACGCCGACGTCCGGCGACCTGCCGAACAACGAATTGGATCGCGTGCCCGGCTAAACGGTCTTGGACAAAGGACACGCGCGCGACACGGACATCTATCGCGTTCCGAAAGACGAACCGATAGTCGGCAGATCTAACGAGACGAAAACCGACGGTTCGAGAAGCGACCAAGACGGCCCCTGGCCCGCGATGAAAACCGCGTTTTCACGTGAATTCGACCGCGGACACGTGCAAATCGTTCGTCGAGAGGATGTTACGTAAGTAGACACCTTGCAATGGAGTTTTTTACCTTTAGGTTTTGATTTCGGAGCAGACGCCGCCGTTGGTTTTTTCGAGAACGTCGCGGGTATTCGTAAATATTTGTATAACGTCATAGAAAAGCGTTATGAATCCGTGTATTAGGTATTGTTTAAAAATGTACGGGGGGACGTAACATCGAAACAGACGATAAATGTACGTTCCTCCCCGCGGTGGGAAATTTTAAACGATATCGGATCACGGTTAACGAGGCGCTATTCCGACGGATTTTTATAGTATTGAGTGTACCCGCCGCTTGTAAAAACACTCGAGGGTCTCTTTAGCAGGGGCGGATTTAACAATTTGCCGCCCCTATGCCAAATTAAATTTGCCGCCCCTATCAAAATCTATTTATCAATTAATTTTTTCATTTAAGATAACTAAAAAAAATTCCGATTCAAATATAACATCTTCTATTTTTTTTTTTTTAGTAACAACGTTTATAAGAAAAACATAATGTAATGAATATAACAAAACAAATTAAATAATTTGATACATTTAATTTAATTTTAATATTTAAATTTAGAATTCATACCTAGTTAATTTTTGTAGTTTACATAGCTTTTTTTCTAGATTTAATTCTTGAGAAGTCATCAATAATGTCTTCATACTCTAATGATGATGTTAAATCACTTTCTATAGTTAGTATGGCCAAGGAATTTAACCTTTCTTGTGACATAGTTGACCGTAAATAATTTTTCATTCTTTTTAACACCGAAAACGAACGTTCGGCAGTACAATTAGTAGCAGGTGTTGAGACAAATATTCGAAGGGCAATTTCAATATTTGGATATAGATCCTTCATATTACGTTCATATATTACAAGCATTAGTAAAAATGGTGTAATTTTCTTTTCATTAAAACTTGTAATTTGATGAGAACGAAAATGTACTATAAAAAAATAGTTCATTTTTTTCTAAGTCTGATTTGTAAATGCAACATAACTCATTTGCTTTAACCATTATTTCAGAGTTTTCCAATTCCTGAAGTTTAGTAATAAAATCAAACGGTTTACAGAATGTTTCATATGCTTTTCGTCTATTACACAATTCAGTAGCTAATCTATCAAGTATGACATAGAACGTATTAATTCTAAAATTATCTCTCGCTGATATTTCTACTTGCCCATCTCGAGTTTTATCATGGCGAATTGTTTTTTTTCTTTTTATAGAATTTATTTATATTATTTTTTTTTAATTATATACCTAATTTTACAAAATTAAAATAAATATTCAACATAATTTTGCCGCCCTCCAAAATTTGCCGCCCTATGCGGCCGCATAGTTCGCAGTGCCTTAAATCCGCCCCTGCTCTTTAGGATTGGAAATTAAAACCATCGGTTTCTCCGTACCTGTATGTTAGTTCGAATAACGTCTTCGACGCGTAGAATTCGCCGAGGCAAACGTCGTTATACGCATTTTATCTTTCGAACTCGCGCGTTAGTAAATTGTTGTGACTCGCGACCGTTTAAAATTGTACCGGGGAAGTGATTTCTAGAAATCTAGAAATCCGCATTTCTCCGGTCTGTTGTACGTTTCAAACAATTCAGTTATAACTCTTGACGCGCCTGTGCGAACGATATAAATGCTATAATGTCTATTATGCACGAACGTTTTAGCAAAAAAAATACTTATAACTTCACTGAATAAAATTGAAACTTATCATTTTAACATTTCTATTAGATTTTTATTTTTCCACGTAAACTAAATAATTTTAAAAAATCCCAACATATTTATCTGTGTTTCGATGAAACATGTGATTCCATTTTTAGATTATGTAACCCCTTGGTCAAATTGTTACATACTCGTATGGTGGTTCATTAATTAAAATATTAATAATTTAACACTGTAGGTAATACCTTTGTATGTATAGTACATAGTATTAATATGATTTTATTAAGTAAATTATGTATTTCGCAATGAGTAAACATGTTTTTTTAGGTGAACCTCCAATAATCCGGCGTTTTTGTTAATCCGGCAGTCCTCTGGTCTGATATCTGCCGGATTACCGAGATTCTACTGTATGTCATTTTATAGTGCAATAAAATACCTTTAAATAAAAACAATTACGTAAAAAAATTAAATATACCTAGTTTTGAAGTTTCTTGAAAATTCTTCGGTACCAGTAATATACTTTTAAAAATATTAAAATAATGAATTCCTATAGTTAAAAATTAATGATGAGGATTACCTTGTCTATGGTTTTTTCCTATAATTTTACCTATATTTTTTAGCATATTTTAGCTATATTTTAAAGGAGAAATATAGATTGTCGTTGGAAGTTTCTCTTTAAATCATGTTATAATGGTTTCATTTTTTTTTATTCAGCATTTTTATTTTAAACGTCAATGACATATTTTATTGGTAAAATATTGTAATACCAATTTTATTATATCCTGCGATAATGTTTGGTAAATAATAAATAATAATACAATAATAATGAAAAAACATTACATATAATGACAATTATAGAAATAATAATCATAATAATAATAAAAACAACAATAATAATAATAATAAGAATAAGAATGATAATAATAATAATGATAAAAGCAATTATAATAATAATAATAATAATAATAATGATAAATAAATAATAACAGTAATAGTTTAATTATAATATGTTTAAAACATTTATTTACCATTCAGTCAATTTTTTATTTAATATGCTAAATTAGGTAACTCTAAAAATGACGACTCGTACAAATTAGTCAAAACTCAAAAAATTCAATTTTTTTTTTTTGCAAGTGTTAGAAAAAATTATAATTTCTAGTTCAAGAAACCGACGAAGTTTAATTAAGAATATAGATTATTAATGTGATTCGTTCAATCGAGGAATACTTCAATTATAGCTATTATACCTATACGTTCAGTGACTATTTTCATCGATGTGATTAAATTGTTATCTCAAAAACTGACTTCTTTCTAGGAGATAAGTTAGTAAGTTTAGTACATATGGCCACAAAAAGTTTATTGAGTATAATAATGAACCTATTTAATAATGACGACTGTTTTTGGAACACCCTGTGGAAATGTATATTTAACACGATACAAACTATCCAATCGAAAATTCATCTATTCGTACATTTTAGGTAAACATGGGTAGTGTTCAATTCGTATTACTTTATACTTACAGATAATATTACAATACGAAACAGTAGAACGCTAAGTGCAGTAATCGTATTTAAAAATTGACAAGTTATTTCAAATTAGGAACAACCAATGATACCCTAATTGAAAACAAATTATAATGTATGAACTGTATTAAATAATATAACATAATATCGTTGTTTCGTTGTTCCCTGGAACGGGTTGGATTTCCTTTTAAATTAATTTAATTGAAAATTGAAAATCATTCGAGATTTTGTAGAGAGCGTAAAGCACTCGGAAACAATATTATTAACCAAACGATAATTATTATGTTTTAAGAAACCCAATAATTAACAACGAACGTGGTTCTTTAGTCTACGCACATAATTATGATAATGATGATGATGATGATAATAATAATAATAATAATATAGTAAATCGATCAAAGTAAGAATTCACAATTGCATACGTACATCTAACTTTTTTTTTTTTAATTTTACACAAAATATACTTAAAACATCTACTAAATGTCATACAAATAGTATTTTGGTGTGTTAGACTTAGAATATAACATAATATAAGTGATAATTAAAACAAATGTTAATCAAATGTTACACAAATATTTAACTCGATTTTTTTTTTTTGATATAAAAACTGACGTTAAGAACAGTTTGTCTATGTAAACGTAACACTATAAAATATAGATATAATATAATTTTTATAAGTCATAAACTAATAAACGAATAAAAACTATTATTGTAATATTTAAAAGTAAATCTTTATACGTTGTTTATGTTGTGGTAATGGTCCAAAAATAAATGTAAGAATGATATCACAAGCAGGCTTCATTTTTCTGCTCTGGAAAAAAAAGATACATACAAATCGATATGAGTAACATTGCGACAGAACAAAGAATGTAATTATTATTTTTTATAATAATTATATAAATACATTATTATGTAATTATATATTATATAATATTACATATTATATTTGATATAAACATATTTGTTTATATCTAATACATTTTTATTCACTTATTTTTTACAGTAATGGTTTCTCTCGAAATCGCATGGGACTCAATCGAGGGTTTACCTTTTACGATGAGTTTTTTGAACACTCTTTTGTATAAATTAAAAATTGCAGTAATTGGTTTTAAAATTAAACAATTTTTCACAAAAACAATTTACTTGTTTGGACTGGAGAAAGTAATAATTAATGTGAGATACATAATAAACGAGATCTTACGGAAGATGTATTTAGATCTTATTTATGGTAACAGTAATTAAAGATTATTGTTGTATTTTTTAGATGCTTCTTTTAGTTATATTTTATTTCAGCTCATGGCTTTAAATTCGTTATCTTAATAAAATGAAAATTAAATTTTTTAATTCAACAAATAATTTATAGTAGGTAGTTTGAGTATTAATGAGACTTAGAACTTAGTAAAAATACTTGAGTACGCTTATTTCAAGAAAATGTCCTTTCTCGATGGGGTAAGTTAATATTTAAATAAATATACATTATTAAGCCTTCATAAAAACTTTTAGTTGAATACTTGAATGTTTTTACTATTAGGAATATGATACTTAATTATTTAAACGGTAATTTTGAATTTGTCATAGATCACAATTGTATTTTTTATTTCGATATAGATAAATCATGTTCATCATATATTAGTTTCGTGATTTTTGATTACTCATTTAAAATTAAGTTGAGTAGTTGCGGTTGATATGATTTGATTAATAAGTTTGATTGAACTGTTTGATAATCGCGAGTCATTTGTTTTCATAAAAGCAAATTCTCTATACGAGATGAGAAATAACAAACCGACAGTTGAATAATATTAAAATAAATACATTCTAGATAAACAGCTGAAAATTAAAAAACAGCCATTTAATCATCAGACGTTCAAAAGAGTAAAATTTAAATTACAGACGGAGTTTAAGAATCAATATGTATTAAATTGATTATTTTATCATGATGAAAAATAGTCATATTTTTATTTCTGAAAATATCGTAGCTATTGAAACGCACGATTAATCATTAGTGTTAAAATATCATCTGATTAAAATATGAATATAATATAAGTATTGAATATGCACTAAAAAAAAAAAAAAATCATCGTCGGTTAAAGGGTAATAGAATAAATTAACATAAATGATGCTATATTTTAATCATTTCCTAAGTATCCAGTATGGGACCATTAATCATATACGAATTGAGGCATCAGTCTAATATTTTGTGTGTGATGTACCATTAACTTTGATCTATCAATAAATACAGAATATTGTATGATCATACCTAATGTGCAAGCTACTCGTAGGCACTTTGACTGAAATTAAATTGACGGTAATATCTTTTAAAAGAAGATAAAATATATCGAAAGTGCACTCACCAATTAATTGTATTAATTCGTGTCCGTTAGTAATTTATATAAGCGTATATTAAAAATTAAATTAAAAAATGATAGTGTTGATAATAAACTTTATTTAAGCGCAATCTTAGAGCATCGAGCATTTTAATTGTTATGGTTTGAACGCCATTGAATAAACACTCATGATTTCAATAGATAATATTATTTGTGATGCGGTTTAATGTGTGAATTACTTATAGATAAAGAACTGCTGTTTCAAAAACAAATATTAAAAACGCTGTTCTAAAGTTCAAAATGAAGTTTAATGTGGTAGAGTTCTTAGAAATACGAATTCTAAAATGTATAAGAATTGGACGAACTAATGAATATTTTATGGTCTTTTAAAGAAATTGTTATATTCAAATGTAACGAAAGAAATCTGCCAAACATATTGCATTTAAAAACGATTTTGAATAGAGCTCGATTAACTCGAAAACAATTGAGATTTGAAACGGGTGAGTGCTTATATTTTGTTGGTTTTAACATATCAAATTTAAATTTCCGCCATAATAGGAAAAAAATGATTTCGTTTTTAAAAATTTAAATTAATGTATTCATCGAATTTCGTAACATATTTGGTGAAAGTATAATCGGTGTGTCTAATTCTTGACCAATAGGTCAAGTATTGTACATATTATATTATTAAGTTTTATTTTTTGCCCTCCTCCAAAAAATGAATTTCTTGAAAACGAAACTTTAATGTAAAATATAATTAGTTTTTACTTAGAATAAAAAAAATTGATTCGGAATTAGTTTAAAGATCTGCGATATTCGGTAATGTTGTGTCGCGGTCAAAACTCGAGTACAAAAAGCAATCGAAATACAAAGGGTGGGTGACAGATATTGGTGAATTGGTTCTTTTTCTCTTTGTTGCATGTCTTCGATAAAACTTTCAGAAATTCTTATTTTTCGTCAGTTTTTATCAATTATTGAAAAAATGTTTGGGAATTTCGAAAAATTGCATCCTGAAAGTATAGCGAAGACAAAAATTGGCTTCTAGAAAACGGGTGCTCACACATGTACCAATAGAAACACGTTTGTGAAACGTTGTACTTGCATAGAAAAAAAATCATCGTAAGTTTTATTTCCTCTAGCTCCACTCAGAATCTAATATCATCGGCGTAGAGTTTTTATCGACTTACATAATTGGAGTAGATTTGACACAGACGCGCTCGATTCCAATATTCAATCACGAAACGTTTATCCACCGGTCTATACTATACTCTAGAGCGGCTATCCATCTGAAAATAAAAACAAGCGTTCGTTAAACTGAACGACATGTTGGTGTCGAGTAACTCGATCGTCGCGTCGCGATGTCGTTACCTTCGTTTGTCCACTTCGGTGTCGGTATAAAAATAAAAATATCTAAACGACAAATCTGGTGGTATAAGCTCGAACGCAAATTTCCTTATGCTAGCGTTGACGGAACTCTGGACTTTGTATCCGTGTAGACATGCCATTCCTGGGGAAAAGAATTCGTCCAGGTCAAACGTCCGTATTCGATTAAATGTAAATAATAATAAAAAGAAAAAAAAACAATCAATTACCGTTGGCGAACCGAGTCACGCTGTCCACAAAGAAATACAGTCTAGCGTCTTTGAGAACACAGTAGTATTTTTTCCACGATTTTCCACAGTGGTGTACCAGCGTGGAGAGGAAACCCTGGCAGTCCGATTCCGGATCGATAGTGACCACGGATTTTAAATTATCCTCGTTGAGCCATTCCATCGACTGGGGAGCATAGTGTGGAAAAATGTAACTTTAATCAGTAAGTAATACGCCTCACCCCATGCGCGTTAGATCAGAGCTCCTCCTCAAACTTTTTTATCGAAAGGCTCTTAAGTAAAGTTTTTAATACCAAAGTCTTTTCCTAGCGCTTTGAACATAAAGTTTTGAAAAAAAAAATTTTTTTTTCTTTTTTCGTGCGCGTTATCAAATTTATCGATTTATGACCTCACTATACTCGTATAATAATTGCAGTGTGATGTTTTTATAATTGAAATTGAGTTTATAAATTACCCGTCTACCTATTTATAGTAAATACTCGTATAGTTTATTTTTTTGTTATCTTTGTAAACGAATAAAATGATAAATTACACAAAAAAAATAAATATATATATATATGCCCCCTTATTATTTCTTTGTGGCCTACAGTTTGAGAAGTACATTATTAGATTAGAAGTCAGCAATCTTTTTCAAGGGCCAAAATTCTATAACATTCTATGTTTTTTCAATAGCTGAGTGATTATTTTAATTTAATTTAATTTTACAGTGATATTAAAATAAGTAATACGAGTTAAGTTTAGGTATTTCATCAGTTACATTAACATAACACAATATATTTTAAATTCTAACCGTTAAAATAAATACAAATTATATTATTTAGCAGAGTATTATTTTATTCTGATAAGTTTGGTTTAAAAACGATTCGAATAAAACTGGTTGGGCTCGTGAAAAGCAGTTTTAATAATGTCGTTATTTTGCTACTTTTTAATTTGATTCTATAAATGGGTTATTTTTATATAAATTATAAATATTTTAAACAGATCTCCGCATTATAGATGATACTTTTCACTACTCACTGGACATTTAGTAGCCTCGTTAAGCGCTTCGATCCATCGATCGGCGTTTTCCGCACTGTTCGCCGCTATGTGCAACCTGGTCTTCTTGTGGTCTTTCCTTTCCAGGCGGAAGCTGTACATCCTACCCGTGTCCGATGTCCTCATCACGGTGAACCCTCTGAGATTGAGCGCTCCCAAAGGATGTCTGTCCTAAAGGTATCGCGATCGTTTTGAATATACACCGTTAAACATCGTTGTACTTAAATACGTGTACAGACGAATCATTATGAACTTACTCGTTTCAGAGACGCAGATTTGTAGTAGTACAGACAATTGTCGGTCTTGAGACAAAAGTACCTGGGCTGCCAACAGTTTTTCATTTTTTTCGTGCCTATGCTGAATTTCCATAGTTTACTCGCCAAAACGATGCGCTTGTCGATCGCCGAGCAATCGACCACCGGCGTTAAGATATCACAAGTCCTGGCCACTTCTAGCTCCAGCACGTCGGACCCACTGTGCGCTACACTGACGAACTCCGAGTGCGACGCGTCCAGAACGCACATGTCGTTGATGCTGATGATTATGTCGCCGACTTTGAGGCCGGAGTTTTCTGCAGCCGTTCCCGTTTCGATTGCGGAGACTACGACCGGTTTCGCCCCGTGAATGCGGAAACCGAATTCTCCAGATTCGCGTTTTACCATTAGGCGCTTATCACTATCTGTAAACGTTTAAACGACGTTTATATAAAGTGCGTGAACCCTAAGACGGCGCCGGTGTATTGGTCCGATATGTGATTTCCGAAATTTAGTAATCCGCGATTATATTCAATGGTGATCTACGTCGGAAACGTTGGTATTGGGTAATATATTATAGATTTTATTTGTTAAAAAAAATAATAAACTAATTACATTTTCTATACACATCATTCGTTGTCACAAATAAAACCCACCCTAATTCAGACATTAAAATAATTTTATATTGTTACATAATATAAGTAATCATGAAATAATAATTAACGTATACGTAATCAATAGTAAGATAAAAATCATAATTCGACAAACACATTGTTTTTCCATGTAAAAAATAATGTGTCAAAAAGCTGGTGCGGACTCTGCAGATTTACTGAAACTAAGTTGTTTTGATCACATATTTATAACCACGTTTCAATGTGGATCACATATCGGACCATTGCCCTAAGACCCGCTGCGATATTATTATACCGAATGATTTCGACGCGAGTCTTTTGAACATTTCTATACTGGATTTTCTGTGTACCATCCGATGCGTGATTGTCTGATACTTTACTCGGAACTCGTGTTCTGAACACGTGGATTCAATCGAATCTCTTCGCTGCAACTCTGGCGAACATTTTATATCTGGATTTAACAACAAATAACACGCATTGTTTCGATAGTCGAAAATATAAAACAACACGTCTTCGAACGTCGTATTTATTTATGGTACCTGGTAAATCCGAAGGTTTCTTCCATACAAAAAATTCTTCTACTTCGTCAATGTACACCCACGAAAACGAAGTAAACGGAGTTGTATAAACGCCAGACCAATCGTCGTCGTCCGAATGGAGACTCGAGCTGCTTCCATTTAATTTTTCCATACTCACGTCCGTTGACCTAGTCATCGGCCTAGGAACAACACGTATTATTAATGACACTATGACACTTAACTCCGTCACGTTGCATACATACCTTCCTTTTTCTTTGTAATTTTTCACTCTTTCTTCCGACTTGGCTCGGGTTTGTTCTGACCTGACGTTCCGTCTTCTTTCCTCTGACCGGTATCGTTTTGTCAACCGTTTTAAGGACGTGGTCGGGGGTTCTTCCGGAGAATCTCCAAATCCTTCCGGCGGCTTGACAATGTCTATCACCTCACTGTTTGTATTGTTCGTATAATCTACATCGACTTCGTTATTACACCGTGTACATCTAGATGATAACGACGCTCTGTTGCACGGGTCGCTGTAGAAAACCGAATCACTTCCCGGGCTTATAGATCGCAAAGACTCTGCGCTCACAGTTTTCAAATTTAAATTGTTGATTTGAGATAAATAATGCATTTGAGACGACTGGCCAAGTCGACCGGACAAAGCGCATTGTGATTTGTCTTCGAGATTAAAATCGACTTTTGATTTTTCCGAAGTATCTGAAGTGTTCTGTGCCGTTCGAAGTATTTCCGGAAGTGATTCTCTTCGTTTTTCCGGTATATTAATCGTCGGCGTTTTTTTATCAATAGAACTGTAAATAAATTTGCTATTGGTAAAGTAATTACAAGTAATCCCCGTAATAACTCACTTAATGAACGTGACGGCTCCTATACTTTTTCGCCTTGGACTTGGTCTTCTGCGCCGTTCCGGACCTTTTAAGGACTCGTCGGATGAATAAGCTGGTACGGATATTCGAGTCGCAAAACCGTTTCCCATTAACTTCTATAAAGAAAATAATTTTTAGCAAACGTTATATGAAATATAATTAGTATAATATGAAATATAATTAGTATAATATGAAATATAATTAGTATAATATGAAATATATTTGTAAAAGATAAAATTATAGACATCAGATTTACAGCTTGGAGTATTGTACGTATAGTAATATTATACGAGTACCTAACTGCTATTTTTGGAAATTGTCCATTTTTTTTGGTTAAATCATAATAAATAAAGTAAAATGTAGAAATCATGAATGTTTAAAAAAATTCAATTAATTACTATAATACAATAAATATGAAAACAATTAACAGTAAAATATAAAATATGTGGTATAGTAGTTGATAATATACAACATAATACTCCATGCTTTAAATTTAATTTCTTGGCTATTCGTTTTATAAATAAATCGTATATTATTTAATAACGACGTTTATAATAACAAATACAATTAATTCTTGCAATAATAACTTATAAATTTTAATAGAATAAATTATAATAAGACATTGCCTTGATTAAATTTGTATTAGGAACATCCTCTTGGCTCTTGGCTGTTATACGGTTACCTGTGAAATTCGCATATTACAATAAACGAAAATTATATTACAATTAACAAATTAACAAAATGATCGATTTATCATTATCATACTTGATATTAGATCTGGATTATTCGTATTGTTTGATTCTTCTAGTGTTGTAGACTTGATTTTCGGTACAGATCTAAAATAATAAACGTTTTCTATGACAATCGGTCTATTTCATACATGCATGAGAATTGTATGTTTTTAAATAAATAAAAGCAATAGAATAGTGCACAGTAAGCAATAATTAAGTTTGAAACTGTCTAAGCTACACACATGCATCTCCACGAGTTTTAATATTATATTTGTATATACAATTATTATATTCCTAATTTATATTATTCTTCGACCTCCAAATTGACCTAAGGTATTCTATGCTTAACGACCTGCAACGAGCGGACCCTAATAAGCTCTATGTTCTTGTCTAGATTATTTTGCTTTATTACAACGTTTACAACCTATCGTTGATGTGCTCACTTAGCCAATTTTAAGATGGATTTCGGTCTTATTCTTGTACTTTCGTCTGATGACGCAGAACTCCTATTATCCTCTATACTGCACTTCACGCTGTAACTAAAATAGTGATCGTCTTTATTTCACTGCCGAAATTGATTGTGTTACTGTTGTTGATTTTTATTTATTGCTTCAGAGAAAATCAAACTACCAAATGTGTGCGACGTAAAGGGTATTATTAAATTGTATCAAGTTTAGAAAACATGTGCTCGTCATGCATGTAGTAGGTAAATATGAAGTAGTAAAATTACACATTTATATAGAAAAAAAATGTATGAAAAAAATAAAAATAAATACACGATTAATTATTTTCATTGTGTATATTTTTAGTAAAAAAAACAAATTCAATTACCTTCCGGAAGTACTGCTCTCGTCGTCGCTCGAGTCTTCGCCGTCCCCGAGTTCTTCGTCGATTGGATCAGTCGGGTCCAACACGGTCTGTAAATGTTTTGGATAAATGGCCTGTGTTCGAGCTGTTTGCTACAGTGATAATTATTTTGAATTTCAGGAGGTACACTTACGTCGTGGTCGAATATAGGATGGGGCAAACTGTACTTGGACGATTCACTGTCAAACGAACTACTCGTGACCGAAGGACCCTGAGTAGGGGTCGTGGTGTAGGACGCGCTATCCGTAGCCGTCACGTAGTCTTCTGTAGAAGTTGAAATCTCAGATGGTTCCACGGTCATGGGGACAGTAATCGGGACGTTTTGATTGTTTCCGTGTTCGATTAGGTCTGAAGATTTCAATGGTAAATCGGTGTATCTAATAATTTTCTTTTGAACTACTTCATACGCGTTATCGTCTTTTAATTTAGTTTTCTTCGATACGCCCTCGAACTGTAAAACCTACGCATAAATAAATTAGTATTTTATTCAACTATTTATTCCACATAAAGCAAACGTTCTTTAAAATTAAAATTAAAATCATTGACGTAAAATAATTTTTTAATAAATTAACTACACCTAATCTACCGTGTACTCTTACATTTTTTATACTACGAAAGTTCAGATTACTGAAATTATATCATCTGCATTTATATTGCTCGCTTAGCGAATGTCGATTACTGTAATATATGCTGTAGAGTGTAGACTGTAGGTGTATATTTAAATTAAAAATTATTTAATTATAAATTAACGCGTTCTCAACGAAAACGCTAATTAATAAGTTCGGGGTTTCTTATTATAGAGACAACAAGTTAATTTTTTTTGTTTTCATAAAATATAATTTACATTATAATACGAAATTGGCGCCTATCTATAAATGTCTTTCTGTCGATGATGAAAATCTAAACAATGATTTGATAGCGTTGAGAAACCAAGCTAATAAATTTTAAAGTTTCAAACGTTGGCGCATTTTATGTTTATTATAGTATTATATTTCACTTATTATTATTACTTCATAGGCAATGTTAGAATTGTATAGAATTGTGAACAGCAACTAGTTTTTACTAACATTGGCTGAACGTTTTTAGGCAATATAAAAATAAGAATGTGTTTTCATATTATACCTAAACATTTTCTATCCTGAAAAAAAATACTGAGAAAAATACAACCGAGCCGAAAAAAAGCAATGCCATTCTTCTTATCGAAAACAAAAAAAAAAAAACCCGTGCCAAAAATGTACGTTTGTCTATTTTATTTTCTTTCTTATTTTTGTACGGACATCGTTAATTTATAAAAATAACTGCACTTTTATTTCCCCATTTAGTTAAGCAGTAGAATTGTTTTTCAGCTTGGCTTTTTTTTATTAATCATTAATTACCATACTTCCAAATATTATGTTTGATAATATCAAGTCATTTTTAAACATTTCGACCGAACAGAGAGAAAAATCACGAGTAGATTTTACTATTCGTATAACATCAAACGATGTATTAGATATCCGATACATATCGATGCGTGTAAAGTACCGGTTGTTATCCGTGTAATTATCATAAACCATTAATATTACTAGTGCAACGTCGCGTATCGTGGCTGCCCGCAAACTCCATACACCGTTGTCGATAAAGACACGCAATATTTATCAGATCATAAATTATTGTCACGCGGCGGTACTGTGTGCAACGGAAAGTTCGAATACCTGTCCGTAAGATTAAATGTATAGATTCTAGCTGGTTTAGTCAGACGGGGCTCGACTGATAATCTTACGGCGAAATGTTTGAAACTCACTCGTTACAGGCTCGTGTTTTTTTTATCGATTAATAATACCTTCTTATAGAAAAAAAAACCGCGAGTGAAATAAAATGCAAGTTTAAAAAAAATCCCATAATTATTTAACGAACAATTTATAATTGTAATAAATAAAAATTGAAATCCCAATAAAATTACGCGTCACATAGCTCTCAGAGTTCGCGGTTTCAAATGTTACAAATAGGTTTGTCGTATGCCATAAGGATAATACAAAATGTTAAAATAACAAAACGTGTCGTAGTCAAATATTGCCAATTTTGTCGTTTCCAAAGAACACTTCTTGGCCAATAGTATTAATGTCTAATTTAAAAATATTTTCAACACTGCCTTAGATTAGGTAACAGCGAATAACATTTTTAATTTTACGTAGTAAGAAAACCAAACGTTTCCGTAACTTTTTTTCACTAATTTGAACTGTGATAATTAAATTTATTTTACACATCTATTTAGATTGTATTACACGTATTGTTCCGTTCGAATTTCATGTTTTTGTGGTACTTACGGTTGTTTGGGATAGATCGCTAGGTTCTTGTTCATTTGAAGACGACGGTGTTTTCACTCTAGATTTATTCGGCGATTCAGATAAACAAACACTACTCTTCGATTTGTAAAATCCTTCGCAAAGAATACTCTCGTTTTCGTGAAAATCTTCTAAAGAACCTTCGGCAGTCTACGGATAAAATTATAATATTTTAATACTTGTATTAAAAATTGTTTAAAAGAGTGGACAATTATTATTTAAAAATAACGACATAGGTATTGATAGATAAGTATTATCTTATTCGTAATTAATGAATTACTATTGTAAATAGCGTTTGAGAGGACGTCTCTCATCGATTATTATCTTCATATAAACGTACGACAATTCATGTTCAATTTTATACTCAAACCTTTCAGTTATTATATTGCAAGAATAGAGTACGAAGAGTGGTTCAATGTTTATATTTTTTCTGAATTTCAATTTTACAACGATGCATATAACATGTTGTTTTGTTCCTTTTAAATTCTATTATATGAATGGAAAATACTTAATGTCATGTTATATATAACAATATACTCTTATTTAAATATTATTATATGCTAGTAGCAATTCTGATATTTTTTCTTGAGCCCATTGAACTGGCTCTATGAAAGTAAATATACGGTATGTATATTTGCACTTTGATAGGTGGAGATTGTAATTCGAAAAATGAGAGTTGATGTACTTTTGTTCAAAGTTTTAAAATAATGCTTTTCAAGTACAAAACTATTTTCACATATCATAGAGTTAAAAAAAAAAAGTATTGCAATTTTATTTTTCATTTTTTAAAGTTTATTTAGTATTTAACAGCACAGTTTTATTTTCAACAAAGTCATTATTGTTTGAATTCGTAAAAATCTATGTCCTTGACATATTATTATATGTTTTTGAATAAAATCGAATTACTTAAACGAAATACAAATATTTGCTTTGTCGGCTATTCGATAATATTAAATCATTAATTAATAAATTAGTCAGCAGAAATACTTACACAAGAAGCTGCAACTAAATTTTTATAACATTGTTCACCATCAGACACTGACGCTTCTACATCTTCTCGACTTCTACATCTCGCTATTTCGCCTATTAAAATCTCGCCATCTGATACAGTCTTTTGTAACGGATTTTTCTTTTTCTTCCGATAAGGTGGATCTTTAGGTTCGAAGTCGATTAATATTTCATTACTACAAGGTTCCGGGAGTCTGTTAGATATATATTAAGAGAATTGTGATTATCATAACTATAAATATAAATAATGTAAAATACATGTATAACGTATCAGTTTATTAAATATGTAATATGAAGTTATTTCATACATTTTTACTATATCTATTGCTTTAATTTTATTATGTATTGGAGATTTGAAATATTCTGTGAGTTCGTCATTAGTAATTTTTTAGATTTTACAGTTAATTTAGGTGTTGAGAGGAATTTAAAAAAAGTATCGCAATTGAACAAGAAGTTAACCATTACATCGAAAAAAGAAAGTCAAATATATATATATATATATATATATAATATTTTTTTTGACTGAAGAAAGAAAAGTTGACAAAATGAACGAAAGATAAAAATTTAATGAAATTATATTTCACACCTGACAACCGATTTCGGTGACTCGTGTGGCTGAGTGATTTTTTTCGTAGTTGTTTTCTGTGAAACCGATTTCACTTTACGTGGTGTTGCCGGACTCACAGCTCTTACTCCGTCCGTTTGAGTAGCTTGAACTTTTTGAGCTCGTTTTACTTTTTCTGCAAGGCGAAAGCATTAAGTTATTTACGGGCCAATATAAAAAAAAACAACAGTTTCTTTTTGTCGTCATTTAAATCATCATCCTTGTAACATACCTAATACGATCACTTTTGGAGACTCGACCGAACCAACGGGTTCTGGTGTTTTTCTTCCATCAATTAATCTTTCTAATGATTTGCTGCTGTTGGCCGATTTCAGAGAAACATTGTCGAATGAAGTTACAGTGTGTGATCTGGCAAAACTGACGTGTCTCATTCTAAAACATACGGAACAAATTATCAGAAAAATTAGAATTAGTATTTGTTCATATTCGTATCGTTGTTATAACAGTTTCAATTTTAGTTGGTGTAATGTTTGATTTGAGGCAGTGGAATATGATAAAATAACGTTTCAATACGCCCACTGATTTTACATCATACACAATGGAAACAATAACATTATATAGTTAAAGTGATTAAAATGGCATAAAGAGCGCTTTTCGCATTATTACAAATATCGTATTATTGATTTTAATTATGATACCATATCATTTGGCACTTTTCGTAAAAATAAAATAGATTCTACTATTTCTAAATATTCGTGTTAATTTGCGAACCACGCAGAGGCCTTTAAGTAACTCCTCTGATCAAAAGTACTATATTATAGACTCGCTTATACCCGTATGCTGAATTTTTGTTTTTTCGTTTTTCGTCATATTTCGCCAGTTTTTCATAATTATTAGGAATACTGTTGGTGGATAAAATTAAATCATAAATAACTTCCAAAAGCACCAGTATTTACTAAAAGTTTCAATTTATGGAAATTAAAATATTTTACTTTGGTATTATTATATCAGTATCTGAAAGATATAATAATATTACGGTTGATGTTGTTTAATCATTTTTACTGTTGCGTGTAGGCATATATGGAGAAAACCAATCGAAAAGTTGAAAACAAGAAAGATCAAAATATTTTTGATTATTTTTAACACGCGGGGAGAATAGACACACAAATCGTAGCGAGAACAATGTGTGTAATCGAAAACCTTTTGACGATTTATTTTTACGACCGAAGAAAATTATACCTACTTCGAGAACTTGGGAGAAGTTTCGCTACTTGTTTACATTTTGATAATATCGGTGTTCACGAAATTCAAAAAAATAACATTGTAGCCCGTTGGGATTGTTTACACCAAACGTGTCGAAAAATATAGAAGAGGGTACCTATGTGCATTAGCTCTTGAAAACAATAAGTAGTAGTAATATTTTTCATCAAAATGTTGACAGTGAAAATAACTTGATAATACGGAAAGTGTTCCGGTATGAATATTTTCATTTTCCCATAGATTGTTTCGAAAAAACTTATGTCGACGGAAAATTTCATCGCGGAACATATTTCGTGTCAAACATTACACATACTATATGTCAGTATTACATGGCCTGTTAAATCGGATCCTTGTGCTAGTTGTGTTTTATCTTTTGAGAAAATAATTTACCACAAATTAAATTCGTCACAAAGTCACAATCAATTTATCATTTGCATTATTGCAAACTACAAATGATTACGAGAATCGAAATTTAATTTCAAGAAACGAACATTTCAAAAGTTAAAGTTTAATCAATTAAATATATTCGAACGAATGTTTTGAAACGAATTTAAATATATTATATATTATGTAAATATGTTGTAAAAATATGAAATGAGGTGTTCACCAGTCAAAACATCAAAAGGTTACGGAGAAAAAAATGACGTAAAACAATTGACGTTCAATTCATAATTGAAATAGTAAGAAATCATTAAGGTGAGATGGCAAACAAATTGTATACTTTTATGTCGAGGACGACCAATAAAAAGATAAAAAAAAAAGTTAAATATGCCTCACGAATATAATTATAGGTTATTCGTTCAAATCATAAAATATTAATGATTATCGCTGATATGTTATGACTTTATGAGTCATAACTTTTGACAATTGACAGGGTTATATATTTTTAGTATCGGGTTTAAATTGTATTATTTCTGAGTATGTATCAGATATTTTGTCAAACAAATGCCGTCGATTGAAAAAATTCAGTTTTTTAATATTATAGTAATTGTGTTTCATTTTTTGTACTTTGGGGTATTACGTTCGATTCATGTTATTATTATATTAAATACCCAATAGGAGATTAAATTCCGCATATTTTACTAAAGGTTTGTGTTATTTTAAGTAAATAATAATACGAAGAAGTAACAAAAGAATATTTAATAATTTACCAAGCGCATTTTGTTTTTTGATGATTTATTTCAATAGATAAGGAAAATAATCGTGGACGAAAATGTATACAGATTTATTATAATTATTACCTTTTTTCTGAGAAAAACGAACGGTTTAAGGAAATATTTAAGTATACTATAATAAAGTAAGTGTGATTAATACAAACACCAATTAATTCAACATTAATTTAATTAGTCACTACTGCCTACGTTTTCATTTATCTTCATTCGCTGAGTAATTAACTTTTAATTTAACGCACACTGTTCAGTTTTATTGGTTATTCTAATCTTCAATCGTCGTAAAAGTTTTCGTACCGAATTTATGCTATTTCTTCCTCATAACGTCGGAATAATGAACTTTTTAGACGTTTTGTCGTAAATTACGTTCAGCCGAATTTTTTTGGAAATTATTGCTCCGATGCAGGTACCTTTTGGCGCCTATTCCATTTCGGTATGTGCATTTTCTCAGAAACTAAATATCCAGAAATTTATAGAGAGGAATGTTTTTAAAAACACTCCTGAAAAGGAAAAAGTATTGGGAAAGTTTGAATAGATTTTTTTTACAAACCTAATTTGTCAATTATTATCTTAACAAACCATCAAGCTCAAATGTAGTATTTACTAAAGTATTATATTTTAATCGTATTACAAAAAGTAAAAAAAGTAATTGCTTCAATAATAATAAGCCAATATGAAAAAAAAAAATGTTTAAAACAAACACACTAAATTAAATTAGATATAAAAAATTAAAAGAATGAAAAAAAAAATTGCAAACATTATGTATGCCTAAAAACTATTGTTGTTGAAGCTTTTCTAGATCAATAAAAAAAATGGAATTTGTAATCGAGTTTTGCGTAAATATTTATGAAAAATTATACGTTCAATCTTTTTTTTTATTTCCATCAGATTAATTTTGAAATAGCAATGTTGGGATCTGAGTTGTGCATCCCGTATGAGTATTATTCAGAGATATTGTACAGTTCTCCATGATTATTATTGAAAACCGGGGGATGTAGACTGGGTGAAAAATTCTAGGAATATTATCCATTTAACATTTCTTCCCGTGGGAATTTTCCTCATGACACATCCATAATCTCATTATTTACAGGGATAATAATGATTGTGCACACGTGTATCCCGTAGAATTACGGGCGAAAGTTATCGAGTTTGCAGGCGGTACGGTAGAACGACAATGTCCCCATGGTAACGTGACAATAAAACGTGTACTTTTTATTTTCGTTGCAGCGGTTTTGATCAAAGTCGGCGCTTTATTTACGCGGTTAACGGCGAGGTGGCGAGAACGTTTTACACCTTATTATGATGTAATGACGGAGAAGCATTCGGAACGTCTACAACCACTTACCCGGTTAGTGGTGCGGTTGGAAGTTGTAAAAGCGCCGGGGAGAACTTTATGTTACGGTTTGAATCAAATGTACGCGGCCAAAACATTATGCAGACACTAACCGTACAAATATTAACAATTTGTTTAACTAGAGTCGAGGCTACAACGTCTTGGGCGGAATGTCATTCATTACAACCGCTGTCTGTTGATTAATGTTTATTCTAAGCCACTTATACTGCACTGCGTCGTCGGGTCGCTAGTTATAATCAATACTAAAAGAGCAATAAGTTAGAAAAATATTCTAGTTGAAAAAATTTTATTCGTTTTATAACATTTTCTTTTTCGAACACAATCCCGGTCTAAGTTGAAATTATTCTTTTATAAAAATATTTCTTTATCGCCATATAAACGACGATGTTTAAAGCGAAGTGTTATGACATCTAATAGAAAATGAAACGAGTACGTCACGACGACGCGTAGTGTTGATGAAACGTTAGAAATTCTGCAAATAAGCCTATATATTGAAAAGTAATCAATTTTAAACTATTATGACTTTTTTTTAGAAAAATGTATATAGTTTTGTTCCTTTGTTTATTTCTTGGTTACTGAGTAATAAAAATAATTGAATGATAAATTATAACGGTGACAACAATGACACTGTTTATGTTCATTTTCATGAACCACAGTCATTCTGCGTCTCCTTGACAACTGTTACAAAGGTGAAGACGAGAGAAAAGAGCATAGATACAGTAGGATCAAAAGTGTATCGTAGGTATGAAATCTCGCCAAAAAATTAAATCAAGTCTCTTATGTCTGTAGAGTCAAGTTTTTCGAGTTTTTGTTTTTATTGAAGTTTGAGCTTGAACTATTACATTTTGTCGATTACAATCTACAGTTTATAAGATAAGAGATACAATGTTAAATGCAATTAGAAATTAAATACAAAGGAAGTAAGAAATGCTCAATATTAGAAATGATGTTAATAATTTAAGGACAAGTCATATAGGGAGAAGATTGTTTAAACACGTAGAATGGAAGTTTAGACGATTACCCGCGGAGATATTAAGGATTTAATTTCACCAAGCGTGAGAAGTGATAATAATGGAGTTGGATAAGTAACGTTTACATATAGAGTTTGTTGTGAATGTATTACACATGAATACATTGTTGTAGAATGACATTACATATATTTTTTAACAAAAAATGTAGACACAGTATTGGAAATGGATTTTTTTTTTACGATTGATTGCTCGTTCGAAATACGATAATAGTTTTCTCTTTTAAATAAACATTTTTTTATCTATGGTTTCCGGATCTCAGTACACATATGACAAGGAATTCTCGGAGTTCATTCCAAGTTTTCAAAGCTCGACAGGGGCATGTGAAAGCGATATGATTTTTTGAACTTGCGATTTGTTATGATCTAATGCTAAATCTGGCCCGCCGCTCCGTAAAGGTTTTATTTTATGCGGTTGTTTGTTATGAATTTCATGAATTTTAAACTAGTGCCATACGTTTAATCGTGTGTTATATAAGGACATTTTAAAAAGTTTACGAATAGACACGTTTGAGACAGTTTGGAAAATGGCAAACAGCCAATAGGAAAACTGGTGACGTTTGGGAAAAAAACTATATGACGAAGAAAATACGCCACCGGGACGTGCAGCAATATCAATTCATGAACTATTAAATAAAAATAAAATGACTACAGCCTTTTGACTTTACTTTTTTCTATTTCCAAGATTATATATATAGTAAAAAAAATAAGTAGCGTATATTTTAGCTGACCTGGATGTAGACTGCGGTGGTGGAGGTGGCGGAGGTAAATAGTGAGGTGTACAGTGGTGAAATTCGGGACAATCACATCCGGTGGCCCGTCCGTGACACGTAGAATGACATATCCTGTGTGGACATTCCTGTGTGAAAAAAAATCCGATTTAGTCTGTATAATAGATTTATTTTATTATTTTCATTACGTTTTCTAATAAATGTTAAACTTTCATTTCTATCGTATTCGAATTTTCGATTCGTCAGTGTTATAAAATATTATATGAAATTATCAGTGTCGTGATATACTCTTATGTGCAATGTGCACGAAGATGAAGTCGATATTAAACGATAAAACAATTGATATTTTTCGGTTTCAAAAACGATTGAGGTATACAATGAATGTTTGTCGAGCTTTCTTTAAAACGGGTAAGATTTTTGATGAAAAAAATTTGTTAAATATGAGAGATTGTATACTATTAAAGACATTTTCACTCTGAGAGTCAATATCGTTTTGGTCCCCTCCTTCTTTCGCTCGGAAGCGTATTTTTGAAAATAATTTTTTTTCATTCCAATTTTCGGGCTCGTTTCTCGTTAGCCAGTCTGTTAACTGGCTGAAGACCGTTTTCAGTCATGTTTCAACCTGTTCGCCCGTCTTGGTCCACGAACCTAACCCGGTCGCGCTTACCTCGTCTTCGGGCGGCCAACACTTGTGACGTCTCGGCGAGCGTTGGCACGACAACGACGACTGCAGCGGCGGCGGCTGCGCTTCGACCGGGTCCATTTGGTGGCAGTGATGCACGGGGAACACGTCTGGATGGCAGTGATGGTGCCGGGACCATCGCGGGTACGGAGCGCAGTCCGCGGGCAGTCGCTTGTACAGGTCGTGCAGATTCTCGTCGCTGGGTATACGGCGCCGCACGCACGCGGTCAGCAGGTTCGGCGAGCTCCGGGCGCCGCACGAAGATTCCTGAAAACCGCAGACAAAGTGTTTTTTTTAGCGCCGCGTCGGTGTACCGGTCCACGGTGACCGGCGACTGGGAGGGCAATCGGCAATAATGGTCCGCGGCGAAAACGGCCGAGTACGAAAATGCCCGATTTGGTCACCTCTGGTGATAAAACAAACGAATCTGCACGGTCGTGTTTAAAGTTCAAAGAATCAAGCGAAACGAATCCAGTCGTCATAGCGATACTTAATCTCTGCTACCCCTAGTGGGACAAAAGAGGTAATAATTGGAGCCGAAGTAATATCGATTGGACGGAAATTGCCAGTTTTCTCTCATCAGCTTTTATCGTTTAATCCTTGTTCGAATCTCTGTCGGATATCGTCGTTAAAAATATTTACTTTTTATTAATTCATTCGTACTTGTAACACGCATGCTATCGTTTTTTTTTTTTTTAACTTCATCTAATAATTATTTTATTTGTTCTAAGAATGTTTTAAATATCTAAATTCAATTTTCAGTGCTCCGGTCGTGATGGACGTGGTCGAATTATTGAAACGCCTTTTCGACGTTAGGAGTCAATTGATGGTAAAAATCAACTAGATTAAGCAGATAAATCTATTCCTACTTTGTCGTTTCGCGTTAAAATTGTAATTAATTCAGCTTAAAGTTAATGGAAATAAACATTATTCGAGTCGATAATAATTCTTGTTATAGAGTAATTTTGTAATTTTTATCAGTAAGTCGTCTCGCTCAAAAGATACTGCCAACATATTATAAAATGTTTTTGATGTAGACTTACAATCCGAAAGTTTGAAAAGAAATTCGTATTGAAGCCAATTAAATGCAATTTTTGCTTCATTCAGTACCTTATAATTATGAACTGATATTTTGTTTTATTCCTATTCTTTTTTTAGATTGATAACATTATAAGAAGGTATTTAGAGTTTAGATCACATTTATTTTTAGTCTTTTTTTTTTTATTACCTCTTACTAAAAATATTTCCAAAGGTTGTTTTTTTTTTTAAGTTGAATTTATAAATAAATTTAAATTTAGTCTTCGCTTGTATTATAATATTAACATGATATTTGTAAACTTCAATGTTTAATTAATATTTGAAAAACTCATATAGATATGAAATTTAACGATTTTTATGAAGTTAAAAACAAAACATATGGAAATATATTTAATTAAAATAATACATAAATGGAATCAACGTATGTGGAAATTCGCATAAAGTAATTCATTCAAAAGTTACAACAATCATTGTGTTTACTCTGTGACTGGATATGCATCCGAACAATGCTGGTGGTTGTCTGACCCTGTTTAACACTTTTAATTGTTTATCGCTCAGGCAGTACTGTTCCACAATATCTTGTTTGGAATAAAATTGCTGGCTCCTGGTTTTCGGCCCTTGTTTTTTACTCTCGTCCGACTCCATCGAATCTGCCGAGTTCATGTTAGCCTGAAACACAAATGTATCCAGTTTTATTTTTATTATACCTATACACGGTATATATATTTTATTATCCGATAGTAAATAACATTTATCGTATTCGTAATTTACGCCAATCTAATCACCCGGCTCGAATCAACATGTATGGTCGTATATAATGGTCGTACGGCTAAACACGATTTTAATTAACAGTATTTATCGAAAACCGTAAACATCAATCATCATATTTCATATTTTAATTTACTAAAACATTAACGACATAGTACCTGTGCGCTTTCTATTCGGTACGTTTCTGTATCATGGGAATAAAAAAGAAGTAGATTAATCAACAGCTGAATAATTACACCACGTGAAAATTTGGTTGCCATTAAATTTATTTGTTTAATGGTTATGGGACTGTGGAATTTTTTCTGCGGTGATACCAAGAGTTCTCGGGTAAGAGAAAATACATTTGTCTAAAATATTCACTTTTAAATGTGAAAATATTTTAACATATTCCAGAAGTCGTAAAACGCTGTTGACAACGATCAGAAAACGGGTAAATAATGAAAACCGGACAATCTCAACTCCATAAAAAAAAAGCAAAATACTCCATCATTCGCTGTAGATGGAAATAATAAACGAATGTATCTGTTTTGTCAGAAATGAAACAATAGGGTGCAATAGTATCGACCAATTTTTCAAGGCTTATGCATGAATGATTTATGAATATTAGTGAATGTATTTTAAGAACATTTATAATTGAATGTCTGTAATATACAATACATTCAATTTTCGATCGGTTCGTAATTCGCATGATTTTATGCTTTCCACTTGATGAACATATATATTTTTGCCGAAAACTTTAGAACATTATCTATGTTTTTTTTTAAAAAGGTGAGTTAATGTGTTTTTAGTAATATTCGTATAATTGGTATTATTCATATTTGAAAAAACCAAAACTTTTAAATATTTTCTAGTGGAAATAAAACAACATTCGTACGAGCAAATTAAAATAAAGAAGCCTCAAACTAAACATAGATTAAAGTTCTCTAGCAAAATAGAAAAGTAAACAACTGTTTTTTCGTTCACTTTACGCGCTGCCGTGGATACAATTTGGCAACATTTTTAACAACTTGATGTAGTCAGGTAAGAAATATAACGTATTTTTAACGTCATGACCAGAAACTAGTCGTACGTGATGCTATAATAAAACTGTTAGCTATAATTATTTTGTATTTAATAATAGGTATAGCTTTCAATAAACGCGCGATGGCGTCAATAATAATATTATTATGCTCGATGAAAATAAATCGATATAATAAATCGTTATACGACTAGACCAAGGCCGTGCTCGCGAATAATGAAACAGTTTATAATACATTCGTAATAATTGATAGCTGGGATTTATTTGTATAGAATATATTTATTTCCATTGAAACACGCCTGTAGTACAAACATATTATATTGGACGTACAGGTAATAATTATTTTTCGTTGTCGATCGGTTGGAAAAAAAAATTATAATCGCGATGTTTCAATGCTGAAATCAGCGTTGGGCTGAACCTCAGATTATGTACTCGTAAATTTAAGTAAAGACGCAGTATTGTGTTTTGGACCTTTCTATGTTTGTTTTGTGTTTATTTCATCTTTTCGGTCAGAGTTACGTCAGAGGTATTATATTTTTCTCTCAGAATCAAAAGTTACTACGAGACACTACCCTGTTTTTTCTTCGGGATATCCATCGGTTTTTGAATCCCGGATATTTGTAGGTTTTTGAATTCAAACAACACTTATTAGAATCGAACTGGGGTTTTTTAACATTTGTTTTTTTCTTCTTTAAAAACGCGATCATAAGAAGAAAATGAAATCTACGTTCTGGGAATAGGGGAGGGCGCAAAATAAAGTATCTACTTTAAAAAGAAAAAAATAACACTTCATCTAGTAGAGAGAAAAATTATGGCCATTAAAGTAGATTAGTGCTATTTACCACTATTTTTAAATTTAATGTTATTGTTTATAATACAACTTTTGAAGTACCTATCCTTACTTTTTTGTTTCAAAAAATAAATGAAGAAAAAAAACAATTGTAAAACTTAAAGTTTTCTTACTTCTACTTATAGAACGGAAAACGAATAAATAACGAATATTTATTTGATCGAAAGATAAAATCTCTAATTCAATATTAGCCACGAGTTTGTAATATTGTTTGAAATTTTGAAACGTACGTAAACCTTTGTGTATTAATAATTAAATAAGGTACCTACTGCAAGATGATTCTTTTTATATTTAAGAAAAAAATTCTATTTATTCAAAATAAGATAATTTTTGTTTTTATTTAACTATAATATACACGTATGATAAATTTCATAATTTTGCATTTTTGGTATTTCGATGATAGTTGTTAACAAATAAAAACTATTCTTTTTTTTACGAGCCATTTCATTTTTATACCATTTTCATATTTCCCGTTACTTAACGGATATATTATATTTACATAGGAATTTTATAATAAATTACGATAAAAATTGTAAAAATAAAAAAATATCGTTTCGAATTCAAACATTCAATATTTCTTAAGCTATATTGCCATATTTTAATATTACTGTTTACTTCATTTGACACTATCGACGGCCCGAGGACGAGGTGAATATATTTTAGTATAGCATTTAATCTTCACACGAAAGTGTAAGTTTTGTAAACGAAACGATAAAGATAAAAAGTCTTAGCGTATACGTATACTATATTTTAATGTTTAATTATAAAACAACCTATGCGAGCAATAATTTACTGCTCAGAGTTGTGATATTTACCTCTAAAAATATTTATGAAAGTTACGTGTATAATTATGTAAATTCACAATTATAATATACATATAGCATATAATACACCACCTATGTTATATGCAGCGTGTATAATAATATGATATGTAAACATATAATATCGCATTATATACTTGTGTGTGTGTATATAAATATAATATAAAATGTAGATTAACTTAATGGGGAGCAATGGAGCATACACAATACGAAAAATTATACGGTTGTTTTTTGTTCGCGCGAACAATGTATCTTAGGTTTTTAATTTATCTGCGATAATTGCGATTTTAAACCCAGAGATGATTTAAATCGAAACCGTTACCAACTAACGTTTTTTTATTGTAATTCTGTGTTATTCAAAGGCGAAGAGTTTCGCGAGTTTCAGATTAATATGATATCGTATACACAAATACAGTGTAGAACTATTGGAATTTTGTTAATAAAATAATTAAAATCACTTTTTATACGAACCGTGTGTTTTGGTTCAGTAAATGAAAACACACACGGTATAAAATACTGAATATAGAGCGTATAAACACAATCGAACCGGGTTCCCATTGATTTTTCATTCGTTAGTAAATTATTTTAAATTATTTTCGAAATATTTTCAATTATGTTGATAGAATATTTTTCGGAACCCATTCGAAACAAATCGAAATGGCATCCAAAACGTTGAGATATGAATAAAATGTTCGATTCCTTTATTGAAAATCATAAATATTCAAAATATTTTTCATTAAATTTCCACTAAACGCGGATAGTAATATACGTAACAAAAATATGTCTACATCATTAGCATATAGTTTCGTTTCTGATATCAATATACACTTATTTGTGCGAAAATTATTCGTAGTTGGTAATCACGATGTGGACAAAACGATGTACTCGCTCGGCGCTGAAAAATGTGTCGAAATCTGACGACATTTAGACAGCACATTGTCCGACCATCGAGATAGCGTACGAGGCCTATTGTTTATATAATTGACCTCTATTACTATTAAAATATGTTGTATAAATGGTATTTTTAGTTTAACGGTTCAAAACTAATTTTGTATATTTTGTGAGACTTTTACTTTTCTCGGAAACCATTAGTAAAATTATTGTGATGTATGTTATTTTATTCAGTGGCGTATATAAACGAACGTCGAATACATATATTATACTATTATACTATAAAATCTCATGTTACAAGAAATCGTAAAAAGTCAAAACAAGATAAACAAAAAAAAAAATAAATAAATAATGAAATAAGAGATGCATAAAATTACACAAGTAGTAATTTAATATAAATATCTAAGTAGAATTTTTATTTTATAAGTCTTAGCAAAGTTCGTTTAGCTATTCTAATTTTTTCTATTTCTTGTCGTTTAACTAAATTTTTTTTTATTGTATATTTGTTTACACTTTAATCATTCATATCATATTTAAATTTTATTTTTATTTTTAGAGCTTGAAACTATAATTGAAAAACTTTAGGAAGCCAAATTTGCTCTAGAATTTTTTATTTTCTATTCTAGAAGATATTGGAGCATCTGGTGACATAGTAAAAATAGGATGTCATGAACAGAATCACTAAAAATAATTGACATCAACTATTCTAATATTTTTTCTAATAATATGTGGAGTGCATTTCATCTGTGCCAAACTGCAAAAGCAAAATCTGATCCAGCTTAAAAAATAAATAAATATTAAATGGTTTTTAATCAAAAACGAACACTAAACATTTATTCACTTTTTACTGTACTTACTTATACTATTTATGAATTATTATTACATAGTTCTACATATATATATCGCCATTAGGATTGAAAATCACACAATACAAATGTTATATGTTTTTGGTTACATATTTAAAAAAAAATTATATTCATTGAATACTTTACCGCCTGGTAAGACTTTAATATATTTATAAAGACATAGAAACTTATTTATCAACATTGTGACGAGGAAGTAACATAAAATAATGGAAAATAATGACACGAAAATGTCCTAATCAAAGACAGAAAGTGACTATACCGTTTTATCCACAGCTTGGTGTTGATATAGAGTGATTAAAATCTTAGGGAGGAGGGGGGGGGGAGATCCATAAATCGCTCCTCTCGTATAACCGTCACCGTCGCGGTCGGACTTTTCGCATGAAAAAATGACGATTTAAATCGCGTCGCACACAAACCGTAATAACGTTATTACAAACAAATGAACGTCAACGGTCGCGTCATGTTTATTATTTCGTCCGACCCCGTCGATCGAACGGCCGTGAAGCTATGAACCATCAACGTCGTTTCCTCCGGGGCACGTAAAGACGTTTTTTCTCTTCTTATTTTATATTCCCTTGCTGCCGCCGCCGTCGTCCTCTCGCTAGTAAATTCGATATCGATGACACGCAACGGACCGGTGTTCGGAAAAAGACGCATTCGTGAACGGATCATTGTATTCACGCAGGGGCGGTTCTGAAGTTTATTTAAGGGAAGCGAATAGGTATGTTCACGATGTAAAGTACAACGAAAACTCGATCGTAATTTGAAAAATTTGATAAAAAATAAAGTTCAGTGTTCATAATTAAAATTATTTAGAATAATAATTTAGAAACATCAGTTATAATAATAATTTAACGGTTCTTTTTTTTTTTTTCATTTGTGGACATATTGATGACTTCTATATCTATATTAATGTCTGCAGAACAAGGTCAATCTAGTCGGTATATTTTTGCTCATTCGCGATGTATTATTTAATCAAATTTAAAAGATTTTTTAAATAATTTCTTATAAATTGTACGCGAATGAGTTTAGTTTTTAATCGAACCATCCAAACACTGCAACAGACACGACGTCGTACACCGGGGAGCGTTTGTTGAGCCGCGTAAAGGGCGACCAGCGGAAGAAGAAAGAGAAGGACCCGTGACGCGTCCGAAACTAATTCTCTCGGATCGCTTTAGGGTTGCCAAGCAGGGTCAGTGACCAATCATTTAGACTACTTGGTTCACTTACCTGTGTTGTCGCATGATTAGTCTTCCCCTTGGTAGCAGTAGTGGTAGTGGTAGTTGTATCCGGTGCCGCTGCCGCGGGTGAAATGAATATGCGTTGTGACGCTCGATTGAATTGCCCTGCGAACATAAAATATCGAAACGTAAATAATGCCGTCGCCGCGAACAGGGTTTGAAATTGTTTTTGGCTATGAAATTTCAACCGAATGCCGAACGGCGCTCTACGACACGATGTCGGTAAATTCGGATACCGTTCGATCGCGGACCAAAAATACCGATATCGATCGACTCGCTGTGAGGAATTTTAGTGCTCTTTACAATCTGAAAACTTTCATCCTGGCAGTTTTATCCCTACCTTTATTATACAAAAAATGTAAAACCGGTACAGAATCGTAAAATCATTCAAGTCGAATCCAATATGTTTCAATAATTTTTATTATTTTATTAATTCAATGTAATTTTGAAATAAAATATTATATATTATTTTTTTGTCAATAATATTATGTTAACGATACAGACGATCGTAAGTGTACTATATTATATATTTTAAATAATACGTTTTTTTTTTCGGAACTAAGGTTTTCCGAGGCCAAATGTAAATGAGCTCGTTAAATAATATTTAATTGGATCGGTTTTTTTTTAATCGAGTGTAGGAAATTTCGCGCCGAGAATTTATGTTTCGCATTGCATTCGAATGATAAAAATATATGTGTACGTGCAAACATAATGCGTGAAACGTATAGGCACATAATCGCGTGCGCGCGCAAGAACACTGCACGTCAATAATTATTGTGGATGATACATCTGCGACCGTCTATCGCCATCTACGGAGTGAAATCGATCAATAAGCGCTACGCGAATGTTCTCTGAAAACGGATTCGAATTATTTATCACGGGGTTTAGAGAGATTTATTTACACGCTCGTAGTGCAGCGTACAGACAGAGAGCAGAAATGATTTGATGACGTAACCGAGTCCAACCAAACGCGCAGTGTTCCCGATTTTTATCGAAAAATTCAAGTCTATATTGTAAACTATTTTTCACGGTCCCTATATATTAATGATATAAATTTGTTGTAACTCAATCGATCGTTGAAAATCGCATCTTATCGTATTATCATAACTTCTATTGACGATTAAAAATAAACACAATTATTTAGAGTACCCCTACTACGATTTCAATTTCGAAAAACCTTTTAGATTCATATGAAAATGGATTTTAAGTATTCGTCAGACCACCTTTTATTTTTAATTAAACTTTTTCTTTTTTTGTTTCGCACGATGTCTTAATGTTTAGCCATTTTAATGTTTGGAATTAATAATTAATATAAATAGATATGCAGCCGCACTCTATTCACGAGAGCTAGTCAAATGTTGACATTGTGCATTTGTGCGTGACTCGGTAATTTACAGAGGATTCGTCTCAAGCCACATGTTTCGGAAGATTTTAAAATTTAACATCAAACGTAAACGTTCGGAAATTTCGTTTATTTGTTTACATGATAATAAGCAAAGTCGCGGTCTGAAACTCGCGCACGCGTGGATCAAATAAGTCCGATTTTAATGAATTAATATCAAAACTACGACAGACTTATTGTTCATAACATGTAACTATCTATAATGTTAATATTTATATTGTACACGTTTTCATATCGTCATATTATTGTTAACTGTCAAATAAAAATCATTTTTCGAAAAACAACACGTATAAAAAAACATAAATTCATCTATAATTATTAAACAAGTTGAGAAAGTCCTCTCTGCGAGCATGTTAAGCGTATCGACGGACAGACGGACACAACGGGAATAAAAGGTGCTCTTAACTTATGTTTAGATACTAAAAACTGTTATTTTTTTCTTTTAAAATTTAATCATTTTTGTTCCAGCGTTGAATTATATCACAAGTCTTCATTTAATAATAGTCAGATAAAAATGAGAAACACATTTATCATTTCAAAAGTCTTTTGAATTTGTAATGACAATGATTTTACTTAGAAGTCACTGAACAATTCACGAGTATCTCTATCGGAGACAATTTTTTTTTTTACTTTTTCTGCAAGACGTTAAAGTTTTACAAGACGTACTGGTTTAAAAATTGTTGTATTCTCAGATAAAATGTATTTAATTACGGAACCAATGACTATACTTGGCCACTACCAAGACTTCCGACAGGGTTAAGTGTTAGTAATATGATAAAGTAAAACGGCGCTTAAGACGTGAAATCCTCATCGTGTTATAGAATTCCTTAGTGATAAATTCAAAATATCCCGAGCATTTTAATTAAATACTCGGGCGTGGTTAGTGCCTAAAAGAGAGGGAAAAAGAGACAGACTTTTTTTTCTCATTGACGTGCAGCGACCCTCCCTCCATCTCTAGCTAAAGGTCCTTCCATGTATCGATCCTTTTTGCTCTCATTTCCATACGAACCCAAATTAACCCGTTGTTTTGCGGCGAATTCCTGTATAATGACATCTACACCCCTCTCAGCCTATGCAAACCCACGGTCACGATTCTGGGTTGAAATTGATATCCCGAAGCTCGTTTTTCAAATGCTGCCGGTCACCACAGCGGTATATTTAATGAATCCGCCGGCTAACACTAGATTGGGCGCAAAATAATGTGAAATCTAAATAATTTTTACTTGCGTGTAAATATTAACGAAATTAAAACCGTTCGAAACCTTCCCGGAGAGTAGTAGTCAAGATCAACTACGCTTAAAAATTCTTTACAATATTAAAAAAAATTAGGTTATCGTTTTAATGGAATAATTAAATTTGAATGTTCGCGATAAAACAAAAAGGTTCTGTATAGTACCCGTCTGGTGTTTTTGAAATTCGAGTCGATATAATGAAAAACTAAATTAATAACGTTCAGCCAATAGATTTGCTTCGTTACAATTAAATAAGTTACTAAATATTGATATTGAACGTTTCTCGTTATAGCTAAATATATTATTGTCAGATATATTTATCAAGTAGCTGATGATTTTAAGTTATTTCTTATAAATTTTTTTACAAAATATGTAATGTCAAAATTATGTTACACACAACCGCGATCGTAAATTTTGATTTATAGCACAATATAATATTGAAATATATTTTCTAATTTTAATAAGGATATATGTATGAATTGTATTAATGAATCAAACATTATTTTCGGACAATTCGGTAAGTAATACGTGATAATATCTATAGTAGGTATTAATAAATCGTAATATTTATTATATAATACAAATTAATGAATATTTATTCATTAAAATAACTCATAAATTAGTATTTTATAAAAATGACTAAATATGATAAGTATTTTCCCTTTGACCGTATGGTTTGTAAGAGGCAGAAATTTATGGACACCTAAATTTTCCTTTCATATCAGGGTGGTCACATTTCCTAGTCAGATGCCCTGATTAGAGAGAGAGAGAGAGAGAGCGCGAGAGAGACGGAGAAAGATTATGTGTGTGGGCACTGTATTTTTAATCCAACAGGTCGTTTCGTTCCTATGTTTTGAAATCAGTTTATAACCATAGTAATTAGCGTGAGAAATCGATGACCCGATAATGTATTGATTTGAAAAGCGCAACAAAATAAAACCTCTATTTTATTATTTATTAAAAGAGTTAATGTCGAAACATTAATCATATATTAATTTCACAATTTTTAAACCTTATTGAAATAAATTACACGAGATCCAAACATAATGGAAAAGAAATTTACACATAGACTCTTGTGAATTATTCACACTCGGAACATTCCGTACAAATGAATTTCGTCCATTGTGTAATCGACCATTTTTCGGGATGCCCAAATAAGATTACGGAATAAATGTTATTCAAACTACAAAATGAAGTGTTATTACTTTTTCTTGATTACCAAGTATTATCTTTTATTTAGTATTTATTATCTGTATATTTAATGATCATTTTAAGTTGAACAATGTGTAAAACTAATTTATTAATATGATTTTTGAGACTCAACGTAATCATTATAATAAAAAAAAAACTACAGGCATTGAAATCAAATATTTATGGTAATTTAAACATAAAATTGCACTAATATTTGATTAGGCACAAATTCTGTGTATAAATATTGTTATAGGATTGCTCTCAAGATACTTTCAAACTATTTTGTAACACATTTTTATTTGTTGGTACCATTATGACGCCAAGATGAAATCACGTACATATCAACGTACGCGAACAATGAAACATATTTCCGTTGCTTCTTCTTTTTTATTTAAATAGACAGCCAGAAAAATTGGTGGATTCGCATTAAAATAAGTAAAGAAAAGTCCGTCGTATGCGGGGGTTAATCGCATTCGAAAACGATTTTGAACGGACTTTGGTTTATTATTTTCTATAGAAATTTTAAGCGCTTTTGAAACAGTATTAAATTCGTTTAGTATTAAAATTTCAAATCCTATTAAAATAAATCTATAAAAATAAAAACATTTACTTCTCATAAAAAACAAAACCAAACGGATTCAAATTTTCCGATTCTTTAATACTACTTTTATACATATTTGTTTAATACTACGAGTGTGTCATAAGAATTGTTAATTTAACGAATGTCGATTTTAATTCTAATAAAAGAGACCATAAATATTCGTAAAAATATTTGTTAGTCATAGCTGTAATTCAAATCATATACGCTCCGAAAATATATATAACAACGATATTCATAGAATTTTAATTTATTCGAGTGCCTAATATGACTAATGAACTTCTCGGATTCCATAAAATTATATATTGATCCAAGTTTAATAAGTACCTATTATAATATTTGACCTCTTTTTTATTTTATTTACATCAAAAATATTTTATCCGTTTCATTTTATATAATAAAGCGTAAATTCTACGCGTGCGCGGTCTACTTAACTGCTGTGTTACAATGTGTAAACAAAATTGAGGGGTTTGAAAAGAGAAATAAAAATCTATACACATAACAGAAATTAGTTTTGAGAATTTATTATAAAAACACTTGTGGGGGTGGGGCTTTCATTCTTTTTCAGAACCCTTTAAAAATTGTTTGAACTTTAAAAGACGTCGTGGTAGCAAGAAACCATCTCTTGTAATCATCACTCTTACATATTATAATTTAATGAGGTTTTCGACGTTTATTTCAAATTCTAACCGAGTTCACAAAACGTTTTAAACGTAAACTAATCATCGTTGTACTCGCGAAAGTGTCAACTTCGTTGAAATCGTTTATAAACAGAATTGAGATTGAAGATTTATACATCGCTTTAAGTTATAGTTAAAATAAAGTACGAGTGAAGGATGATTCAGATTTGAAGCCTTTAGAGTTGAAATTGGAATAATTAAAAGCATATCTGATTAAAAATGTGCTGTCAATTACCAAGTTTTTCGAAATTATTCCGTAGAATAAATATATTTTTTTTAATTATTGGTAAATTACATCTCTTATATTCAACTTACTACTTATTATTGTAATATTGATAAACTCACGTGAAATTTTTTTCCGAGGTGTCTCTGTGTCTTATAATTATAAAAAAATAAATATCTAGATCATTAATATCTCTGATCGCATTCCAAAATATAATCAACTAAACCAAATGTCCGTCTCGGAATGAACAATAATAAGTTATCGATACTCGTATTTATCTATGAATCGAATTATGAAATCGAACGATTTCCATGGCGTAAATATAATTTTATCCCACACGTTTCTGATCGCGACACACGTGAAAAGTATAATATTCTGAACGTTTATACAAAACGTTGTCTTATTTATTATACGTTAATAACGGATTGGTAGTTTTGGTTCCCATTGTTGATTTAAATAGCTCATTATTCGGTATTGTATTGACGTAAAAACGTAAAAAAATTAACGAACTAATCATACGGTTATTCTATGTTTCGGTTTTGTAGGAAGTCTTAATTTATCGTTATGATAAATCACGCTTGTGACGCGTTGTGTGTGTAGTGCTGATTTGATTTACTCGTATTCCTATGAGTATTACTTTTTTGAATACCGGTCGAATGATTATTAGCTTTAATTGGTATAAAACTAATGATTTCATTACTCGTATTATTGATGGTGTTAATTATTCTGAATTAAATTTTAGATTCTGAGTGAACAGAGGAACAAAAAGTTTTATGTTTTCGTTTTGCAGTCGAAATTTATTAGAAATTTGAAATTGAAACTCAAGCTCAAGTCAAAAAAATAAATGAAAAAGAAGCGCTCGCGGAATGTGTTGTATTTGCAGATAGTACAGTAATATTATGGCGTTTATAATCGCAAACGATAGTCTAATATTTCAAACTTGTGCAATCTATTAATGTCTGAACTTAAATCCAACTTACTATTAAGTGTTTCCGGAAGGCAACTTCGAGGGTATGATGTCGTGATCTATTTAATTACTGACTAATGTCTAGTAATTTAAACGAATTCCACAGTGTCTGCGGTGGACGATGACCGTCAAACTCATAAAAATGTAATATTTTATTAATTATCCCTAACGTTCGCGCTTAGAATTTTCTCAATGCGTACGTAATACGTATGTACCAACGTGTCATCGCCGTCGTGTTTCAAACGTGCACAGCGAAAGAAACCGAGGAATTTTCTTTTTCATCGCACAGTTTAATTAATAATGTAACTTTACCAAAACATTCTGATGCTAAATTAAAATATTATAAGACTTTTCGTCTTCACATTCAACGAGTTGGCAGGATTTTTATATATTTACGATTCGTAGATTCGTTTAATTTATTTTTGCTCTTCCCTCGTGTGCTGTAAAAACTTTCATTAGATTTATTAAAATATGCGAGAGCGCCACGGGTCTCAAACCCTTCTTCGTTTTATTAAACTTTCCACATAGAGTCACATAATCCGTAATGTTCGTGGAAATTAGCGTCTGACAATTGATGAAAATTAATCTCTTTCCATCAATATTGTTCGCCTCGAATATAATCTACAATTCAATCGAAATGTTAAATGAATATTTTCTGACTTTTTGTTACAAATAATTACTATATACGGTTTAATTAATGTGGGATGAAAGTAGAAGAATGTATTACAACTTACAAGTAATAAGTAACAATTAATAATAATAATAATATTATCAATCAATATAGAATAATTTGTAATAATATTGTCATATTAAAAAACATATATACAGTATAAATACATAAATTTTCATAAATATATTAATGTTTTTTTGTCTATAAAATGAATTTTCGAATTTCAAAACAAGTATTGGTAAATTATTAGGAAACAATATTTTGTTTAAACAACAATTTAGTAATAGAAAGAAAAAAAAGATTACGAAACACAATAGCGTTCTTTGTCCATCGACCGCGGGTGAGGAGATTACGGACTATCATTTACCGGATTATTATGTCATCAACACATTTTAAGTTTCTGATAAAAGGTTTGAAAAGGTAATGAATAATAATAGTAGTAATAAACTTTTATTGTGTTTCGTTCAATAGACAAGTTACAATCAATCATCACAGATACATGATAAATATTATTTATTTGCATTCATTTTTCATTCGCTAAATAAAAAAATATTAAAAAAAAAATAATCATAAAAAAACTCTATATTTTGGTAAAAAACTCAATGCACAACCAAATTTTATATAATAATATTTATGATTTAATGTAATAATTAAATAATTAAATATGATGTTAATTAAAACTCAAAATTTAATTAATTTTTTTGAATAATTTTTGGTTCATCCACGAGTTTACAGATACCTATAATTAAACTCGATGTCGTAATACAATAATAAATAATTACCTATTTATTTGCATAATTCAACGTTTTATAATGAGTTAACGTATGAATTATATGTTAAACGTATACAGAGAGAATACACATTGTTTGCATGATCAGTGAAACTTTATTGAGTTTATATTTTGTTAGGATTCGATCGAATTTGAACTATTATGTATTATAATAAAACACAGCTTTATCTACTTTTTTTTCGGACAGGAAAAACCTAATAATCATAATAATAATAATAACTGTTGGTTCTGCGATATTGCTCAATGGTGTGTTTCGTCAATTATTCGGAACGAAATAGTTTTAACCGTAAAAATACTTTTAGTGTGCAAATTAATAAATAAATAGGTACTCATGGTTACGAATTTACTGTCAGTTTTTTATGTCAAAGTCATTTCTGCATTACGTATATGATTTTCTTCATAATTTTAAAAACATAGACACATAAATGTCATAAAATGATAGAAATAAAAAATAAACAACAAATAGACGAGACCAATGAGTTACAAAATACAAAACAAAGCATTTTAACTAAAACACTTGCGAAAATGAACAAAAAATCGAATCACCCAGAATCATGCATGGCTTATGTTAAGCGTCATGCATGAATTATTTCTTTGATACCTTGTTAAATGAACTCATTACAAAAGTTATAAAATGTAGGTTTTTCATTTTAATTCTTCGCTGTGTTTAACGATAAAAAATAATTAAAATTCATAAATACTGCAATAATCATTATAATCCGTCCTTATTATATTTTTCTCTCCTCCCTTTAACAAATCCCGTGCAACGGCCTGGCTGAAATAACTTTTTTTGATTTAAAAATGTCCGATAAAATAGAAATCAACTGCAATTACAAATCATACATGAAATACTCGTATCTTGGATTTTGGACCAGTGACAAACAACAACGCTACACTACAGCAGCTGACCTCCAGTACGAGTAGGTGGACAATTTAGGGCGGCGACGGACACGGTGATACCCTATTGAGCACGGTCGTTCTCGGGGTGACCTTTTTGACAACCCGATTGGGCACGCTCTTATGTGCAACATTGCCAAGTCTGTTCTCTGGAAGTTTTCAACATTTTCAAATGTAAACGATTTCAAATTTATAAACCCGATCGGCGGCGGTTGTCCTCAGAAATAACAGTGGGAGCTGTGTGAATACATAATTATGTAATAATAGTAATAGGAATAACTAATAACACTAATAACTACAAGTGTGTTTGCGTGAGAAATCGGAATAAGCGAATGTTCACGTCGAATTCGCGTGGGTGACACGGTCGACGAAAGCCAAACTGCTCGCGCAATCCGACCAATAACAGCCGAGCTGCGCGCGTAAAAGTACAGCAGCTTACCAATTCGCGTGCATACGACGACCAGTCTAGTGTCGACAGCGGTTCAGAGAGTTCCTCTCGGTTTAACGTTGCAGTTTTTACATTTCTCTCCGTAATAGTCAATAAATGTTGCCAATTGTTATTATTTATCTCGTCAACGACTAATCAAACGTTTAATCGTGACTTTTGATTCATTTTTTCTTTCGATTTTTATTGTTTTTATCTAGTGACTTTTATATCTGTTACTACTTACTTTTTTTCACAAGCCGACACCAAACCTCAACAGCAACCCATCGACAGGTCGTAAGTAGTATCGATTTTATTTATTTACAGTCTATAGATAGGAGGTAGTGCCGTAGTGGGTCATAGACGCCGACAGGGTGTAGCGAAGGGTAGCGACCCCGACTTTTTTCACGAGGCAACAAAAATATTTTTGTTTTTTAATTAATTATTAAAAATAATTATAATAATAATAAAAAAATTAATTAATTTTTTTTTAATTTCGTTTTATTGTTATTAATTATTTATCCATAACTATAGCACCTAATTACCAGTTAAAACAAATTAAACGTGTTGTTTTACCGTTTTAAAATAGACAGAGTTTATCACTTATTTGATTAATAACGTGTTTATTTCTTTATTTATTTCTTGAGGTTTTTTTTGATCTGGAACAACTTACTACCCCAGTAGTTTTTCCCAAATGGCGCCACTGTAGGTATACATACGTAGTTCTATATAATTGCATTTTTAACATGCGAACATCTAACTGCTCGGTTAGTATAGTAAAACACGACCAACAAAATATGTTTGAAAATCGGTAAATTAGCACGCTGAACGAACTTGTTTTGTTATGGCACGAATGGTCTACGTCTTATGCAGATTGATTTATTTTTCTTGACTTGTAAATCTCAGACCAAACACTACCGACTTGTCGCCATGCCGGTTTTGACGTTCGACAGATGCCGCATGAACATCGGGGCGGAGGGAGGGACGGCCATCGATTTTAATATTTCAACAGAATTAACAGTAAAACAAACACAAACAAAGCCGTATTAATAATATGATAATTGATGACCGGTTTTAATTTTGCTGGCAACGTAGCAAAGACAATGGAGAATCTCGGTCTGTAGGTGTAAGAGGCCGGCTGTGGGGCGCGCGGCTGGCCCAAAAAGTTTTTCTTAATGTCACGGTCCGAAATTCAAGGAAGAAACTTTTAAGGCGAAGAAACGGCATCGTACAAAAATGCCATTGTCGCAGCGACGAAACAATACGGACGCCGCGACAATGGGGGGAACATTTAGGTTTCGGACGGTTTTTACGAATTAAATAACTTGACGTCAATAATTTTGGAACGCATTTTTTATAAAAGCACAAACTAAAAAAAAACCAAATCTCTCAGTAGTTTATAACCATTAGTTTAAGGTGTTACGACGATTTTATGAAATTTCGCGTGGAAATAAAAATCAATAAGTACTATTAAAAATAGACCTATTAAAATACGGAATTTTTAATTATAAAATATAAAATCGTTTTTGTTTATTATTACGAATAAAAATCGTATCTACGCAGATTTATTATTTCAAACAACGTATTATATTATTTTAAGCGTATAAATTAGCAATTGGTTTAGATGTTTAATTTAGTTTTGATAATATTTTAATTTGTGTTTTAATTAATTTAATCGAAAATTAATAATTTGATTAATGCGGAGAAATAAAACGTGCCGTATAATAAGTACCTACAACGTTGCATTTAATAATTATTGTTGAAAACTTATAATTTTTTATTATTGCATAAAGTATTGATAGTTTTGGTGAAAATTTGTAAAAAACTATAAATCAAATGTGATTAAGTCGTTAGGACACCAAACTATAATTTATTTCAGGAAAATTCATAGCCTGTTTGGGCACTAACTTCGATAATTTAAACACCCCGGCATGACACTAATATTGATAAATGTAATAACCCATTTAAGAACTGATTACGTATTATACGCAGTTAAATAGGCTATTTTATATACTTACTAAATCAATTAATTTAGATATTTTCGTATACCAGCATAAAGTTAATAGTGTTGGAAATTATTTATGTATAATAAAAGATAAAAATAAAAAATAAACAAATATATTTGAAATGAGTTATAATTTCTCGGTTAACAAATTCGAGTAAAAAAAATGTTAACTATATCAACATAAGTTATTTTAAGTACCTGATTAACGTTTTATTGAAAATTCAAAATTACCAAACTATGTTCTTCATACATTATTCAATAGTTGTCTTGGAAAGCTAATCAATTTTCATCGTGACACAAGAAAGTAATAGGTTTTGTAAAATACGAAATTATTTAGATCACAATAGATTTATACACACTAAAACGTGTTGTACAACGTTTCTCAGAGCAATTAGTTATACTCTGTCAGTGTTGACGTCTGTATTAGTAAGAATATTTTATTACGTCAACGCATTTTACATAACCTAGTTACCAATGCTATTGGAAATAATGCTGAAATAAATGTTATATTTTATAATTAAACTATAACCTTTTGGAGAAATATAAAGACAGGTAAACGCAAGATGGATTTTATTCAAGAACGCGTCGACTAATATTTTAACAACCAAATGTCCAATCATTCGTAGTATTATAATTACGTTTTATTTAAACTTAAAGTATCAACGATATTTTTTACAATAGCACGACGCAATAAAAACGGTTGACTGAATGCAATATAAGTTTCAAATATAAAATAAAAACTAAATTTCAAAATTGTTTCGAAACATGAAACGCAGAACCTTAAGTATTTCATTTTTCAACTTGTCATAGTTTAACTTAACCAAGTCACAGTCAAATAAATCTTTATTTAATCGGTGTAGTAGAGAAGTAATGTAGGAAAATTTGATTTCGTGTAAAAAATAATAAACAATATGGGTGTTTAAATTTGGCGTGACGATTTGGTTAATTTTTACTTATCATAACGACAAGAGTTTAGATAAGTAAATGAAAATAGTGTTTTTGGTCGGTACAGAATTCTATAATTATCTCTCGAATACCACTTTGTGGTTTCAACTCGTAATGTAGATGAAATAAAAATACTTTTGATATTATATTTTATGAAAATTATGCAGTTTGGTTTTACGGACAGCTATATTGAATTCCCAATAAACGACGTTGAATTGTGTGGAATAACGGCAGCTGAATTAAACGTGTTAATTTCCTGTTCGATTCAACGCAGGATATGATTTCAATTTTTTCGTTGTGTTCGGCAGATTATATATTGACGGATGAACAGTATTGTGAAAAACTCGTCGGTAGTCGATGAAAACATCAAGTTCACCCCATCGATAATACTTACGAATAAAATGTGTGTGTGTGTGTGTGTGTGTGGAAAAAAACTGAGAAAAGAGTAAAAGAGTTATCGCGTAATTCCCAGACGATATTATATTAAATTTTATATATCGAGAAAACGTATTATCCATCGTCACGAGATTATTATTGTTCATATTTTACACATGATATTTACTTTAGCTTCAAAATTTCTGTTTCGACGCGGCTTTTTATTTGACTTTGGAACATTGCGTCGGGATTTATATTTTCCTTTTTCTATCTACATCTCTGTTCGAAACCCTCAGGGCCGCGTCCCTTATTATGTTTACAGAACAAAAACGTCTGATGTAATTATTTGGTACGATTCAGGTTGGGCGGCCGGGGCCGATTGAATGGGAACCATACATTCTGCGGGATTCTAATTAATTATTAATTTTATTTAACGAAGGCGGATCGAATGACTCCGGGGACGAAATATAAGCTTCCGACGGTAAAATTATTTGGTTTACCTTTGCTGTTTCTTTTTTCCCCCTTTTCAATTGGTATTCCATTCAGCTTTGGGCATTATTTGCTAGAAATGTGTAATATTGTATCTTTGTTGAAATACGTGTACACTTTTATAGACGGAATCGATTTCGTGTCGGGCGAATGTTTCGGCTAGTAATTCGATTAAAAACTAAATATTTATGTATTTATAGTTTATTAATACAGCAACAATTCATTTGGATACTAATACTAGTGCAATGAATTAATGAATTAATTATTAGTAAATAAGATTTGTTATCGAAATAATAGAATTAACCGTTAATTCATTGGGCGTTAAAATTTAAAATGAAAAAAATTAATTCTTATTTTATAAGTTTTGTACTTGTTATTCTATTCTGGCTGTGGTAATACATTGTATTGGTAGTAGTTTTATTTATTTTTAATTATTAATAATAGTTAAAATAAAATAAAATAAGCAAAAATTAAATTAATAAAAAAAAAAACAACAGTAAACTAAATAAAAAATATATACATTTCAAGTGATGAAGAATTATCTGTTATAAGAAGAGAAGTAATAATTATAATAAAAAAAATGGTAATACTATATTTTACTTGTTATACAATTTTTTGCACTTGTTTTTTTTTTTTATTAGCGTTGAAACAAAACAAAATAATAATAATTTTGGTACAAAAAATCATAAACAATCAATAATAAATATTTATGTAAAATTTTTTAAGAGAAATCAATATTTAATTTCCACTTTTGACAGTGTTTGAAGATTCTAACCACTTGACTAAAGCACATTTCAGAATTTTCGGGTTTTCACAATTAAATGGCGTGTAAAATCACTTCAATAATTGAACTTTGACAATAGTTTCTAACCGTTTTACAATAATCTGTGAATAATAATAGAACTGACGAGGTGTGAAGACAAAAACATTTTCGATATTATTCGAAATCGTTATAAAACACGTGTTTCGAACTTTTCGGAACTTCGTTTTTACCGACATGCATATCGAGATGACACGGAAAATATTGTTTTGCGAAATAATCTTACACCATCAGATGACTGTGTCGGAATAAGTTTATTGAAATTATTTAAATATCACCTATCGACCAGTAAGCATGATAATTATACAATGTGGCGCTATTGAAATGTCGTGAATACTTTGACCTCTCGGACGACGACGACGTGTAACACGTTATCGACTATAATATAAACAGCGCGTAGTTTTTATTTATTTATTTTTATCAATGATAAATTATCGTTGTTCGCTAAAACTAATAAAGCGATCAATGTTCGCCATATTTTCTTTCTCGTAATATCGATGTTGTCTACGAATTAGGCGTGGAGCGACACGTACAAGAAGAATTTCAAATTTCCTAGCTCGGTTTTCGAGAGCGAAAATATTTGTTATTAATTAGTATATTGAAATTACCACGACGACGACGTACGCTTTTCCGCCATTACTAAACGCATACTTCATAATAATTATTATTTCTTTTTATTAAAAACGTACGTTGTTTAATAACATCTAAAGATAAAACATGGATATTGGGAGGCCCGATTAACGAGTTAAAACTCAATAATGAACAATATAATTTGTCGGCCCAATACCTGAATATTTTTCGAATAAAAGTTCATCGTGTCCGATCACGGGGTATCCGTGTCGACTGAACGTGAGCGATAGCATTTTGTTGGGTAAATAATATAGAAAAATTCCCGTACGTCCCTAGAGATGAAGACACTCAGGTTTTCTTTATTGAAATTCGGAAATCCTAGTGGATTTAGATTCAATAATATATATATACATACATACGTACCACATACATTCGATTTCGGCGTTACTAAAATAAACACGACATTTCAATAATTTTTAAGTGCTATTTCGTAATAAAAGCATCATATTTTGCTTGTTGTTTGAAAATATCAGACGGGAATTTTCACATTGTAATGAATAGTTTAAGCCAGATTCGATTACGAAACACCGAATCTCACACGCATAATTCATTAAAAATAGTTATACAATACAAAAAAAGTAATTATAGTGTTGGAATATTATTGAATAATATAAAACGTCGTAGAAACATTCGTTTTGAGAATTTATATATAACGATGATTTGAAATTGTAAAATTGTCTCTTATAAAAATTCTTGCTGTACGAATTTTACTTTTTGATTTTTGTTTTGGTTAATCGTTCTGAATAATTCGTTCACAAGCTATAGAAAGTAGAATCGGTAGAAATAAATCGCAGAATCATCTTTTCAAATGTTCTTTTTAAAATTTTATATTCATAATAGTCAATAAAACTCAAGCATTCATGACTGTTAAATACATAATCGCATCATTTTCTTGAAAATAAAACATTATATTCCTAAATACGGGAGAAGCGTACGACGGGAATTTGATTTTTGGAGCTGTTTTGTGCAAGAAAAGCTGTCAAGCTTATAAGAAAATATAGAATAGTCGACGGACACTTGTTTTCATAAATTCGTAACTATAATTTATGAAAACATGTAATCCAAGTATCATTATTCATTATGATGTGTCTCGGTTTAATATTTTATCTTCGGTTCTATATACTGCTTCTTAATTAATGAAATAGATTTGTTACCCTCGAGTGTGTAAAGAACACGTATAATTAAGTTGACTATAAAACAATATTATATTTGGTTGTAATTAAATAGGGCTGAGATCTTGATGCATTTCACATCAATCATTTTTCAATATAAAAAATAATGATTTTTGGACGGATGATTGATAATGAGAAATACCGATTGTGATTTTTATTTTACGTGTTTGGTAATCTTCACGTTTTGATATATATTTTTTTAATTCTACCGATATTTTAATGATACATTTTATAAATTCAATACAAAATAATAAGTATGAAAAAAAAAAATTAATCGGCAGAGAGACCACAAAAAACAAGTATGACAGAAGTTTAGTTTTTCCTCAAAATGAATAATAGGTACTATAATAACTAATAAGAATTATAAAACGTCGAATAAATTAATGAAAATAATATAGAAAACCAAAAAATTGGAAGTTATTTTTTTGATATTTTGATTCATTAGGTATACCTATATGTAATGTTATTAAGTATATTAAATATTAAAATTTAAATGAATTTTAATTCTTCATTTTGTACGAATTAAGTTTTACTGAAATTAATAAATTACAATAGGTACAAACATTTTTAAATTTAATTTATGTTTCAAAAATATTTGGATGTTTCAACAACATTTGCTTAAACTTATAAAACTTCGACGTATTGTTTATTTTTATAACGATTTTTTTTCCCGAGCGTAGTAATTTTTTTAGACTTCAAGCGAGATGACAATGTTTCTAATTTTTAAGTGCTACTAAGTCTTCTTTTTTTCTAAATTTATTTTACCGTCCAGTAATATAAAATATAAATATTATTTTACGAAAGAGTTGAATGGAAAGATCACAATACATTAATATTAAAATTTAGGCACTTCTCAAAATTAAACAATAATTATGGACACAAAAAAACAAACATTATTCTGTACTACTCAAATCTATACAATTTAAAATTGGTAATATAAATTTAACATAATAATAATAATAACGATATAATTAGACTTTTGGATATTGAACCGCAGAGTAAGAAACAAAATTGCGTGTCATATAATATTTGTATTTAGTTGAATTTAGTTGAAATGGGCGTTAATAATAATTAGTTGATGATAAAATCGTATTCAGCTTTTTCCCAGTTGTACATTATTTTTACATTTCTTTATTATAAATGCATTCCATTGTTGACTCTATTTAATTTTTTTTTTTTTTTTAATTTTCTTTTGTTATTTCACGTTTATTTATTTTTAACTTTTACGACCGTTCATTTTATTTTTTAGTCCTCTTCGTTTATACTTGATAAACAAATACTCTGTTTCTGGGACGCACATAAATATCACGAATAAATTCTTCTCGTAGTAATCTATTACTATTTAAACATGTTTTATTTTAAAACATTTTATATTTATTTAATAAACTTTATTAATAATGCATGTTTAATTATTAATTCTACTTCGTCGTGGTCATAGTTTATTAAAAATAAGTATCGACCGTTTTAAAACTTCGGACTGATTTTAGCTCATATTTCAAGAAATTATTTAGTTCAATTATCCCGGAATGTACGTAAGAATAATACATACATTAGTATGAAAATGAACGATATTTTAACATTACGTTTTTCAAAACTTATCAAATTGATTTGTAACTTTAAATGTTCATAAAGAATGAAAAGTACAAAAATTGAAAATGTAATTAACTGCGTAATAAAATACGTGTGTTTTTACGTGAACAGTCCTACCTATATACATTAAGATACGAAAATTAATGTATGGAGTTATTTAAAATTCTTAATTTAATTAAACATAAACAAAAAACGTGTATGGTTTTTCATCTATAAATGCCAACCGCTAGCTAATGCGTCTGTCATGAGATATGGTTAAAACTTTTGCCCCTTTATTTTGCGTAGTTTTTACTTGAAATGTCATAAATGGTAATATAAACATGAGTTTACACTTGAAGGTTCTCAAAGAAAACATTAAATATTTGTTTTTTAATATCTGTTGCTATTCATCTCTTAGTTAGGTACACTTTTATAATGAAGTGTTTTTTTTTCTCCTCCCGGTAAACAATTTTTCGAGCAGAAAATGCTTTCCAAAAATTATACAAAGTCCTTTTTGAGAGTTAATAAAATCGATATTGACGGTACCTCCTTGAATTATAGTAATTTAGCATATCTTCGGCTGCTAATGCTTTTAGAAATAACAATAAATTCAGAAAAATAAAAATTATATTATGATAAAAACTATAATGTAAGAAGAATGTATGATATTAACATTTTATTCCGCTATGATAAATTGTAAAAATAAAGGAAAATAATTACAGTTACGAAGTAACATTATATTATGTAAAAAAAAATTACTATAGACTTTTATCAGTATTTATTTTGTTTATTTCATTTATGACAGTATGTTTGTATCGTTACACATTTTGTTACAGATTGTGAACACAGTAATATTCAACGTTATATAACTGTTTTTTACACTATTATGTAATATTCAGATACATTAAGATTTGTATTTATAGTAAATGGTTTGAAAGAATATTGTCACACATATTCTATCTGGCGGTAATTGGAATGGCGTCGAAGAAGCTATATATTACCACAGCGTCACACAGCACAACGCAGCTAGTAAAAAGTAAGAACAAAATATTCTAGAGACAAAATACCCTCGTTTGAAAGGTCCCGCCGGAATACGTATGAAATTTGAATGGCACCTACAGGATTTCAAATACGCTGACCAAAAAAAAAAAGAAAAAAGTCCAAAAGTCCTGGAACAAATCCCCGGGGCGAGGCATTTGTTTTATTTTTCTCGCGGATACCGAAGGAAAATACCTCTAACGCGCCCAAGGGATTTCCAAAAAACGTCGCGATGTAAAATACATAGTAATTTTATCCGCCGAACGCGCAGGACGAACACGCGCGCGCGAGATTCGTATTGACGCGTGTTGTGATCTACGGTTGTTGACTCAATCGCGTATATTTGTACGAGTATTACGTTCAAAGGTTGTTCGATTGAGGATCAGAAATGCGTGGGTACTAAACATTCAATCGGACCCGATATACATATAACGTTTACACGTTAACACGGACGGACGGGTTATTGATTTTATCTAACATTTTTCCAAACAGTTCTACGCTCGGTAAAATATCGTTCTACCAGAAATTTAAAACGACATTTCGTTTCGATGAACATTCAGTACAATACGGATTAATATTCTGTTGTCGCAACGCAATGACGAACGCTGCGGCCTGTCAACGACGATTCGATTTTTATTAGTTAGTCGCTAATGTGCTTTTCATCTTTCTTTCGACGGTCTCGCGTACTTTAACGGTTTCGTAGAATATTCGGCGTGTGCGTTGACGGGATTCCATTAGTCGAACATTCACGGGGAATGCACGCGCGCAAGTGCAGCAGGTGTAGACATTGTTTTGGCGAGAACGTGTAACTATTGCTCGTGCACTTCGTCGCACGCGAGTCGTTGTCGGCCCGACGGAAACGGCACGGGAAATGCCGAAAACGCAATGCCCGAATGACAATAAACGCGCGCGAACGCCGATGATCCACTTTTCGTCCGTTCGTTTAATTAACTCAAACTGTATACGACAGTTGTCCCGGCGGTGACAGCGGCGATATAGCGAGAAATATATTATATCGTCTGCAAGCGCGCGAGCGTGTGTGTGTGTGTGTGTTTTTTCCTACAGCGTCCCTTTCTTTTTTCACCTTTCGAGGGACCGTTAGGTTAGTGTTGTTGCGATGAAAAGTTTCGGACAATTAGCGGCCGGCTTTGGTCTGCGAAGGAGACGTGGCGAGGGCGTAGAGTAGAAAATCATTCGCCACCGAAAATCATTTATTACCGAGCGCGCGCGGCAATCGCTAAAAACAACCGGGACGGGGCCCAACTCGTTTGACCGCCTTCAAAAACGAATTAGGATTCGCGCAAAAAGTATTTCGTTTTTGACTCTTTGTTCGTCCCCCGTTATAATCGTATAACTCGATCACGAGGCCGAATAACAAATTCTCCATTGGAACCGACTTACGCGTGTGTACTGGGCGTATTATGAACAACGCGCGGTCGATTTAATCATTTTAAAGGCGTACGTTTTCCACTCGGCCGACGATTATCTAGTATTCTACGCGTTTATCGATTTTCATATTTTTTCGTCATTTTTTTTTTTTTGAATATTTGTCAAATTTTAAATACACTCGTAATGATGATTTATCTTCGTGACGTTTGACGACTTTGTTTAAACGTTTAATTGTAATTTTCAATCATTTAGTTAACAACACTAGATACCTACGATCCAAACGAAAATTGTAAATCTGACGGTCGTATAATTTTTGACCCATAGAAATCAATAAAAGATCACTTTAAAAGGACTCCCGGAGTACATTTATCAAGAATTTAATAGTAAGAATAATTTAAAATAATATATTCGCGGAAATGTGCTTCAATATAAGTTGTTATAGTTACGCGTTTTCATAAAACCAACGGTAATTAATCATATTGTATAATAATAATAAATAAATAAATAAAACATGTTATAAGATAGTATTTTATGGCAACAGCGTTCAGCGTTGTCGTCTTTAAAGATTAATAGCTAATGAGCCATACTAAGTGAGGTTAACAATAATTTTAGAATAAAACAGTTATTACGTCTCGAACTTAATAATTATTACGGTACAATCTTTACAAAATACTTTATGAAAAATTATTATTGGTGATTATGGTAATATTCGTAAACCGTATATTGTAGCGCAGGAGTTATACAATTATAAACACAGTCAGCTTTAACAGCGTTATTGGTTTAAAACTTTAGATAGATTTCTATCGATCGGATTGAAAATTTCCTTTAGATTATCACATAATCGGGTCAATCGAGTATCATAGAGACTTTGATAACTTTGATCAAATAATAATATAATATGTCTAATGGAAAATCGGGTAGAATTCAAAATATATCCGGTCGAGACGGGCAATAATAATTAAATATCTTCCGTGTCGCGTTCCTCGTAATTAAGTCGCCGACGCGTGTACGTGCTTTTTGTCGATGACACGTTTTGTCAACACGAATCCACATCAAATTTTCAAATAATATAGGTATCTATCTCTCGCACAGACTTTGTCGCACGTAAAAGCTTTTTCTCCGTCACTTGTTTAAACTAGCCGAACTCATAACGTTTAATTAGACGAGCGTCTCAGGTCTTACAATATTGTAACCATATGAATCGTATAAATTAATCTGCCGGCATGTTTAAACATACATCAAGTTTACTGCTAATTTTATTTTCAACCTAACTCTCGTTGTTCCTAAACCGACCGTCAGTCAATCAACCGACGTCCTCTATTCTAATAATAAAAAAAGAAAAAACCGCATCATAATTATTGGTCTGTTTTTCGTGCGGCAAATATTCTATATTTATCATTTCCGTACTACCGGTTCGTCCGGAACGTCCTCGACGGCTCCGTCTGTACGTTTCACGATTGTTATTAGAATATAAATCGCATCGTAACGCTAGTACGAAGTAGCTCTTCGCGGACGTCGACGTACATTATTTGCGTACGAAAAGCAAACAAAACAAAAATATTTATTTTCTCATCGGCCGTTCAATTTAAAAACGCTATTAAACAGTAGGACGGCGGAAAATTGTAAGAATATATATTATTATGTGTAACTCTGTGTTTGTATAACTGTTGGGAGCGTTTCACGAGCAGCTGCCAGCAATACAAATAGATTACATTTTACATCGATAATAAAAAGTTTCGCTTATTAAAAACGTTTAAGTAATTCGAACTTTCATGAACGTTGAAATTATCAATTTCGCAGAAATAAATGCGTTGTCATAAAAATAGGCTCGCGCGTATAAAATATTGTTTAAAGATTTCAAATACTTTACCTATTTTCACCGTTCGGAAAGTTTTTCGTGTAATTCAGAAGGAAAAAAAAACCATTTGTTTCCAAAGCGATCGAAGAAAACAATAATATTACTCTCTTTAGGAAAATGCTAAACGAACGTTATTGTTAGCATTCCGGTTTCATCGTAAAAAACAAGAACGAGATTTGTTTTTCCAATTTCTTTTTAATTAATTACTTGATAATTTACTCTTAGGAACTCTATAATAATATGATCTATCGTTATTCATTTGATAACTACGTAATTTAAATTCCATTTTCAAATAAATGAATTACTTTATGATATCCGAATTTCTAACAATTAATGAATATGATGTTTTAATTTAAACTTGTAATCCAAAATCGAGTCGGTCTGGTTAATAACATTAAATTATTTAAACGAATTACAATGCAGGTACTTGAGTTAATTCAATTATTTTAAAATATCATCGCCGTGCACGAATTCGTGGATTCCATCTAGATGCCAGATGTGAGCATAAATATAATTAATATAATAGTTAATACACTTGGAAAAAGAAAAAATAAACAAAAAACGAATGATTTATTTTTAATGGGTTTTCATCTCTCGAGTTATTATCAATTAAAACAGAGCAATTTCAATGATAATGAACAGCGAAAATATTATAACTCGACGATTTCAATGTTTTATCATTTAGTTGAAATGCAATTGTATTATTCAAAATTTCAGAGCATTTATTATTTTTATTACATTTGTAAAACAATTTTGAGTGAGATTCCGGTTGTTTATTTTAATTTAAATATTTTCAAAATATCGTGCAATGTAAAAACAAATAGGTAACGATTTTTATAATACGCTGTGCTTGTTTACAATACATTCAGCGTGCGTTATCTCGTATAATAGTTATACTTTTTTTTTAAACATACGCGTCTCACGTACACAATTAACTCATTTGTAAATATCAGACATGCTTTAATTCTTAATTACCTATATGATTTTTCAAAATTTTAAAATCAATTTAGAAAAAAAAACAAACATCATTATATTTAATTTATAAAATTTCAATTTGAATTAAAATCGGTATATCGGTCGTCATTATTTCAAGACTTTAAATAATCACAATAATGATAATCCATATCAACTTACTTCTACTTTAGCTAAGGACACGTATAAGGACAGACACATTTTAATCTCCTGTCGGTTGTCTACCTGATATTAGATACGTATTACTATTTAAAAAAATGTATGTTTTCCAATTGCGTTGTACCGTTGAGTAGGTGAAGAACGTAAAATCACAAAAACAGTTTAATAAACTTGAATATTAGTCATCTTCTGTACAAACAGCGTTTATTTCGATTCCGATTTAAATCTAAGAAGAACTTTTTGTGCGAGTCTTCGCAAGTTTGTCTGTGAGAAAAAATAGATGAAAGCTCGTTCGTAGATAATGGATCGAGACGATGGATTCGAGGAGAAAAATCAAATTTTCTGGCGGAAAGTATATATTTCAAAAGTATACGAAACCTATAAATAGAAAAATAGATATATGTTAGCTACTTTAAAGACATCATTGTTTGGTATTTCTGAACAATTTTTCAATGCTGAAAAACTATTGACAGACCAAACTATTATAATAGAAAAATTCGATAAAAGTGTAAGTTTATTTTGTTTTTCTTTTCTAAACTCAATATGTTGCGATCATAACGACGCAAAGCAAAAAAAAAAAAAAAATAAAAATAAAAATATGTTTTGAAATTTAATTTAAACTTGTTTTGTGTGTGTTTTTCATGATTTGATTTTTTGACGTAACATAAGCGAAAGGAAGTATTTTCGAAAAATCACGGACAGTTTTGTCTGTTAATAGAGGTAAGCCCCGGGAGAGATGATGGTGTATATATTTTTATATATTAACAAACTACCTTGTTGTTTACAAGCTAAATCGATACAAAACCTGACACGAGATAGTAGCTACAATAGTAGGTACATAATTATTTAAAAAAAAAAAAAAAATTCAAACGAAATCAAATCATTAAACACTCTGCATTTTTGAAAACAAAGGGGAAAATGGTTTATGGTAACTCTTGCATGATGTTTTTAAGCGATAAAATACCAAAAATAACTCATTCGTTTGAAAGATATTTAAATTGTTGCTCGACGAAATCATTGAACATTGATTACAAGTTATTTATCAGTTATTTTCTTGTGCTCAAGTAACGTGCTGAGAAAATCAAGAAATTATGTTGAAAAGTATCATCTGTGTCCAATTTCTGATCGAAAAATTTGCTGCATGAAAGTATGGTGCAAATTTTCCATCAGAAAATGTTTTTATTGAAAAAAATAACTACTATCTACTAAAAAATCAATACATTCCTCGCTTTAATCTGAATATAAAATGCAAAAAACGTACCATCCCATGCGTTCCATAAGAAAAAACAAATACTTGTGGCTGTTAGAAAAGTTTAAAAATATTCGAAGTATTCAGCGAACTCCTCTAGGAAGTATTATAAAAAAAAAAAAAAAAAATGTTTTTTCCAGTTACTGATTCATTTTCATACATATTGATTAATTATAATACATAATTTATTATTTAAATTTATTCCTCATATTGTTACAGCGAGTACTATGTTTTTGTTGTTATTTTGTATGTTTATCTCTTAGATAATCTGAGCTACATTAATTTTCATAAAATCACGACCCATATATTATAGTGAATACATTTACAATTATTATGAATTAGCCATATTTACAATTCAATTTCCCCCAACGTGCATATTATACTAAAATATTAAATTTATCAAAAAAAAAAATAAAAATATCAACTTGCGTTATTATTTCTAACAATAAACAACAAACACCCACAAGATTTCGTTTTTTGACGGATCAACGAATATAATATTTGTGTGTACATATTTTTCTTTTTTATTTACTTTATTACGTTTGAGTTTAGTATACATAAACAACGAAAAATCAAAAAAAAATCAATATATACACATATTTATAATTATTTTCAATAAAGTTCTCATCGGTTATTTTACTTTATTAGAAAATCGCGATGTTTAACCTTAATTTTTAATTAAAAATCTGCGATAAACTTTAACGCACGCCGTCGTGTGTTTACGAAAAAGTAGGAATATTTTTAAAATTCAACGCGGTGCGGCGGCGGCAGTTCAATTTACGTATTGTTATTGTAGCGGTATAAGTGGTATAAGTGGTTATCAATGTCGCGGTGTTACCACGAAAGCATTGCGTGGCGCGCTCAATTACACTGCTGTTGATCGCCGTCGTTTATTTGTGTTCACTTCGAACAATTCAACATTCATATTTCCTAATTTCGTCGACAAAACGTTCTTGGTTTCGTGTACGTTTCATCCTGTCATCCTGCGCGCCTGGCAGTTCTACGATACTTTCGAGTTTCATACAAGTCGAACAATCGAGAAAAACGTCCGGACCGACAGACATCGGTGTATTTTAGTTTTTATCCTTGTTTCGAGGGTCTCTGGACAATATGCTTTCGAAGAGCTTTCATTTTTTTCCCATAAGTAAATCATTTAAACAAAAGTTTTGATGTTTTTATGATATTATCGGAAATAATGTAATAAGTAATAATACATAAAAATAGATTTGGTTGGACTTTATTTCTAATGATAATCGTTTCATACTCATAAAAGAACGTTACCCCGACCATTTTTAAGGTACGACCTCACGACATCGTTTGATAATTCGAGTTGGAAGTGTTTTTCGAGCATTGTATTTTTCGCCAGTCATTTATTACTGTTCATCGATAGTGCGTTTTATATGTACCTACTTTTATCTATATGGTGTTGACGATAAAAAAAAAAAATGTACATTTGTTAACAATTATATTCATATATGTATGTATTGTTTCTTGATTGTTATAAAAAATCGTTTTTCTAAGAGATCTGGGAGAGGAGGAGACACGACCTGGCTGGGGTATTGATCGATGAATTTTCGTTTGGTTTGCCTTCGCGTCGTGTCGCAGATCAATATTTAAGTTATTCACAGCCGCAACCTACATAGCCGGAGGAAAATTTTTCATCGCCGTAAATTCTAACCACACACGTACACGCGGCATTAATTGTACGCATTAATTTAGCACTCTGTTGTTTTACGCAACTAACACGGACCCAGTCAGACGAATAAACGCTGCGTACACAGCGTTAATGCCAACGCGCTGAAAATATAACTTTTTATTAGGTACCATGCGCGTATAAGCGCAGATCGGCTGTGGCTTACGTACGGCGGCGTTGGTTTAGTCCCTTCGAATAGCTCTCGAGTGCACCATAACAATTTTACATTTTCGACTTTAGTTCAATTATTTTATATTTTAATATAATGTTATATCAGGAGCGAATTTATAAGGAGGGGGGGGGGCTTGAATGAAATAACAACTCCTTTGGGGTCAGTGTTGAACTGTTTTTTTTTTTGATCAGAAAGAAATTAGATTAGGTACTTACTAAAATTTTCTGATGATAAACTAGTAACATTTCATACATAAATTATTAAGTACTAACGACGATTGTTGAAGGATTTTAAAAATAATTTCAAAAGCATCAGAGTACGCCCCTTTTACCTATGAATACGCCCTTCAATATCGTCCATATCGTATTCGGGTCAGGTTAGGTAAGGTAACCATAATATTTAAGGCTTCGATTTATCACACCGGTCGTGTTCCTAAAAATAGGTCGAAAAGGACAAATTCGTAATTCCAAACATTTTTATTAACTCGTACCGACGACCCATTCGCTCGCTTCGTACCGCATCTATATAAATCGGAAATCCTCAAACATAATAATCTACGAAAAATAACATGATTTACCATTTAGAGTTGCTCGGATTCAACGTTGTAAATAACATCAAGTAAAATAATTTAACGTATGATGGCTAAATTGTATTTATACCGGGGATAGTTTTACAACTAAACATATATTATGATGTTTGGCGTCGGAAGGCATTACGCGAGTATCAAAACGATAAATATCTATTAACTGTTATTTGAAAATTATCTATCCGTTTATTATTTTATTTATGTTTTAGCCTTTAGTTTCTGAGTGAAACTAGGGGATATATTGGTTTTTACAATAGTGTGCGCACGCACGTGTCTGTGTTTTATACATCTCTTTTTCAATCTCTTTTGATAAAAGAACATTCTAAAAGCTTTACAAAGCAACTAAAAGGTCGATAATTTTGTCTACCGGGTGGCTATTTACGTTAAAAAAGATAATCTTTTCTAATTTCTTAAAATCGAAAAACCTCTAAAAACATAAAAATATAACCTGTAAAATGTAACGAACAGACACGTGATGTTTTCGTCCAAAGTAGAATAATTTTCGCGTCATTTGGTTCCGTGAAAATAAAAATTTATTCTTAACTTAATACATTAGAGTCATTAGACAGTTCAATGCGATCGGTTGAAAACATAATAGTATTTATTTTCACTGAGATTATTCTTATTTTTTGTAATCAGATTGATTTTCTAGAAAACTACCACAGATCACGTAAACTATGATTTTAAATAACACAATAATTCGATTATATCGTTGCATAATATTATCACGATTCGTCGTAAAACGGGTTCGTCGCATTTATAAATTTAGAATCGTATAATAATTAAATAATAAATAAACGGAGCTTTTTAACAGTGCCTTTCTGCACATACTTACCGAGAATATAAAATTGCGGGCTATTATTTAGTTTAACTGTGGGTGTATGTGAGTCGACCGTTTCAAAATAAATGTTAAGTCCACTACCTCGGTGTATGTTATGTGGAATTAATTAAAGCTAAGAGCCAGGGGTTTTATAAAATATTTAATTCATGTTCGTGTAATTGAATATCTCGCAGAAGACGTAGAAGTACGTTGTGCGATTTAATTTTCATCGAAACATCTTTTTAGCCCTTTTCCAATTTAATGAATGGTTTTAATCAAGTTTAGACTTAATCCCGGTGCAACGGCTACGTCTACCTCCCATACTAATAAGTAATTTGGAGTCGGCTAAATCGATTAATAGTAATAATAATAATAATAATAATAATCATAATAATAATAATAATAATAAAATAAAAAGTCAGGCCGCACCATAGCGCTATGTCAATATGTAAATGCAAATTTGAAGTCGTAATCAGTCATCGAACAAGTGAGTTGAACGATTTTTTACTTTTGAAACTTATTTAAATATTTTATCAAAACCATATGCCTCCCCCTCCCCCCCTCCAGAATGCCAAAGAATGTAGTAGTTGTTGTGGTAACAGGTGATTGAAGATTTTTCTGGCGTTGATAAATCTATTGCGGTAGAATTGGACAAGAATGGATTGGTTGTCATGGGATTAGTCGGGCGGTTTGACAAACTCCGAGTTAACAGCAAACCTTTCGTTCGAGTGCAAAATTGTACGACGATATTACGTCGTACGGTGGTGTATCTATAGAGGAGTTCAGCAGGTAATCGATTTTAAAATGTCGTCGACAATTCTGCAATATTGGTAATCAACTAATTCGACGCGTTCGAAATTTACCGATTGAAATTCGATATGATTTATTCAGAAGAATTGCCTCGTTTGGTAATAAGAGACCGACGGTAATTTATTCGTCGCATATTTTTAACGTTATTTTTGCATACCGTTTTTGCTGCATTTGTAAATTAAATCGATATTATAGTCTGTATTTAATCGTAGTTAATGTTATTGCTGTCTCGACATTTTCCCGAGAAACAGTGACGAAATTCAGCCTAGGGTAGCTCCAACCTCAAAGCCCCTCCTCCGGTCAGATATCAAAATTGTGTGGAAGGAAAAACGTCATCGTTAATCACACGTGAAGCATAAAGTTGTCGAGTTTGAAAAATAAAGTTCACCGCGCAATAATGTTAATCTAAATTCTCATAACGTGTAAAAACGTTATTAAATAAACACGTAGTTCAAAGATTTCCCCTTCATTTATGGGCCTGCTTCTTAAATTTTTAGCATAAATATGTAGCGTTTTCATTTGAAAAAGTCAAAGCACGTCGAATAAGTAATGCAAAACAAGTGTAGTTTTCGCGACCTATCCGAAAGGGGTCCTACTTAGGTAACTGCCTTGGCCCCTCGGGACTTTCGAGTCCGACCCTGCCGAGCAAGTGGTCGAATCTACAAAACCGCACGGGACGGGCGATAATGACCGAAACACAGTCGACGGTGAAATCCACACGAGTGTGAAAACGTTTCAAAGGGAGATTTTATTTGAGTGTCACGTGCTATCATTTATTCGACGGATAATATATGTGTGACGCGTTGAGACATTAGACACTGCGCGTCTCGTCTGTTGTGTCTAATTCGTCGGCGCGCCGCGATGTTCGATGCACGGCCAAGTCATTAGTTTCAATATTGTTTCAACGTTTCCAACTTACAGATGTACAGTGGCTATCATTACGAGGAGTTGTTGGGTGTTACTTGTTTGTGGCGTACGGAATGCTAGTCGTTCTTTGACGTGGAATTTAACATCAGCCGAAATGCCAGTCGCGTGCAAGCAAACCCTTTTCAGAATTATACCAGTGTGTATACAAAATACGATGTAAATTCCTATAAAATATCATTGCCCAACGATTACCGAATGGAATCGCATGTAATTGCAGTACAAAAATACGTCACTCCGATCGTGTATGAATAGTATTATGTTGTTTTTTTTTCCGCGTGTAAGAAAACGTATTTTTGCACGCGGTCTAAAACATTAACAGGTTATACGATTCGATCCGATAAATGTTTCGAAATCGTTAATTATCGTCTTGTTCTCGAACGTTAACTTTTTGATGAAAAAAAAAAAAAATCTCATTTTATAATATTGGACGGTTAAAAAAACGAATGTACGAGTATATATTTTATTGATACGAAAAGTATAATATTCAAGTACAATCATAGTAATTAGCCTATTTGTTATATAATCGATTTTAAAATAACGAACGAATAAAAAATAAATATCTATTCGTTATTGTAAAATCATTGTAGATTTTTCACTACACTCCGAGTCTAATAGATAGAAGCGCTTTTCTTGTTAGACATTTATTTCATATCTTTTGACGCAAACTGAAAAGTTAACGTTAATTATTTTAAATTTTGCTCAATAATGTACTCGGCCAACCTAATACGGAATATTTTTTCTTATCGTCCTATTCCAAAACGTTTTGACATTGTACATTTAATTCAAAGGATGTAGCGTTTAACGTTTAAAATAAGAGTTGTTAAAAAGACAAAAGCAATTTAGGAATGTTTTCATCATTTTTATAGCGTTGTATTTTATCCGAGAAATGCGTTAAATTAGAATACGGCTAATTTAAGTTATTACATTTTATATTTTACTTATTCTTTGAATTTGTTTTTACAAAACGTATTTATGATACTCGAAAGTTATTACATTCCATTACTCAACAAAAAAGCCAAACAAATTAAAAATAACTAAATACCCTGTTGGTTTATATTGTGTTTGATGTTCTTTGATTTGATGAGTTTACATCAGTTTAAATCTAGAAGTAAATATAACTACAACAATTTTAGATCCAAATCTACTTGAAATTGAAAATAAAAAGTGAAAATTTTGCTTTTGTAACATTAAAACTTATACCTTATAAATGATAAATATTTTTAATTCTTAAAGATATGTCTTAGAAATGTGTTTTACTTTTTAAATAATATATAAACTCCTCGTTCAGATAGAGAATTCATTGGATCCACTGGCCGACACTCGCTCAGAATCGTTTTTAGGATACTTTGATTTCAAATATAAGATTAATTCGCCAACATCAATCACCCGTCATCTGTATCTCGTCTGTATTTCATTCTTTTTCAATCGACCGTGTCCACTAGGATAGTGGACAGTGACTATTTAGTAAGTATCGCTTTATAGGTACAAACATCTTTTAAAAGTTACAGCACCATTTTTAACTGTGCATATTAAATACTATACATTTATTATATTATAAATGTATAAATTGGTTTAGTTTAAAAATATGTATCAGCCTCGGTGAAATGTATTCAAGTGTTGTTAATCGTTGTCAAAGAGAGAGATAAAAATTATTTATATAGGTACAATAGTGCAGGAGAAAAAAAAAACGTAATATCATAACTTTTATTAAAGAAAGGAAAAAATAATTCACCAATTTAAAAACTATAGTCAACTTTAAAAAGAATTATTTGATAAATATAATACTTTCGAATATTATATTCTTTAATATTATAAATGTTCGTTTTCTTATTTTTATATTCTTGAAATATGCTAATAATCTCATCTATGCCTTGAATATAAACTTTATTTTATCTTTTTCAACTTTCTACTCTACTTTTAATGTATTCTTTTTATTCCAACTTCGAGTAGTTTATATCTGTAATATTTATAGACCGTTTCGTGTGGTCTGAAAAAATATTCACGACAAATTGATGTAAAGTTAATTTATTATGGACGATATGTGAAATGAAATCAAGATAATCGATATAATATTTCGTTGTAGCTAAATATTCGGTCATTCAAAGAGCGTTCAGAAAAACACATCGCGAGAGATTATATATGAATAGTTGTACACGATGAATACGATGAGACCCAGACTAGTTTTATGTTTGTTAACATAAAAACACATGGTAACACATAACCGTTAGTAATATTTTTTTTTATCAGTTTATTAACGTCGTTTAGTATGTTTCCTTATTTTTGTTCTATGATAAAATAATATCAACAATCTGTGCAGAGTAAGAAAAATGGACGATAAAATAATATAAACCAGCAATGGGCAGAGGAGAGAAATCGTTCAATTACGGATTTCTAATAATTTTCAGACACTGCACGACTCGGTGGAAAAATTATTTTCCATTGTATTAAGATTTTACGGGGTAAGAAACTCTCAAGTTTGTACTCGTAATGAAGTGATATTATCTAGTACTTTTTAGATTTGAAGTTCGTTTAGTAGTTTCAGCGGCTACATTAATATTGATAAGATATTGATCAATATTAATAAGAAATTAACACCCGGCGTTTGCAATAACATTAAGGTGTTTATAGCGAAAAGAAGAGATAAATAAAGTAAAACCATTGGTACATAAAGCATCTTAAAAAATAAAAATTTGTTTTTATAAACAAAATTCTTTTGAATGTGTTGAAAATAAATCTCGATTCACAACGCGAAAATTATCATAAAAAATACATTTAATCCTTTTTTCGTTATGACCCTGAACTACTTCCACTTAGTTCAATATTACGACATCATAAGTCTATTTGACATCATTGTGTGGAATAGAATTGAATAATGGCATTTTTCGATTTGAGTACGAGTATAATCACTATAATTTTATATTTCTACTCTAGTTTATAATTTCGTAACTGTAACTTGCGTTTGACTCACCGTTATTGTTCGATGCGTTTTCCCTTACCTACAAAAAACAAAAAAACAAAATAATTATTAACACAACGTTGAAACTTTATGGTTAATTGATGCACTAAATGCAATTAATGTTCTTAAACAATGTAATGTCATATAATAATAAACTCATGGTTGCCACTCAGGACACACTGCAATCAAACAACGCATAATTATAGTGCGTAGTGCTTGCTCAACATTGTACCCAGTACAAATACCAGTGCCGTTTTCATCAACATTTGGACGGTCGAGACGAACGGAGTTTTTCTTAAAAATATTTTTCTCGTAGTTGAAATTCGAGCGTGTAGTGGCGTACCTATTTATGGAGGACGGCGGAAGTGATAATATAATATGTGCCCCCCTCTCCCTCGATCCTATTTTTTTTTAGTTTTAGAACGAATACGTCATTTGTCGTATATTAATATTGCAGATTATTCGATTATCTTAATTTTTTGTTTTCTAAATTAGAATATTATTATAGAATATAATTATAAAGTCACGTTTAGATGTGTCGGCATAGAAACATATTTGTATGTATACATTTTCTGAAATTATATCGTAATTTCAGAATAAATGTTTAAAAAAATAAAAATCATCGACTGCCGTAAACTAATAAACGTGTATGTGTTTGATTTTAATACAAATATGGCTTGTTAAGCATACACATTATTGCAATAGACTCTAATCGATGACGGTAGATTATCAGTATTTTGTACCGCTATCGATGTATTGTTAAAATCGATATATGCGAGCTCGACATAGCTAGACTTGTAAATAGAGCGTTGCTAATATAATATTATAATAAACTATGGTTGTGCTATGAATGATTTGAGACAGTATCAGTACCGCTGAATGGATATTATTGCATTGATCAGCGAATATTATAGTGCGAGCGAATTTAATATTCGATTATAAAAACACGTGATTAATGGTCGATCAATTCATTTTAAACATTTGTTTGTGTTTTTAATAATGTATTATAGTAATTGATTTTCATTTGAAGATAAAATAATAATAATAATAATATTATTTTACTTAATCGCGTTTCACCCGGAAATCTATCGTACGAGTAAAGTATAATATTATACTTTGCATAAACTTGATATATTTAATTTGACAATTTATTTACAACGAGACTTAAAAGAAAAAAAAAATCAAAGTTTACTTAATAATATGTAGGCAACATTTTTTCTCTCGAAGAATGGTCAAAATATGAACCTACACTCTCACCTTCTTACTTTCCACGAAGTATTAAAGCGGCGAAGATCAAATGACCAAAATGATTTTTTTGATTGCAATGCCGTAACCTAATTTGAACTGTAAACAGCATTTACTCGTGAGTCGTAAATATTACTAATCGTTCATGTTCGTCTTATAGAATTATAGATCAAGAGTCATTACGAGTCTAGTCTAAAGAAGAAAAAGTGCTTTCGACTTATTTGATCGAGTATGTGGAATATCGACGTCTACCGAAAATCGACAGATAATCATTAAAATGTAGAAAATGTGTGAAATTATGAACATTTTTCAGACCCAAAGAAAACGTAATATATTAATGTAATCATGTCTCGTGCTAACAATATTTTTTCTCTTTTTACATTTTTTTACATCCACTTTCTATTATAGTCTGTTAGTTATTTTACCCATGGCTAAAGGCCACCCGTAGAAATATAATACAAATGATAAAAAGGGTATTTTTATTTTTTTTTTTACATACCTATTCAAAAGAACGAAAATCGTATTGACCAAAATATTAGTTTACAATGAGTATGGACTTCTTTGCATCGACCCCCGACGTGAATGTCTTTTTTTTTACAGTTAATCAGCAATCCTTTTCATCTACCATGATAATAGTAATAAAAAAAAAAAAAAATCGGTAAAATGAAAAAAAAATTTTTTTCTGTAAAATGAACACACTTTTAATTAATCAACTGTTCGTTTCAAAAACTAAAAAGTTCATTTTGCATAAACGTACTGTAGATTCCATTATACTCGAGTGTTAAAACACAAAGCCGAAAAGAGCAAGAGTTACCGAGATCGAGTGATATATAGAGCTTCGCTCTTCGAATAAGTGATAAATAATATTGAGATCGATTTGTAAACAAAAATAAGATTGTTACATTCAAAGTGGTTTTGAGAAAAGTCTGCTATTACGATAATGTTTAAAGAATTTAAAAACGATAAAAGAATATAAAGAATTGAGTATTGTAAATCGTATACTACCAAAATGTATCGGTTCAGACATTTTTTTTAAAAAAAAAGGCGGCTTATCGTTAAAACCATACCTACCTTAATCTCTTCCATTCACTCGGTATCTAAAATGTAGCTATTTTCAAACTTCTCTCTTTAATTGCGAAAGTTTTACTTGGTTCTCATTAAGTTACGTTTGATAATTTAGCAAATATACATACCTAACTCGTGTTCTTTAAATTTTAGTTTTTACGATGTGAATTGAAATTTGTTTGAACATGTCTGACTTTAGACAAGTTCCGAAGAGAAAAAGCGTAGAAGTAAACGAAAAAATAGTCGATTTTGTTTTCCGCGAGTAACCACTCGTTTTCGAACACTACCGTTACAGTTATGCGATTTTATCGCTCCAAAATCTAAGCAATTTTAATTTGTTGATTTTTAATTTGACGTCCTAATAATATTTCTAATGCTCTCTAAACATATGTTGTGGTTTTATTTAATCGACTAACAGTCGTGTTTATATTTTAATACATTCAATCGATGTTCTGGCGGCGTATATTGTCTCGATACGGAAATAACTTCAAATAGCCGACAGCAAAACGCACCTTAAGATATGTGTATATATGGCTGTGCGTACACTGGCAGTACCTACGAGATACCTACGCCACCGGTTCGCACGAATAAATCGTCGGAGACGTGATAATTATTATCATTGTTACACTTGTTTATGAATTAACCGAGCGCGCTATCCAAACACGCGGTGGCAGTTAACGCGGGCGTTTTCGCCGCGAATCTCACTCGGCGCGGAAAAGATTATGCGAAAACCGCCACGCGCGCAATAGACGCGAATATACGGCACGGCGAAACATATTAGGTTTTTATTAAATCTCGTTTTATTATGCGGCAGTAATAATAATCCGTTGCGAGAAGTGTGCCGCATACACTCGTAAAACCCAGAACGCCGTAAAACTCGTCGACACATAAAGAGAAGAGAAAAAAGAAGAAGGAGACAGAGAGAGAGAGAGAGAGAGAGAGAGAGAGAGAGAGAGAGAGAAAAAATAATCCCTTCGCCGGATTATTATTAATTCAGCGGGCCGAACGGAATTTTAATCACGAATTTCAAAATTACTATTTACATCGCAGCGCGGTTTAACGACGTCCGCGGTTGAATTTGCCGACTACGTCGCGCCGTTCGTCGGACGGGGAGAAAATCACCGCGATTTCATTGTTCGCCATTCAAAGGCGTACACTAATATATAGTACGGACATTTTTATCGGTTATTTCAGTGTAATGATATTTCGTGACGAACGACGAAAACGTCGTTTGCCGACGCGCGAGAACGGAAAAACGAGAGAAAAAACCACATCTCGTTCCAAATTATTTCGACTCTGGTTCTAAAACACACTGCAGTCAATGCCTATACGATTAACGAAACGAAATCGCTCTATTCAATGTAGATTCAATCATTAGTCCAACTACTTTTCTTTTCGATTTTTTTTTGTAAGTTTTCAATTATCCGCGACGTGGACGTGTTATTGGAAGTTTGCGTATAAGACGCGACGTAACGAAACATAATATTATATGTAATTGGGTAAAAACCTTGGGAAACAGTCAACAAAACGACGAAGACGAAAACTTTTCTACGGCATTAACAACGCCACGTGATGACGGGAACACGAAAACAAGATGCTCGTACATTATTATATTACCTACATTTGTATAAATTAGAATTTTTAATTTATCGCCTTCGACGAAGAAATGCGTAGCGTAACATTAACCATTCCATTTCGCACAGCGGTAACCGCAGACCGCAGTGACACGTGTATAAGAAGGATTTATTTAGAGACCTCGGCGTTTATTCAAAGTTAGTGCAGTCTGTTAATAGTAATAACAATTTATCTGTCCGATCGTAAAGTCTGTTTGTAAATGCGTGCGGTACGTCCTTCAATGGTATGCATCGAAATATTGAATTTTCTCTTTACGTATATTAATTAACAAAGAACCGTTTTCGCATATTTTTCCGCAGTTTTTCGCCGGTTTTTCGCCAGTTTGTTTTTTCAAACATAAAATATCAAACTGACAAACGAAAGGTTTTGTTATTCAAATTTATGAAATTGATTGTTTTGGAAATTTCGATTTTTGTTTGAATGCCAATTGCGTCCGTATTTTGACACAATATTTCTTATCGTTAGTTGAATGCAATCGAGTTCATAATAATGTATTAACGTAATAAAGGAATGATCGATCTTTTACGTAATACATTTTATATGTGGTGGTAAAAAGGTCGGGAAACACTGGTTTAAAAAGAGGCCGCCGTCGTTCAACAATGTTGTTAGGCGATAAATTTGTATTCGAGTGGTCTACACGGAACCGTACGTATTGTAAAACCCGACGCATTTTTACTGAATTTTTACGTAGATCTTACAAAAAAGATTTTTTTTTTTTTTATCAAAGTATGAAAATACTTTGTTATTCGTAGACGATAAAGTTATTCTTCTTACAAAATAACGAATCTTTGCGGTCATATAGAGTAGAACCTACTCGTTTTTTTTAGGCAAACATATTTGACGTCCGGCATGTACAACCGATCAATCATTATGCGGGCAAACAATATATCGCGACCGTTCGATAATACAAATCATCGTGTAAAGTTATTGGCAACGTTAAGGGGGGTTTTATTCTTTTATTCGAGTGGATGATGTTCTTATTGATGTAACCTTAATATTACAATATAATATGAAAAAAAGCTACGCTGTTTAATATTTTTGGAACTCTTGCATGTCTTCGCCTGATGTTTTATTTTAAAACATTTCTATTTTTTCAAGTGTTTAAATACGGATTTTTTTTTCTTTTTTAGATCTGCATTGCTCTACATGGCTTGAAAACCTGCGAATTTAAATTTATAAGGCAAATCAATAACAATTTATAAGTCGCTCAAAGAAAAAAAGTACCCGTTTTGTACAGAGTTACGATTTTATGAAATGTTCTATTCGTCGATATACTGGTATAATACAGACGGAAAGTGTAGGTAAGGCGATACGAGTAACATACATTATTGTTAATTTTCATTGAAATCTATTTGTAATTTTATCTTCACATTTTCAAGAAAAATCAGGGCAGCGCATGTGCATTTGGCGTGTTACCTTTACTACTCGGTCAGAGGATATGTTTGCGAGGAACATACGTGACACGCACAAACAGAAGAGCAGCAGAGAGGTGGTCGGAAACGGGTAAATAACCTATTGTCACGGATCGCAACAGAGCGTCTGGCTGATTACGAAACCTGGCACTCTCCCCTCGCCCTACGGTCGTAATAGTTCTGATATAATTATATAGGTACGACCCGATATTACGTAATAACGAGAGTACACGCTACATAATATGTGTTCTGTGTACGAATGTGACATACACGGCGACAAGTACGTCGTATTAATAGCATAATGTAAGTGCCGTGCTCTATGCATACATCATTACATTATATGAACACATTACGATATATATCACAAGTAACATATGCATATTATTACATTAAACTAGTACGTATTTCGTATGCTTTGTGCAGCTGACGAACTGGAGAATGTGGTGTATACTCGTTTACCTACTGCGCGTCTCTAGAGCTATTGAGACCAGACGCGGTTTGTTTGCCGCCGTCATCGTCACCGCACGAGAATCGCGGTGCCCGTCAAATTATAAAATTTAATTGAAACTTGTACGCGAGGCCAGATTTACCAACCCGTACAGACCCTGCAGCGAGTCATTTATTCCTAGTGACTTCCTACAACACAACAATACAACTTCTGTCCGGCGTCGCGTCGGTTTGAAAAAAATATTTTCCACGCCATTTAATCGATGTAGGTAGTACAAATTATAAATATTTTTTTAACTATTCAAATTTGGTTTATTCAATTCAACCAATTTTATTCTATCACCGAATAAAGTGAAATGAGATTTAGGAAATAATAATTGCGAGATATCAGTCCGTCATTTTGTGGTGATAAAATAGATGCAGCCGAGTCCAGAGGTCAAACAAACAAAAGAATCCGGTTATCGTCACGCCGCCCACTACCCGACAACACAATGGCATCCAGGACCTAGGGGTCGTGGTTAAAGTTCAAATTAATAAAAAAATTATTTCAGATTAAAAACCTGGTGGGATCGAACGTTATTCGCATCGATCATGGTTTTATAATCGAGTATCTTTTTAAATTACAAAATAATTAACTTGATTTTTTTTTATGAAATCAAAATGACGTTTCGCAACTACGTCTTTTCCGAGAAGTGGAAAACTAAATAATAAATCAAATATTAATTCGTTCGTCGAAAAATTAAAAAAATAAACAGCCGCGTCGTAAACGAGTACGCGATATCGTATCGATTTTCAATTCACCTATCCAGCGGTTCCCAAGCTTTTTAGTTGTGTAGACCACCGATTTTATGAAAAAATCTATGGTTCCATAATATGGTTTCAATTCGTACCGCAGTTGATATTTTTCTCTTACATTGTAAAAACAATTGTAACGAGTTGAATTTTTACAAAAAATAAACAAGTACAAAGAACTTTATAATAATTATGAACGCGATAAAAATGCGATCGCCAGGCCTCGTGGCTTATGCTCCGTAGCAATTAAAACAAAAATAATTACGGTCGAGTAAAACCTATGTAAGCTATGAAGTGATGGTCATTAACGATATAACGAGTTTTATAAAATTACTGTTGGCGTACAACTGCAATAATTAATCAACAATTATTACGACGACGGTGCAACGGTATTCCCATGCAATTCAACAGTTTTTACGAGCATACGGCAGTCGCACACGTGTCGCCGTCGTCGTCGGCACGTTTACACTTTTTGTATCGTGAATGCGAGCGGTGGGATACGGGTGAGCGGAGTATACGAGACGATAGAATAATCGTCTCTTTTTGGGCAGAGTTTTTTTTTTATGAACCTCATCATAATATAAATCGAACGTGTTTAATCAATTTGCATATTTTATATTGTACCTATTGATTTAATTTTCTCCCGATTTCGTTCTACTAATTTGTCGTCGCTTAATGTTTTGATTTTTTGAACTCGATGTGAACAAATTAAATATACAGTACGATCAGCTTAAAAAAACATATGATTATTTATAGATATAGAAGTCAAGAACATGTGACATTATTTTGCACTCTATACACATTTACACGATAGTTTTGAGCTTTTTATTTTGTTTTGTTTATCTGCAGTTTTATATTTCAAAGAATTCAAGATTTCACATCGGTCGGTGAAACGATTTTAATAATTCAGTTTCGTTTAAAAAAAAACGTACGTTGTTTTTTTTAGTAAAAAAATTATTTTTAAATTTCACGGTTTTTATTATTTCAATTATTTCATCTTTTCTCATTTTATTTAATGGAATTTTTTTTTCCTTAGAGCTTTCAGGGATTTGTCTACTGTTTAGTGCCAACAATATCCTATTTCTAATTAAAAAGCAATGCGGCCAATTATTAATATCGAATACATAGTATCCGAGGAAAGAATTCCGGGCAAAAACTATAGAACGAAGAGACGTATAAAACTTTACGCGCAGGTATAGGATAGCAGACGTAGGCGACAGTACCGGTGTAGATGCGAACACTTTGCGAGTAACCGACTCCGCGTAGGTATTATTCTTGATGTCAAAGATATCTACGCCATTTTCGTCTCGTTTTGTACCTACTCGTACGCGAAACTGTCTCGGGACATTGTCGAACACAACAAGGGTCGGATGAAATATACTATCGGAAAACAAAACGATGTTGAATGGAATTTATATTGTGACGCGCGGAGGAAAACGCGAATATTATTTTTCAAAAACGATTGCAACTCGAAACAATGTCACAATACCGTCGTACGACGGCACTGTTTTTGTGCGAGAGACCGATTCGCGTATTTCGACAAACGCAGTAACGATGATTGTTGTCGTCTATTCCGAACATTCGCATTCGACGCCGTTTGTTAATTGTAATATAAACGTCGTCGTCCGAGTCGGAACTACGTGACATCATAGTAATTCTATGACATTAATAATAACGACGACGCGACGTTCCGCAGGAATCGCGTTCAACGTCTACTACCACTACTACTACTACTGTGTACGCGTTATTTAATAAAAACTCTCGTTTGCGAGTAAAAATAAAACGCATTGTGTCCGTAGACAAATGTTATCTCGCATCATAACATAACGCGTATACCGGTTATTCACTGCGAACTCTTTGTGGAAATGTAATATCCACTCATGTTGTGTATATCACTGGTAATAAATCGTCGGAAACGTTGAATTACATATATGCACGCGAGTCTGTTTTCGTCCGAGGGCGGGACGGCGGGCGGCCGTGTCCATTATGGCAGCGCCGCGCGAAACGAAAACTAAATTATAAATTCGCGTTTACGTTTAGAAGAATAACGCGCGCGCCCGCGTGTTGTTCGTTGCCGCGCATGCGACGCAATGGTTTTCGGTTCCTCCCGTGTCTCTGCCGATAATATATTATTTTCTGTGCCCCCGGGCAGAGATAATCGAGTGAGATGTATGTGTTGTACTTACGTTTTACCACCCCTACATCGCGTTTCATTTCGCGTTCAAAACCCCGAGTCGAGTGGGAATGAATAATAATAATAATAATAATAAAAAAACACGAATGAAAGAATGTTTTTTTCGTCTGAACAATTAGATTAATTATAAAGTGTTATGAGCGGCGCGGCGGGAAAAAAAAGACCACGCGGTTTTTAAATAAATAATAATATGCGCAAAAATATTTAATTAAACGATATTATTGTTTCACCGTTGTCGGTCAACTGTCATGAATAATTATAAAACGGTCCGAGAGCGAAATAATCGACGTCATAAAAAAAAAAAAACCGTGATACGTATAAAGAAAATAATACTGCGGCAGTATTACGCGCCATTGATTACTGTGCCCGGTTTGTTTTTGTTTCAATTCAGTCAAAACTCATTTAAAAAGTTAATATCAAACTATGTAGTCCGTTTATTCGTTATTATTGTTATAGGAAAACATTAACTCGTTTAAAACGGTTAGACCGAACGGACGACATAATTGCCTATCGATTTCGAGTAAAAATATCGTCGAAACCATTACGGAGTCTGCTCGATGATGTTCACAATCACAAATAATTAAATTAGTGCGGCTCAATAGTGCCTACTCATCTATGCAGAATAACAGCTGTTACCGACATATTGTTCATCTAGACTATAGCCATACTCGACTCATAGCCTTCCAAACATTTTCGTGTGTCCCAAAAACTATTCATCGTCATCGGTCGACACGAAAAAACACACATTTTTGAAAACGATGACATCACAGGCGTGCGCAGACTTCTAGGTCGGGTAGGATAAATTTAATTCGGTTGCCGCCTACCCATTGCACTCGTCTCACCGTCATAAGTACATCCATGAGGCTCCCCATAACCCCTAGGTTTTTCTTTTGATTTAAAAAAGATTGAAGCCTTTAGGGGAGGCTAAATGAAACAAAGTAATACGTAAGCTCCTCGAAAGATGATGGTGAAAACGATAAGGAGCCAGTAGACGATGAGCAACAGTTATACACATTACCTACGTAATGGTAGATTAAGAGTTAAGAGAGAATTAATATTGAGAAATTAAAAAAAAGTGCCCTCTTTAAAATACATTAACTAGAGGAAATTCGTTACCACAAACCGTTCGTGAAGTAGACGTTTGGACCAAGTATTTCAGTCAAAACCGTGATCACTGACACGAAAAAAATAAAATACTCTTCGCAATACGATCCTCATCAGAATGAACGATCTAAAAAGTCGATCGCGGCCGATCCAGAATTTAGTGTCCGCATTCTCGACCAACCGATCTGAGTTATTTAGTCCGTCGGATAGGTTAATTTGTTAATAGAAAGTTAGACTGCTTCGACCGGAGAAATCGACAAATTACTCAGTAAAACATAAGCACACCGACGCGTGAATGGGTAGAGGCGAAAAAACCGACTAATGCGATTAAAATCAATAAAAACACAGGGTTATTACCGCGGGATAACGCAGATAGAATAAATTACAATGCGATTTCGGGTGGCCGCGCTTTGGCCACTGCGGTGGGGTTGTAAGGCCGTCCTCGCCGACATCGTATTTATCGGACGATTCTCGTCGGGGATGTAAAAATAAAACGCGATCCTTTTTTCGGCGGCAAAGCGAAAACGTTCCGTTCTCTATCCTTGCGTCCTGTACAAAATGTTCATTATTGAATGATGATAAAAACGAGAAAAAAAAAACAACAGTCACGTTTAATCGCGTTAATTAAACTCCGCGTTCAAATCGTTATCCGTTTTATCGAACAAGTGTTTACGCGAAAAGTAAATTTTGATTTTTGTGACGATTACAATATTTGGCGTGTTACGTCCATACGACGACCGTGCGTCGTACATTTTTTAAAATTAAAATCAAAAACTCGGAATTTTATATCATTATTGGTATCCGTATAGTAGTTGTCTTATAATTTTATTTTTGATAAAAAAAAAAATGTCGGTGTTACAAATGTTTTTTGACTATCGGTCGTTAGTTTTCTATAGTTTTTCGAATCGAACGAAAATTTCAATTTTTTATCGTATTACATACGTATGTATAATATGATATTATGATGTCATGATAATATGTTAAAACAACACCCACATAAATTACACTTAGATAACGTTGATGGGTAAAAAAAGAAAAACATTTTCGTTTTGACAAACTTCGAAAATTGTTTAAAAATTAACAACGCGACTCGATTAAAAGTTTTGAACGCCCGTGTTTCGCTAAAAAAAAAACAAACGTATTTACAAAATGCTATCTCGAATCTCGATGAATAAAGAAACGAAAAGTTAGAAGATAATTTTACATTTTTCACTTCGAGTAGGTACGTTAAAATTGGTTATTAAAATCGATCATATAGGTCTATCGCGGGAAATGAATAATATTCATTATAAAAGAAAACAAAGCGATTTGTCAGATCTCCGCGGGACACCCTGTACATATAAATTTGCGAGTACAACGTATATCGCGGTCTGCGCTCTTGACAAACGACCGTCGTATTACACCTACCAATAAGCCCATACGATTCGACGTTATTTACAACCGGTACGTGTTTTATTATCCGTCGGAATAGTAATATAGGTGGTAATTCGAACGTGAAAATTTTGTTAAAAAATAAAACAGCCGCCTGTGTGTATAATATGCGCATTTATATTTGCCGATGTGTTCATCGGGTGACTTATAATAATTATGGAACGATACGTTGAACTGTCGCACGGCCAATTTTATAATTTTTTTTTTTTTTTGTATTCGGACTACTGATTTCCGAATTACTTTTGTACTTGGCTTATATTTTCTCGATAGCCGTAACTCGACAGTGCTTGCTCGTCGTGTCATATCGCATGACGCTATAGAAAAAAACGAGTGAAAATAAACCAACAAAAGCACAAGGCCCGGCGGTTGGAGCTGGACGGTATACAGGTGACGGGCGATCGAATAAAAATAAATAATGTTTGCAAATTCTATATTGTTTTAAAACAAAAAAAAAATCCTACACCTTATTATGTTATAAACTATAAGATTTTAGAAATTTCCCAGTATCAACTAGATAACATTCGCTATCTGCAGTTTTTCATGATAGATTTATGAAAAAAAAAAAACATACTTAAAACGGTAAAACCAATAGATTTTTCTCTTTACTCTGAATTTAAAATTTAATATTTTTATCGACAAGTTCGACTCGTTTTCATGATTCACGGTTCATTTCACTAAACAGAAACAAATTGTCGCCGAATTTTATATTACAGTCATTTGACTCCCATACATGCGTTTTGTAACTTTTTAAGTGTTGTTAAAAGTCTATTCGTGTATTTTCTCCGACGAGAATCTAATGGTTTTATAATGTAGCCTTTTAAAAAATTGTTTTTTCCTAAACACTTTTAACGGATATAAACGTCGTCTAATAAAGTAATAACAGTCTAATTTCGCGAGATATAGCAGTCAGTAAGTATTTTCTGAAAGATGTTTTTTTTTTTTTCATATCATCAAAAAACTTTTCATGGGCAAACTTTCCGTTGGTAAAAATATATAAAATGTAAAAAAAAAAGTGTTTCGATACAATATCGTATTGTTGATCATGTTAAATGAAGGAAAAAGCTCCAATTAGACTTTACAAAAGCAGTTACATTACAATCAGTCACTGTTAAAAAGGTCGAAAGAAAAAAATATCGGCCAAATTACCGGGCCAAGCTACTTTAGACCAGGCCAAGTTTCAAGAAATTTTATTTCTCATAAAACTCTTGCCTTCTAATTTTAATAATTTATTCTCAAAAGTAAATTATTCGCGTTTTTATTGGTAAATAACAATATTTACTTTACCTACCCTTATTGTAAATATAAACATTGCTTTTAAATTAAAAATGCAACTACTATTGTCTATTATAATTACAAACAACACGACTACAAGAGTACAATTTAAATATTTTTTATTATTATTATTATAACAATTTATGTACGACAAGCTGAATTACCCGGCATCGCCCGTGTTTAGTTTTTTTTTTTTGTGCTTTTTCATAATTGAGAGTTATGTGCAATACAGTTTTTATGCCTAGTCAGTCTTAATCAGTCTAGATGTCTTGACCAGGCGTTGCCCCAGTGTATTGAAGCAACCAGAAATTAGGAATTTTTTTTTATATTTTCGTATTTCAAAGACAAATTCTAGGAGACAATTCTAATCGGAAATATGTGGCCTATATTACTTATAGTATAGCTTTTTAATTGAAAAAAATGTTCTCGTGCCATTTATGTTCAATAATTCAAAAACCATACTAATTTCTTTTCTTTTTTTTTTAAAATTAATTAAAATGTAAAAGACGCTTTTTTAATTTCACTCAAATATCTAGAAAAGATACATGGACGAGTACATATCAATATAATGTTAAACGTTATAAATACTCGAATACTTTTTTTGCACGACACGGACTAGTGTAGATTGTTCTCTAAACAAATTATTCTCATTATGAAAATTATTTGAATTCGACTGATCGACTTTTAATTTAAAGGTAATTTTATTTAGTGTCGGTTTAATTTTCTAATGTACTCGTATTCAAACACGGTACACAACGGTTTAATTTCTAATTTGAAACAAACAATTAGAACAAATATTATATATCATAATATGCAAATCAAATACAATTACGTATACTTAACCGAACTATGCGACGACGCTTTAAGGAAATAATAATATAATATTTGATTTGTAACTTTTAATTTATAGGATAGTTTTTTTATACATATATATATTATTTTATAAAATAAATTCGAACAAATATGATAAAAAAATAAAATAACGATTTCGCCTTTCTCTCCGTTATTGTTTTTTAGGTGGCGATCACACGTTTAATAGCTGCCACCGTGTAAATAATGTATCTAATTTATTTGTTCTATACACATTCGTACAACACTCATTAATATGGCTTATAATCGTAATGTAAACATTGGTGGCCTTTTTAGTTACACAGTACTACGTGTCGGATAAATTATGGCAAGGGTAGTTGTTTGTTTTACATTTTATTTTGTAATACCAGTTTTCGAAACATAAAAGACTATAAGTAACATATACCGTAATGCCACTGCGTTGGCCTCTTTTCTGTTTTCCAAAGACCTATCTTTTCCCAACTTGACTTGTATAATAGGTTGTAAATCGAGAAGTTTGTCCGAGTACGAATTGGTTTTTTTTCCTTCTGTGTTTTCAGTCAGTAAACCATATATCTTTTATTCGATACGCTTTTTTCTTTTTTTTTCTTTTTACTTATTCCTCACAGTTTTCGTTTGTTATTTTATTGTTCTGTTTTAGCATATTTGTGCGTGCAAAATCCGACCGGGAAATCTAAGACACGATTTTATGTTTTTTTATCGTCGTGAGCCGAATATATATTTCACTCTTATCGAATCATAATTTTACGATGTTATACCTACAGTAAAAATACACGTTTATTTAAAAAGTTTCCCTAATCGTCCGTAATCCGATTCCTGTCGATTGTCCTATACTAAATCATTGGAATAATTAGAGCTCGGATTTTAGTATATTTGCTTTTTCTTTTTTTTTTTCACGAGGGCTTTTCAATTTTTTATATTACGAATATGGTTCACTCTATTTTAGAAAAAAAATAATTTGTTGAATTGCATAATTTTTTTAAAACTTGTAATATTACAATACCTACTTAAACACATCTAAAACAGTTAACTTATGATTTATTATATTATAATAATTATATGGTAATTGAACCTATATTCAGAAGGTTTTGCCTTTTTTGTGCTATCTTAAGTTTTTGAGTTTTCTTAGATTTTTTTTTTTTTCGTAGAAGGTCAATAAAATAATTTTGGCTCGTCAAAAACCCTTGAAAATTATATATGAAAAGTTCCTTATAAATTGATCCTTCTTCAATGCAAACACATAGGTGCAGTTTTCTTTTAAAAACATTTGAATAATCAAATTTCACCTGTATCTCATCCGTGTCTTGTATCTCAACCTATTATTTTTTTTTTTATAACTATCTATTGTAAATAAAATAAAATATTATGTCTGACATTACTTTTGAATTTTCATTCCATTGACTTGTTTAAAGACACGGGAGAACAATTTCCGGATAATCGGTGACATGTATTTCTTTTAAAGAATGTTTTTATAGTATACTTTTTTTTCTCCAGAATTTAAGTGTAAATATAATGTTTGATGTTCGAAAAGAATTTTTCATGAACGTTTGCGATTTCTTCAGTTGCAATCGGACGAATAGATATTTTTATTCTCCGTCTTCAGTAATTTCACTGTACAATGCGGGAAGAAATGTCGTTTTGTTCGATAGTTGTTGCGGAACACAAGGTGATTATATTTTTATTGTGTTGACGCGAGTACACGACAAATCAAGATGTAACCTAAATTTGTCATACGTGTTTTGAAAAAAATACGACTTGGTGCGGGTAGACATTTTGAGTAAATCGACTGAGGAATATGAATTGATATTTTATTAGTTATGAACGAGGGGACAACATCAATTCATTGTAAACTTAAGGTTTACAATATTCAAGTATAATATCTATGTGTTATTTATTTTGTTCGTCGTGCAATTACGACGGTTATTCAGATCGATTGTTGAAGAATGTATATGTAACAAAATATACTGTTTTTATTCATTATGTAAACAGCGCGATTTTTTTTCCTATGGTTATCGTTATTAAGACAGTATCTAAAAATGTAGACGTTGAAGTATTGCGATGAATGTGCGGCATAGAAATGTTTTATTAAAAAGAACCGAGAAATGAGCGAGATACGCCGAGAACATTATGCATTAAAACTTAATATTATAAAAGTCATCTCGGTGAAACGCCACTACGTCGGCATAATAATTTTAATTCTCGTATAAATCATTAATCACAATTAAAAATATGTTTGGAGTCACTTATTTTATTTCAAATTCAGTTCGAATCGGACGTGTGCGTCATTTGTACTCTTTACTCAAGTGTTATTAAAATGTCATTTTTGTCACCGATGACCGAGTGGAAGATTTATAATAAATAAAATATACATTTACACTTTAATCTAACGGTATATTTAACAAAACGATGGAATATAGAAAAAAATCGCTCTTCATTGGTTTCAGTATAATATAATACTTGAAAAGCATTAATAATACTTTGGATTTACGTACGTAAAACGACCAAGAAAATGTTAAAAGTATAGGCGAAATAGATATTACCCGTAAAGAAAATACGATAAGTTAAAACTGAAATAATAATTAATATGCTACACGATAGACTATAGAACACTAGATGATAAAAAAAAAATAAATACTATAGGTATTTCATTATCGAAGGACATAACTTACTGAATAAACCGCATGATATTAATCTCATTCGATTCAATGCGATTTAGAAGTCGATCGGGAATTTTTATTCCCTTTTATTTAAAGGTTCGTGAGTGGTTGTAAAAATATGATTGTTAAAATCGAATGAAGTTTTTGAGTCTGAGCAAATGGAAGAAAAGGTATCGAATTTACAATCTGAACCGAACGTTTCGGATTAGGGTTGAAAGTATGGCACTTTGTCATTTTTCGACGATTTTCACAGTGACGATTTTATCTCGGGGGCTGCAAAATTCACAAAATATATATTTCGTTCACTGAGATTTAATGTTTAAAATTTATTACACTTTATTTGGATGTACCGAGTCCAAGTAAAGTGTCTAAATATTAAATAAATATTTTACCGTAAAATCGACCTACATTGATAACTTTTTCTTTTAGTGGCGAACATTTTCGAAATAATTTTTAATTGACTCGAATACATCCGCTTGGAATGCTTTTAAATAATTAGAGTATTGGTGATTTAAGGTGTGAAACTTTACCGACAGTGGTTTGCTAACTATTTACCATCGCGTCACTAATGCAATTTACTTTGCGAGTTAGGTATCTTTAATCAATTCCATTAATGATACAACAATGTTGGCCGTGCGCAGCGCACCGGCGCAAGTCTTTTTCGGCGCGCTTTTAGAATAGTTACGTACAAAGTGAATTTCTGTATATTGTTTGTCTCTAAAATCAACGCGAAAACATTTCCCAGCAACGCCAAGTAGCAACGTCTACTGCGCGTCACAAATGTGTCTGTTCCGCTGTAAAATACAATACGACATATTTTTCGTTCCATTGACATATTTTTTTTTGTCGCTCAAGACGTTTTGATCGCCTCAAAAAAAAAAAAAAAAAAATAATAAAAATGTTTATCGAAAAACGAACGTTTGTAGATGCGATGTTAAATGATTCGCACTCGACTTTTATCCGTTTATATAATCGAGTGAAATAGCGCGATTATTTCCACGGTCTCTCGGAATCTCGTTCGGTAAAAAACGAAAACTATAACTTATTCGGAATCTATTTCTCACTGGTAATATTATCGGCAGGTTCGTTTCATTTATTAGACTCGCGTCTACGCGAGCCCGTATAAAATTTAATGAAAAATGTGCGAGTAATCGAATGTCGCGCGAAATGAGTTTCTTGCGTTAATTATTGTCAAACGTATATAGAGTATAAGTAATATATTTATAATTTATAAACTCACGAGACTTAATCTGTTTGTTGAACGCTGTTTTGTAACATTTACTAATGGATTTTTAAATACTCGGTCGATAAATTATTTGAATTATACGTTTTAGCCAAAATACCACGGTATTAAGTAGGTATCTATTTTTACTTACAAATAAGAATTATTTATTTTTTAGAAAAACGTCTACGATTATCAGTGTTATTCTACTACTTTTTAAATTCGTTAATCCGTTATAAATTTACGGTGCTTTCGAATACATTATACAACATTCTGAGTGTTGGGTATGTTTTAGATTTTGAACGTAATGTGAAATTCATTAGTTTTATATTCATTTTTACATTCATCGTTACAGATATTCCGAAAGTAACAAGTAAATTCGTATATTTTTATCTAGATGCGTCATAATTCAAAACGAAATTTCAAATGATTTCAAATAATAGTCTAGCGAGTATTTTTTAGTTACATTATTGTAATAGTTTTAAACCGATAATTATAGGTATTATCAATAAATTGATGACAGCAATAAGTCGTGTTATGACGTCATGTATTAAGTTCCCTGCAATCGATAGCTGACATACTAGCAAACAAACAGGTACTAATAATTACCGGTTATAATCGTAAAAGAGAATATTTACTCAATATACTTTCAAAAAAAAAAAAAAAATGTTGAAAAATGAAAATATCTGATTCTTTGAGTACTTTGTATACCGCAACAATAAGAATTAGTCACTTCAGTATGAAACATAACATCGGTGTACACAAGTATAATGCGTTTTATTTTATATATTTTCTGTCGTCGTATATTTGCCAGAGCTGAAAAATATAATGTTATGTTTGAGATATGACTACTCGTATTCCGTGAATTTCGCACATGAATCGTGTAGTAATGAACTTACAAAATACAGACGAAGAAAAATAAATAAAAATACTGTGCAAGAGATACTCGGTTGATGTTGAAAAAGTTAACGTTCTAAGTAGGTTTTAATGTATTGTATTTTTTAAATTATTTTCGTCTCTTGTGTGACGCGACCGAAAAACATTTTTCCTTTTCTTTCAATTTGCAACGTCTTTACAAACGTCCGCTGTGTTGTGCTTTATGAAAGTTTTTAGATTTATTAATGTATAAATGACCTATTTAATTATCGTAAACATTTCTTTTGTAACAATATAATTTTAAAAGTGGATTATTTTCTGTTACGATACAATTACATTCGAAAATACGACGTTTTGATGTTGTGTAAAACAAATTCGATATTGTGAAATTTACTCTTTACACAATAACTATTTGTTATTAATAAGTCAACGCTTCAAATGCTTTTAATCTATAACTATATTAACGTATGTAGTTTCTAGTCGTATATTTTTTGTTCTTAACAGGTTCGTTTGAACGGGCGACATTTTTATCTTAATAATTCATTTATCAATTGGTATACTTAAGTGGTTCAAGTTTAGTTTTTTTATTTTAACGATTTACAGGCTCTTAGGTTAGTAAAAAATATTTTTACGATGCAATAACTCTCATTGAAATGTAATATTGCTTCTTTTGTCGGTTTTAAGATGATTTAATGTTCAGTAGGGCTTCCGATGTTACACGACTATTCGGAATTTTATGATTAGATTTTTTTCCTATTATTAATAACTACTGTAAACGTCGAATTTGAAAATTTTCAAAGTATCGCATTTAAAATAAATATGTTTATAAATAAAAAAAAAAAATCATAATTAAATTAAAATGTATACAATTATTTTCATTTCATTCAAAATCTAAAGTTACTACAAGATCTACAACTTTTTTAAAATTGTTTATTAAATTACCTTTTGTATTTTACCGGCTAATCTCTGGGTAATTTGATTCATTTTATTAAAGTTGTGTTACTCAAGTTACTTAAATCTTTCGTCTTAAAGCATCACTAACGGTTTAGCATCAACAGATTTTAAGATATCATGTTGTATTAATAATTTGCTCATTCATTAGTGTTTCCTTTGTGTTTGATTTCATGCCTAATGAAAGACGAAACAAAAGTTTTGTACGTGGACTTATGTCCATGTTCATTATGTACTTATATATGGACTCGATTACTCAACTCCTTTCCCCATTGGGAGGTTAAAAATCGAGAAATGTCAAGGATTGTTGAGGTTTTTTTTATATATATGTTACACTAAATATTTAAGTTACAGAAAACAAAAAAAAAATCTTTAAATAAAAACTTTACTCGAAATAGTTATACATAATAAGCACAACGCGTTATGTTTTAATAATTCATTAGTTGTGCAGTTATGATAAATTTGTCATTTATTTATTTATTTACTTTTTTTCGTTTCGACGTGTCTTCGCGTAAAAGTTTCCACGCAAATGAAAATATATCCTGTCGCGTATTGTATGTCCTGTGTTACAACTCGCAATAATCGCCACGAACATTTAGGAAATTCGTTTCGTTCAAAGTAAGAATTCGTTTAATATATTTTCCATAATCAACATGGTATACGTCAACACTGCGCCGGTTCACGTTTTAGTCACTTCAATTTTCGAGATTTCATCTCGATCATAGTAATTTCGACGGTTGTCGAAAATATTATAATACCGTTTGGTTTCGCGTTCAGACGACATCGAGTCGTACCTGTACCACCACCACCACCCTCCTCGCCGTGTTGTTGGACTCTATAAGTGACATTTTGTTGTCGAGTAAAGTTTTTATGATTATTTTTGTTTGCACAACAAAAAAAAAAACAACTTTTAGTTGACGTATGATCGACCGCTTGTTCGGCGCGAGACGAAAGAAGAATTTTAACAAACCGCGCGACGTTCAATAGTCCGGTGTTAATGGTTTGAAATCGAACCGATACACAGCCCGATACGCATCCAAATGGCTGTTACGGTGTGACTGTTGTGTTCGGGCATCTTTGTGAAATGAAGGAAAAGTAATAATTCAAGATGATATCGAGGAAACGCGAGGAACGCTCGGCCTCCGGAACCGCTGTATTGGTCCGCGGCCAAACGCGATGCGTTTCGCATCGCAGTAGTAGTCCCTTTTTATCGTGAAATATATTATCTCTATTGTCAGAAAAATAAACAAGGATTAGGATAAGTGATTCGCGAACTGGGGCGCACAGCGAACCGATTAGATTGCCGTATTAAATTATGACTGATTTTATCATTGATTTATTATCGACGATAATCGTGCCGATAGTGCGAAACGCACGTTTAAAGACGAAACAAAACGCCTCCCGGTGTTTTATCGTCGCTGTTGATTTTCGTCTTTTCCGTGATGATTTCATCTCACGCGAGAAAGCTTATTAAAATGCGGTAGTCTTATTATAATACACACTCCACGAAAAATGGATGAAATTCAAATAGTTTAAATTTTTTCTTTTTTCTTCCGGTTTGAGAGTTAAATAAAAATGCGAATATTGCGTGGATTGACGCAATTTGAGTTTTTTTCTTTCTTTTAACGTTTCGCGCGTAAAAAAATTAATTTAAATATTAATTGTTGAAAACGGACCAAAACGCGAGAGAATTAGTCACAAAAAATATTGTTTACGAGGTTTTAAACACGGACCTTTGTCTCGGGGGGCTTATACTGTCATTCCGTGTATCGCGACAAGTTGAGTTTAAAAACGTCTTTTGTATTTCAAAGCAGGCTTTAGATTGAAAACAAAAAAATAAATAAATAAATAAAAGTAAGTGCACTTCTGGGTTTTGATTGCGATTCTATTTTCAGCTTGAAACACGTACAGTTTTGTGAAAATTTCGTGACATCTTATAAATTCATGGTAGTAAAATATTATTATATTGTCGAGTTATTAGATTTGATACGTAATAAATATTATAATTTCATCAATGTCCTCGGAAGCTTGACTCGTTAATAATACGTTTGAATTGTCGACATACGGTATTGGGAAAACGGAAATTGACATTATAGAACGGTTTGGAGTCATTAAATATCGCGTGTTTTTCGTAAATACCATCGTGGGGAATCAAGTGTTCGCCGAAGGTTAAGTACCCGCAGATATTCATTTAAAAGGTACAAATAGTAAAATTGTAGTTTGAATCAATATCATTTTAAGGACAGCAGTCGTGTGCGTGTAGTTCAAATAATATGTACCCGTTTTGTATCGTATATGGAACTAATAATGAGATAATATAATCTAACGTAAATATTTATTAAGTCATTGACTTTAAATTAAACGATCTAATATTATTTGTTATTATCAAATTTGTGGTTATTATAAACATTTGAATTTTGAAAAATAAAAAAATCGAGTAATATTATTTACTCGACCTTAGTTGACTTTCCCGTTTACAATATTTTATTAGTTAGGGAGTAGATTTATTGATTGTTTTTTTCGGAAAACGATTTAATTTCGATTTATGAAAAAAAAAAACCCGAAAACATTTTTATATTTACTTAAAAAGATGAATGTTTGATACCAAGAGAAAATTCAACTAACTTATGAAATAAGCGTATTTCAACGATTATTTAAACAATGATTTCGTACGAAAACAAAAAATATTACTATACGTAAAATATTTGAATCGGCAAGAGTTTAAATCAAGCATAGAATTTCGAATAGCAAATGTATTGTACTATGTGAATGATTATAATACCTAAGCGTTTTTTTTTTGGAAAAATTAGTTTTTCGTTCGACAAATCCAATAGTCGTGGAATCGAGGCCTCGTGTGGGCTATGCGTTTATCAATTCGAAATTTATAACATTTCGAAAAACTTCAATGACGATTTTTTTTTTTTTTTGAACAATGTTTTCGAACGTTCTATAGTTGGTTATTCATAATATGTACACGTTTTAACGTGTATCACATTGTAATTCACGGGCATCATGTTGAACAAACAGTTTTGGAGAATTTAACGTCCAATAGGAAATAATATTACAATGGTGCGTTCGTCCTGTACACGCGTGTACAAAGTGAATTGATGGTGTAACGCGATTTTCCCGTACCACTACATCATCTCTCGAACACGACAACGTTAACGCGCACTGTGCAGTCATGCATTGTTTCGGAGTTAAATATTTTCGTTTCGCCGATCTAATGACGCGATAAGGACGGCGCGAAAATTGATATTGAATTTATATACCACCACGGCGGCGGTGGCGCCGTTTCAACTTACGATATTCAGGTGTATAATATCTATGTGTTATTTATTTTGTTCTCGTTATTGACGGTTATTCAGATCGATTGTCGAAGAATGTATACGTAACAAAATATACGGTTTTTATTCATTATGTAAAAAGCGCGATTGTTTTTCCTTGGTTATCGTTATCGAGACAGTTTCTAAACATGTGGACGTACTGCGATGAATGTGCGGCATAGAAATGTTTTATTACAAAGAACCGAGAAACGAGCGGAGATACGCCGAGAAAAATTATGCATTAAAACTTAATATTATAAAAGTCATCTCTTTGTTAGACGCCACTACGTCGGCATAGTGATTATAATTCTCGTATAAATCATTAATCACAATTGAAAATATTATATGATTTGCGATAAGGACGGCGCGAAAATTGATATTATATAACCGCGGCGGCGACGCCGTTTCAGCCTTTTGCGTGCCTCAGGGCGACCGCGGTTCACGCCGATATGCCGAATCGACGTGTTTTTCGCGCCGACTCGACTCGTTCGCGTGTGCGCGTGACGCTGATCGGTGGGTCGGTCGGCGTGTGTGCGAATACGCGAAAGAGAACGTCATCCACAATACCGTTTTTTTTTCCCCCCCTAGCGTTAAACGCGAACACGTTTTCGCCAGTTATTCGAAAAGAAAATAACGCGTCCGGACGGCTATATCGAATATAAATTTGTGTGATTTTAATGTAAACTTAAAAAGGGAAAATTTTAATAATTTAAAAAAAACAAAAATCTATTCCACTGTGTTTTACGAGTATTGTAAACATTAAACTGCGCAATATACGTAATATTCATAAGCGAGGAATTTCCACTGGCCGTTGTTGCGTATTCGCGTCTAGGTACTTGCTTTACAGTAAACGATCGTATAAAATATAAATACGATTATTATTCACATCGATAATGCACATCATCACAAGATGAAATATTCCTTTTTTCATTTAATAATTCATATTTGATATTTGAGCTAAATTTAGGAAAACGCGATAAATGCCTCCTCCTGGAGTGTAAACGTAAAATTTAAAAAAAAGGGTGAGAAGCAGATGATGGTTGGTTGAAATTGGTGGATTGGTGTTTTAAATTTGAGTCCAATGGTATAGGAAAAAAAAACGATTCTGAGTGAAAGTGGTGGGACGGGTCAGCTACAAAAAGTTTGCAGATTTTCGTATTTTTATAAAATTTCAGCAAAATTTGATTATTCGAATGTTTGTATAAAAAAAAAAAAAACATTGTGCTTGTGTATTTCCGAAATTTTTTCATCGAAGAAATATCAAAGAAATTGTTGACAAACACACACAAAAAAAAAAAAAAACACACATCGTGGTAAAATCAATAGATTACTCGTTTCACTCAGAATCTAAAATATATCACTCGTTCTCGAGGAGGAATGACTAATGAATAGAAATACGTTTTGAAAAAAATAATTAATTTCTAAATCTACAAAAATACCCGCGGGACGTTGTAATTTTGAATTTCCATACGGGCGGCAGTCTGCCCCCTCCCCAGTTTACACCTACGTCATGATATCATTCTAAAACGTTTCCAACACGTTTTCTTCCGACGACGCTTTCAAACAGATTACATTTCTACCGCTTTGTCTTTGAACGCGTATATGATTTTCAAACAAACGATACGCTTCTCCTTAGAGACTTTTTGCATAGGTTTTCGTGTTTGAAATTCGTGCGACCCGCGAGTTTAACCGGGAAAACGCGGTCGAGGATCCGTTTTTTTTATTATTTTTTCCACCCATGTTTGTAATAATATACATTCGACCATACGGATATTGCATTGACGTTTACGATGAGGTTTGTTATTCAATATTCAAGTTTTAAGTTACCTATTTGTGTTCATAGTTTGCGGAGTAGTGCTCGATAGTTTTGCCGTTTGGCCGTCGGTGTATTAATTTTAGCACTGCTCGCCGAGAGTTTATTTGATCTCTGAAATACTGGATCATTCTACTGCGATCAAAGAGACGTATAAACATGTTTGAACTAGGAGGCCAACGGTTCTACCGTAAATAGTTTTCCGCATAAGGTAATTTATGAACAACACAACGCTTTATGATATTATAAAATACAAGCACACGCTGCCGTCTTTCGGTGGTCGAAATGGTTTTAAATAAACGGCAGTGCGGATGCGCAGTACTTACATAATGCGCGTTCGGATAATACGAATCGCGTTGGGTAGTTCGAAACTGTATTCACTTGCTGCATTGATCAATGACGAGAATCTATAATGTTTATTAAAAACGTATACTCGGTAGTGTAAACAAAGGGTGCAACAAACGATTTCCTTTTTTTTCTCGTAATTTTTCCCCGTATTTGACCGGAAAGATCAATAACTATTTGTAATGTATGT